>JAPZDV010000014.1:7516959-7533025 GCA_029814665.1 Acanthurus lineatus
AGAGAGAAGGGAGTTGTAAATGTGTGTGTGTGCATGTGTGTTTGTGTGTATGTGTGTGTGGCGCTACACATAAAGGTACATAAGGCATCTCTGGGGACTTTCCGAGGGGTTTGGTGAGCTGGAGGGGGCGGGAAGGGGGGGGCAGCTGCTAAGAGTCAGTTGCTTTTCAGCTGCTCGTTTATTTTAAGGGAGTTTCCACAGCTGTAAATGACTTCAAAATGATACACTAATACACCTACTGAGTGTTTAATGTGCTGGTTGATGTCTACGATGTGATGCTTTAGAGGGCTGCTCAGTTCACCTGTAGCGTTTATGCTAACCTCGTATTTCTGTCATTGACGATTTCTGTGCTTTGCTAAAAAGCTGCAGCCTTATTTGTAGAAGAAACCAGTCTTTGCAACTTTCTAACAGCACAGAGCTGACTGGATGATTGTTTTAAGTTATCAGTGTTTCCACATTTCCTTTGTCAGCAGGCTAATCACACTCCCTTCCTATACAACCTCAGAGTATTTATAGCCATATGTCAGGTGGAAGGCAGAGCGGCCGAGTGATTTCTCTGATTAGCACATATTTAACCAAAGACGAGGACCCAATCAGTGAAATAACCTTGGTGCACTAGTTTATCTGACATAAGTGAGTCTGGTTTTTTTATGGCAAACAATTCAAAACCCCTAAATTATAATCATTTTCAGACAGCCTACTATTCAAACTTTTACCACCAGCATGTCCAAAGTTTAAGTTTTTTTTTCCTCTTTGTTTTGTAGAGCGCCACTTCACCATTTTGCTGCACTGTTGTTAACACCGCAAGCTCACCAGCAGCTGACGTGAAATGATTCATTTTCAAGTTATTTTCAACCAAGTAGCACTCTACAATCAGAATTTTGGAACGGCGTCCATTCAATTTCTGACTTTCCTTTTTGATGATTCAGTTATATTCTGAAACAAAAAATAAAAAACAACAAAAAAAAAGTTAATTGTTGGTACACCATTTATTCTTAAACTCAGTTCTGACTTCAGTTGTTACACTTAAACTGCAGTGATTCAAACTTTTTGTATTACGCCCTCTAATAAAAACTGTGCTGAAAAACTATTAAGAACCTCAGTCTAGTGAAATATAATTTCACAGCATCACAAAATAGATTCCAATCAACACTCCTCTAAAACAAAACTGAACACTATAACCCTCATGAATATAGTATTTTTTGGAGAATTTTGTAGTAGACTGCAGTAGTTTTAATTAGATGGGAATAATAAATTGGATTTGCAGAATATTATATATTAAATGATTAGAAATGTTTGAGTTATTTTTGGTTGCCTAGCTTCGCATCCAACATAAAACAACACAGGCGTCCAATTGAACTATTTATTCTTGTAGTTATGACTCACATGCAATAATCCCCCTCAAAATACAAAAGTTAGCTTTTTCAATGTGGAACCAGCGGTGGAAGCTGTGTGAAACCTCTGAACAGGCAGGTTTTTATATAAACCAACCCTTTATATGTTTTTGTCAGCCCAGCTGGTGAAAAACAATGAACCAAAAGGCTACAAATAGCTTGAGGGAGTCATTTTATTACAGGGAGTCATTTAATTCTGTTATTTTGAGAGGTTTTTTTAATAGGCAAAGCCTAATTAGCAACCTTGTTAGCATATTTTAGAAACATATTTTGTTGCCTGACAACACAAATCAAAATAATTTATTGTGTAGTTGTTGTTTTTGTTGTTGTTATAGAAAGGCCTTGCATCATTGATTTGATCACTATTTTATTTTGTATTTTTGAATCTGTAGCCGCTGCAGAAGAGGCCCCCGCAGTTTTAAATGTTGTATTTTTATTTGAAACTTTTCCTGCAGGAGATCAAGCTCAACTCTTTACCTCCCTCTCTACATGCTAACTGCTTTAGAAATCGTTATGTTTTCCTCCCACTCTGTCCCCTTTTACCCTGAATAACTGAACTGCCCCGGCCTGCCCTTTGCCCTGACCTCACTTGTGTCCCCAACCCCCCTCTAAAACCCCTGGCCCCAGCACAGCGCTCAGACCTTGCTGAGCACTGCACAGAAGGGTTTGCCATTTCCTGCCCACACACTAAACCTGTCATTGCCTCAGGCCCACAGACTGGGAATAACTACCTCCAAAACCATGCTTGAGTGTTTAAGCATGCCCCCAGTAGCTGTGGTCATGGTATCTGATGGATCCAGCTAACCCCCGAAATCATTTCACCAGGAAAAGCTCCACCTTTTTTTTGTCTAAGCTTTCACACTAGCTAGCTACTGGCACCAAACAAAGACCCAAGGGAACACAATCCCAGTGGTGAAGTCACAGCCACGCCAGCCATGTGGGTTATGCAGAAATCGTGACTTGGTTTGCTTTCTCCAAGAATTGCACTTTTGCAATGCCCCAAAAGAGAAGCCATGTTTCATACGTGTGGACAGTCGAGCAACAGATGAATCCTGTGTTAACGACGCCATAACTGCTCCCAAAGTGCTAACAACTGACACAGTCAGCACAGAACATTCTGATCTGTCTTGTTAAATAGGTTTTTCTCTCCCGAGAAGCAGCTCATGTGTGCAAATATGGACATAATGTGCTCTCTCTTTCAGGGGAGTAAACATTGTAATCACATGCAGTTGGTATGTGCTGGCATTTAAACGCTGGTAAAAAATACATTGCATCAGTTATTTATGAACACGAAATAGCTCATGGCCTGAACACTTTTCACAGATTGACAAGGACAGGTGTGCACGTGATAAAAGACACCTGTTGCTGTTTTTTATGGCTCACCGTTAGACCGAAATATTCAGAGATCAGAGAGAGGATAGAAAGAAAGTTCATAAAATTCTATAGCGAGCCTGCAGCACAGGAAGGCTATAATGATCATAACACAACAGAAAACAAAACAGTTTGATGCCCAAAAAATGACTAATAATGCTAATAAAGAAATTAAAGAGTTCAAAATGGCCTCAAGCATTGATGAGGACAGCATGTGCGTGTATAGGAATAACTGGATACTGGATACTGGATTGGAGGCGGGGCTCTTTTCATTCCTTTGAAAGTTGCATAGTGAAGTTAAAAGAGTTTTCCAAAAAGGACTTCCACATATAAAGTTACCATAGAGTATTACACCAGAGACTTCCACAAACCAAGACACCTAACTTCCTATTTAGCCATCAGCTAAACTTAAATGGAAATAAAATGATTTAATCCCGCAGCTCTTCCAGACTCTGTAACTCTTAATAGGACAAATTTTTTAATTCTGACTGTGAACGGATTCAGTTTGTGGATGTTGTGATTAAAAAATCTGCTCATTGATTTGCAGTCACTTCTTTCACAATGTGATCTTCTGAGCAAAAGTCCTTTTGGGCCCATGTGCATTATAAAGCATGTAAATACACTGTATGGATATGTCACTGCTGATTGGTTGTGGAAAATAATTCCTTCTCCCAAACAAAATGGTGATTATAAAAACACTAAATTTAGCCCTGCATGCTGTCACTTCTAGAGTTAATGAACTGTTTGCTAACACATTCCTGTATCAACAATGTATCGTAAGAGTATAATACTATAGTTTTGTGTCAAAAGCTTGTTTTTGTTGCCACTTTCTGCGTGTTGAAATTTAAAAAAGGCGTACATAGCATCTGCATAGAGCTCATTTGCATATTGATGACTTCCTCAATAACTTATTTGCATAAAAGCCTAGAGGCTGTGTTGATTGCAGCAAAGTAGAGCTCAACACCATGGTTTTATACAACAGCGTTATGGCTCCTCTACATGGAAAAAGCCAAACATCAATACATTTTCAGTCTATAAAACCACCAGCATCGATTCAGAATGTCATTTATGACCAAGAGTACAAATTTGATGAGAAGAACTCAAGTGGATTTTGAGTTTTGTGGTTTGTGGTCGTTTTGTGACTCAGTTTGTGAAGTTTACAACCTGCCAGCTGTTGCTTTTGCATTTCTCTGTGTACAGTGATGCAGTGAAAAAACAGGAGTGCATTGATTCCTCTCTCTTAAACTCTCCCTCACAATGCATACATATATTAATGTGTGTTATATAGTATGTTATATCAGTGACTGTGTTGCACACTATTGCCAAACTGTACCTGTATTTGGCTTGTGGGCGGGCTCTGATGCAAAGCCCTGCCGGCAGATCTTCCATTTGAATCCCCCAGTGTTTGGTTTTCATGCACATGATATTTTGATAGCCCAGTAAATGATTGATTCACAGTGGGAGTCTCCATGCGCACTGTTGCCATGCATGTGCACGTACAGAATGTACCATAATGCTTGTGGTTAATGTGGGCTGATATTCCAGTCTCTGTGAAGGCTAAGTTGATGAGCCCTGTCTCCTCTTGTGGTTTTTGTAATCTCTGCTCTCCAGACACGTGATGCATTTCTGCTTGTCTTTTTTTGTCTGAGAAATTGGCCTTTCTGGTCAGACGCCTATCAACCGTTTATGAGACGGTACATTCCTTCTTTAGTGACCCATGTTGTCGGTTATTTTTAAGCCTTATCTTTGTGTTTTACACAGTTTGATTGTTGACCACAACTTTTAAATGTTCAGTTTTTGATGTTAGAGGAAGGTCAAATATAGAAAAGATAAATGATAGAGGTCATAACACACAAGACTTTGCTTATAATGTCATGAGAAAGTATCTGAACTTTTCACAGTCATTTTTCAAGTTTTTGGCTAAATGGACGCTCTGGCCGATGGCAGATCTCTATATACGGTATGCAGATTGACACAGCTTGCCCCTAAAATCCACCTCAACCTCGACTTCATGATTTAATCAGCGTTTTGTGGCTGAGCGACTGGAAAAAGACAGAGGATTGGAATCTGTAGAAACCATTAACATAAAGGCATCTCCGTCCTCGACTCTCACTGGCTGCTACATGACTTCTCTGCCTTTTTCTTTTTTTTTTCTTAAAAAAAAGGAGTTCTGGGCACCATCTTGATCCATAAAGATTAGTTATGCAGCTTGAAGCCAGATGATATATAACTTAGATTGCTTTGCTGCTGGCCAACCTGGCGGGCGGTGGACTGGACGGGTGGATGGTCGTGTTTTCAGAAAAGGTAGTGGGGGAAAAAAAAACATACAGAAGCTGATAAGGTTCATGCAGCCTGGAGGATCAATAGGAAATATGTTAATATACTTCTCCCACTTTTACACATTCCAGCGTTTGGGGGACGAACACGTGATGACAAATGTTTTAACAACACAAACCACAAACCCCAAAACCCAACTGAATATCTGACCTTTTTAATCAAAGTACAACAGCTTTATGCAGACTTTAACAGATGCTAAATTGCAATATAAAATGTAGTTTTTATAGAAATAAAAGATAATAAAAGAGAGAGAGTGATGTTAGGAGCTTTCACCTGTATAAAATAGTGGGAGAGAGAAGTTTTCCTTTAGTTTCATTCCCTTTTTTTAATATAGTAATGATATGCTTAGAGAATATTAACATCATACCATCAAAAATATTGCATGTCAAGTTTTATCAGTTAAAGTTTTGACCTTTAGTGGCGCAATGTTTTATGAGTGGATTCCTGTTGAATTTACCTCATAAGTTTGATTGAACATGCTCTAGATGCAAGTTAATGTGCCAAGAAAGGCAGTGAAAGCTAGTAAAATTAATGTAAACAATGCCTGATTCAAAAGTTTAAATACATTTGCCTTGGATTTGTTTTATGAGGAAGGAAATGGATTGCCCACAACTTTTAAAAGGAGAAGGAAAGTCCAAAAAGTATTAAGAATCCTGTACTTAAACATGCTTTCTATGGCCTTATTAGCCAATATTATACTGTCCACTTTTGCGAGACCACAAGGGTCAAATATCTGCATTAGGGGGAGAATGCATAGGACCTATGTGCACATCCACGTACCTCCACGACTACACACTATTTCTGTAATTGCTGATTCATTGCAGACAACAGAAAGTAGTAAAAACAGATCCCCTATCAGTCTTGGTTGTCAGCAGCCATCTGTGGGGGGTTCAGCTGTCTCTAGCCTTTGACTAATGAAGATTACCTTTTTTGAGGCATGTACCAATGAGGTTGCATCACTGCAAAGGCAAGAGTTATTCATTTTAGTTTAAAGATGAGTCACTTGTGACGTCAGTGCCTTAGACAAAGATCATCAGAGCGGAAAAACACACTTAAGTTTAATCTTGAGTGGTTTTATTAATGCTGGTTGATTTAAATGTCTTGTATGTTTTCCTGTTCTCAACCAAGTCGGAAACATCGTCAGTAAACTTTGGTTACTAAAAGAAGCTCCAAAAACTGAAGTTAGACCCTGGTTTGAATGATCTGCTTGAAAATCAGCATATATACTTGACTTTGAATTGTCTGTGCATTTAGTCAAGGAGCCATGTGTATGCTGTCTGTCCACTCTAGACAGGTTGGGGTTTGGTTTAGGATTTGGGTGGGAGGTGTCCTCGCAGAATCTCATGAATGGCTGCTTGTGCAAACGTGGGTGGGACGGGCCAATATGGATTGGCCTTTTTACCTCCACAACCCCATCAGCTGGTAATTGGCACCATATGTCAGGCAGACGGACTTCTTCATAACGTTCACTTTCCAGTTCAGTCCTCTCTCACATGAGCCCACAGAGAAGATCAACCTTTAACACTTGTCTGCCACCGACGTTGCAAAACCTTTTAGATCTGACATTTTCTTGTTTTCCAAAGTTCACTGAAAAATAGCAGGATATTGTTAAAATGATTTAAATGACATTTTATGTTCTCATACACCCAATTATTTGGTTCTTTCTACAAAGTAAGCCCTGCAACAAATGTCCTCTTACAACTCAGAAATCTCCCTATATCAGAAAATGAAGAGAAACAAGTGTCAAAACTCAGAAGTGTCACTTAAAATAAAGAAATCAGATACACATATAGCACCCAAACAATTAGGTGCTAAGATCAGAGGCAACTTGGCAGTTCTCTCATAGGTGCGCTGATACCTGTACAGTCTAAAGTCTGTATTGACAGGTACATTCTGGACTGTGTCAAGGGACTGACCCAACAACGGCTGAAGATGATGGGTGACTGAGTTCAGTGTAATCAGTTCAAGAGGAATATCTTTGAGGAAAAAAAAAAGAAAATACAGCTTTCACGTTAATGCTTTTCCTTATCCTCTGCTTTTGATGTGCAGTCACTCTCACACCATCTGTAATATGTGCCCTTTTAGTGCAGAAAGAGGGTTTGACAAACTGGTCTTTGACGGAGTGTCAGTGCTGTCAATGCTTGTCAAGCACATGGAAAACACTTCTGAGTGATTCACTGTTGAGGACGGATAAAAATCACCACTTCTGTCAGATATCCAGGTGATAAATTTAAAGCGTTAGCTTAAAAGTGACTAACCAACACGCCCTGTCAGTCTGTGGCTGTGTTCAAACTGCCTACCACATACTACCAACAAATAGAGTAAACAGTATGTACTACAAACTTCATACTGCTTGTCATAGCAGTATGGAGTAATACAGCAGGTAGCATGCTCCAAAAAATAAAAGATAATTAATTTACTGAATAATGTCACATGAGTTAAAACAATTTTTCCCTGTATTTCTGCGGAAGCATAATGTAATCCTTGTTATTTTTATTCTTGCACCACTAAAAACTGTGTGCCTTTTCACAAAACTTGGCTGACTGATAGTAGCTTTGTTCAGGTTAAGGCTTGTTTAGTAATATTATGTGTTCCGCAGTTGGCAATGGCTGCGTAATTTAAATTGAATACATCAAAAGTAATGACAATAAGAGCAATATAATGTTAAAAATATTGGTTGTGGTCCTGACTTCCTCGTGCTATTGCTATTGTTGCCCTGGCTGCAGTATGTGTTAATGTCTGATATTTCCAATATCAATCAATTTTCATAAGACTGCATCTACATGTTGATTTTCTTTGCATAAAAAGTCCTCAGAAGTAAATTAAGTGATGAAAAAAGCACATGAAAACTAGAAGGACTGTGGGTTCAAATCACTGCTTTTCCACTGTATTTGTTATTGTTGCCTGGTCTTTGAGTGTGTGCATTTTTAAACACAAAATGAGATTTTTAAAACGAGCAGTTGACCTTTTTACATTAAGGACCACATGTTGGACTGCTCAACATGTGGAACCCTTTATACCAAACCAGCACAGCATCTCTGTTTACACTCAATATGGGCACAGGTCAGGCAGCATGTCTCATAGTTTGGTGGTGTTTATCTTTAATAGACCTGCAAGCTGCAGGCTGTGACTCTGAACTGAGGATTATTGTGAACTTTTGTCTGACCCTGGTCTGACGTGTTTGAATTAAAGGCAGAGACGGACACAGTTGACCTTTTATATTTAAAAAAGAACAAATTTAACAAGGGAGAAAGAATAAAGCTTAAATCCAATGCAGTTCAACTTTGCTTTTTTGTCCAAGCTCGATTAGTTCCATATTCATCTGACTCCAAAAAAAAAAAAAATGCATTTTGGAATAATTTTCATTAACCACTAAATCCATTTAAGAAATTCAAGAGTCCCTATTAATGAATCAAATTGAGAGCTGGAACACAAATACTTGCCTCTCTATAAGTCATGTTACCTCAAATGCTGATTCATGTGGCTGAGTTGCTCTTTTCTCCACTGGAAGCGTTTCAGGAGCAAAGCTTAAACTTCTCAGCAGCCACATTTCAAATGAAGTTTTGGGTTGTTTTGCAATTTTTTGTGTCCTACAGCACTTTGAACACAGGTTTGCGGTTACTTAGATGTGGGAAGGGATACTTTATGGCTCTGATATGGATCTGTTTAGTGACTGTACAACCCAAAGCTTCTACACTTGTACACACATCTCGACTCGTGCACTGAATATTAGCAACAGGAAAACCACCTCTATTAATCTGCCTCCCTCTTTTTTCCATCTCTTTCTCCCTCTTTTCTCTGACTTACAAAGGAGAAACACTAGTTTAGGTAAACGTGTCAGTAAATTGGCAATAAATAGGCATTTGAAGCGATACTTGAATATTTTGCAAAATACACTCATGTCTGTGTGCCAAATATGAAGCTTAAGCCGGAAGGCCTATAGCTTAGCTTAGCTTAGCATAAAGAGCAGCAGCAGGGATGCTTAGCTAGCCTGGCTTTTTCCATAAAGAATTTTGACAGATTCAAACTTGCTGCCCCCCCTCAGCTTAGCTTAGCTCAACTGAGCTTAGCTAACTGTCTCCAGCTTGGCTTCAGCTTCAGATTGAAAGCGATATCAATCTTCTTTGAAAAGTGCCAAGAGTAAGGCATTAAAAGGTTGTTTTACTAAGAGGTTAGCAGGATATACATGTGTTTTACATGTTTTACGTCCATGATATAATTATTTACACCACATATGTTGGTAAAAACAGTTGCAGTCTATAGTTCTCTAACAGAAAGCTGTCAATTCTCATTAGTTGTAGCTTAGCCTCCACTTTTTCTTAGCTACGCTTCTTCACATCACGCTCATGTTAAGCTCTGCTCAGCCAACCAGCATCCCCGGACTCACATCACAATGAGATGTGCTCCGTGTTTTGCCAGCCTTCCTTCCACTGACGACCAAGCAGAGCTTAGGATGTTATTATAACACCTGAGCTGCCAACTGAGTTATGACTTTCCCCTTTGATGGAAAACTAGAACGACCAGTCACCACATTTGCTTTTCAGAGGCTAAGCGAGATGAAAAGATGCCGTAGTTAACCATTTTTTTCAACTTATCTCAGCTCAGCACACAGTTTCCCGATTTTTCTTTTTGTATCCTCTATAATAAAATCCTTCACCTGTGGAACCAAAAGTAATTATTACTTTGATCCTAACATAGTAAACGGTCTTTTAGATGTTGCAGAAAGCTTGTCAGATAAAAAGCTGAGAAATGGATATGTTTATGAACATAACGCACTGTCCCAGATCTCAAGAAATGTAATGCATGCAAATCCAAAGCTTTCAAGGCTGTCTTTTACATGGAATGGAAGAAATTTTCTCCGTTTCTTTACCACATCTTCCCCAACATTGTTTTCTGAAGGAATTTCAGAGAGTGCACGAAAGGCTGCTCGACCACACGTTGCTGGGTCGATGCAGACAGACAGATGGCAGCCACAGAACTGGGGGTTCTGCAGATTGTAGAGGTGTGAATTATGTAATCTTTGCAAACTGATCTGAGCATGTGTGTGTGTGTGTGTGTGTGTGTGTGTGTGTGTGCATGCGTGTGTGTGCATGTGTGAGATGAGGTCGGTATTTGGCCGTGGCTAGCGCACAGACAGCTGCCAGGCTTTGGCACTGTGGATTTTTCGAGCTGAGAGATGAAATGCTGAAAGCCCCCTGGGGTAACAGGGCGCACAGGGTGATCGGGTTCACTAGCCTTCACCTGCTCTGCCACTGCGGTTGACCAAGAAAGATTAGAGAAAGTGACGTGTGTGTGTGTGTGTGTATGCTTTCTTTCTTCCTCTGTGTTCTGGGAACGTTGATAGACAGCAGACAGCACATCCATTGTTTGCCTTGGTGGAGTTTCTCCTCTGCTCTGCCGCAGATGCTTGGAAAAATGGGATCCAACCACGGCTGTTTGGGAATGAACAGGAAACCCCACTCATTCCCCCCTCTCTCTGTTGCGTCATTCACCTCTGGGATGATCGTATTATGGTGCACTGTGCACATTTCAAATTACCCTGAGTGCTAGCCTACCTACTTGGTTAGCTGTCTTTTTTTCTGAGTGCAGTCCCCACAGTGTCTTTAATATACTTACCTGATATGCTGGTTACCGTAAGAAGATAAGCTTAAAAGTCTGTTTTATCCATCGAAATGGCCGGCTTTTACTACACTGTTTGGGGTTTTCAAAGCTTCAGCTGTGGTAGAAGAATGTCTCGTTGACACTATGACATCTTATTTAATTTATAAGGATGTGTGCGGCTCTAAGCTGACAGTCAGAAGCTTCCCCACGTCTTAGCAGATGCTCACAAGCAAAGAAAGACATCGTTGTACAAACCACTGTGTGTACTGGTTCCCTCCTCTTGCTTGGTGTTAACTATTGGCTATGTTAACATCAATCTCTGTGATGTTTAAATTAGATTTTAAACAAATTTACAGTGTATCTCAGACGTATCAAAAAACAGGCTATGCAAACACTGCCTCTTTTTAAAGCTAAAAATGATGAATGTTGCAAGATAACTCATGCATTGTTGGTGGTGTGAGTACTGCAACTAAGTAGGATGAATTTGATAAATTTTGCTGGGTGTGGAGGCTGGGGTTATGGTTCACTGTATACCTTTACAAGTCTTCAATATGTTTTAGAGGGTTGTCTTCTGATGGCTTTTTTGAGAATAAAAGTTGTGGACCCCTGCTCTCAGGAATGAGGAAAACAAATACAGGAGAAGGAAAACAAGGAAACATCCTTGTACTGGCTCGCCACACTGATAAAAGCCTGTCTGCATGGACCTCAGGGCTGCTCACAGCCTGTAATTAAACAGCAAACAAGCTACCAGCCTTTCTTTAAGTCGTGGCTGCCTTATTATGTAAGAAGTGACATGCAAAAGCGCTGTTGCACAGCTGCTATCTGGCTTATGTCAGCAAAAAGTTCGGTGGATGTTTGCAAATTTCTCCTGTGGACAGTATCAGACCTGTTAGAATACTATTATCTTTGCTCTTAATTATAGGAGAATCTCATATTTTGGATAATTGCACTGTTCTAGTGTTTCTGACCACAGGGTTTTTACCTTGAAAATTCAAATTATGTCGTAATTGTCATATGAATAACCATATAACTACAGTGTTTGTTGATAAAACGGTGCAGTTTAAGGGTATTTGGAAGCACAGAGTAAATATCTGTTGTGAACACAGGGGTATAGTGTGGGTGACATTGTACACTAAGTGACAGTTTTGGAAGGTGACTTCACTATTTGAAGACAAAAACACTTTTTTGCCGGTGGATATCTTCCAAGAAAAAAAAAAGGGAGAGGAGATGAAAGGAAGGTCTGATGGTCTGATTGTCTGCCTGCAGGGCACATTTC
Source organism: Acanthurus lineatus (assembly GCA_029814665.1). Lineage (NCBI taxonomy): Eukaryota > Metazoa > Chordata > Actinopteri > Acanthuriformes > Acanthuridae > Acanthurus > Acanthurus lineatus. The sequence goes on from JAPZDV010000014.1 coordinate 7,528,939, forward strand.
TTGTTTTTATTTATTTTTTTCCACAAGAGCGCATCAGCCATATCACGCACAGCTTGAAGTTGTCTAGACACGAGTGCTGTACTTTGTCTTGCTGGTCAGACAACTGTGATTACTCATGTTGTTTAAATCACAAGGTATTGGGAGGTCTTTTCAGGCTGAGCCAGTTGGCCAGTGGGTGGTTTTGTTATCTGTCACAAGAAGAACGGTCACATGGGTTGTGTGAAGTATGCGACCGCACGGCCTTGCGCTGATTTTTTTTTTTTTCCCTCTGTTTTTCAGTCACAATACGTGTTGTCTTCTGTGCTTGTTCTTCAGAGGACACAGACGGTCTGTTGGTCGAACTGGTGGCCCGAAGGAGGCTGCGATAAACAATATGATGCTGGCTTTTAAAGGAAATAATGTCCATGCAGGCAGGGGTGGGGGGTTGGTTTGAGGGGATAAACACAATGTAAGAATGAGGGTGTTACATAAGCTGAAAACACATCTGATATCACTGGTCATCTAACGCAAGTTCTGTTGTTTTGCTGGATCAACAAATGTCAGAGAAATTTTGCTAAATGTTTGAACTGTGTACAAGTGATTACTTTTTTGGTTTGTACCCATTAATCACATTTCTGTGCTGTCAGAGTGCTTCAACAGACAATTGAACTGTGTACTTTTATAAAGGCAAAGTTAATATCACTTCATGCTAAAAGTACATCATGCAAATACAGCCCACATGCACAAAGCAATTAGAGACATTAAATTAACATTAAAGAAAAAATGAGGGCAGTCTCAGACTTATGAATCCTAAATCATATCCTTTGTGGCCTTATAATTAGACTAAGCCTGCGTTTTGATTGGCCTAAAGTAAAGCACTTTGTTGCTGTGGGTTACAGTCAGGCTACTATTCAGGCTCTGCAATGGCAGAAACAGCAGGGTAGCCTTTTGAAAACTTCAAAAAATACATAGCCCACATGAATCCTGGCAGCCATAGACAGTTGTGATAGGCAATTTCACATATTTTACTGTTAATTTACACTGAATGTAATGTACTGGAGGCTGTGCCTGCTGTGGCCACGTCACCCTGCCATGTTCCCAAATTTCACCAATTTTCAGCTGATCAACTTCACTACAGTATAAGTGAAACAACCTGCCATCATTTTCAAACTCAACACAGAACAGATGTAAAAATGTTGCATGCAAACTGAACGACCACAGTTGTTAATAGAAAAGGGAAAAAGTATGTTTGTTTTATCCAACTGATAAAGCTGTAAAGCTTTATTTTCCTCTTTTTCTTAGATCAAAGGTGGTAAGACGGAGAAGGAGGGTCAGCAGCTGCTGCTGAGGAGCCTGCAGTACCTGGAGCGCTACATTTACCTCATTCTCTTCAACACATACCTGCATCTAGAGAAGAAAAACTCCTGGCAGCGCTCCTTCACACTCTGGATGGAACAGGTACAAGATCTCTGCCCCACTCTTTGGTATTTTTACATATATATGTATTTAAATTCCTATATGTGACACTGATGCGACAGGCAATATGATTGATAACTGAGCAGTTATAATGCAATAATGCTTCTCCCCTAAAACCACCAGAATCATTGTTTGTGTCACAATTAGACGTCCAAGAATTGACTTTGGAAAAATATCAAAAAGCGTGCAAACTACGCCATCTGCACGTTAGTTTATGCCTTATTAAAGTCAGGCGTTGCCTTCAGGGACTGGAGAAGGACGAACAGTTGGCTTTTGAGACCAATTTGCATCTTGTTAATAACTGATTTGCACATTGAAGGTTTGCTGGTTGATGCAGTTTCACTAAAACTGAAGCAAGAGAACAAATTTTTAATTACTCACAATTTCACATGTTAATAACTTGGCTTAAGAATTATAAGGGACAGTTTTTGTTGGGGGTTTTTTAAACGCAGTTTTTACACATTGTGCACTGGTTACCAGAGTTTCATGTGGATTTTCCTCCTGGAATTTACAAGCTGGTTCTGGTACTATTGTGGCCTGGTTCCTCACACACACTGAATTTCATAACGTCTCGGCTCTGTGTTTTTGTTGGTACATTAATCGTTTGGCCAGCTGTGCCCCTACAGTAAAGTCGAGAATTTATGTGCATTCCAAACAAATGAGCAGTCTGTAAGTGGTACCCGACACATTCACACACACACAGCGCACACACACACAGTCTGCAATTAAAATGTATGTTGCAATACGTTAAACTCACAAGGTGGTTTAAAAAAGCAGCTTGGCAGGTTAATAAAAACACATTTACCTTGATCACTTAAAGGCGTAGCAGACGGAGGGAATTGTAAATGAAAACAAATAATAAATCTGCATTAAATTATTCAATTTACACTTCAGTGTGTTCAGTTTTACTCTAAAGGTGTTGTCCCAGCTTCAGCTCTGAGGCTCCAGAAAACCTCTAAAATCACATTTTATTTTTAAAAAATAGCATATTTACACTAAAGATCAACAAAAAGTTTTTCTTATGTTTCTAGTCTTGAAGTGTCTCAGCAAACAATCAGGCCTTGTGCATAATTTTGGACTTAAACCTGCAACCAGCAGCCATTTTCTGCTCTGATCCATGAGCAGACGTCCTGGAGAAGCGAGGCCAAGAGCCTGGAATGTTTGAAAATCTTCCTTCTTTGTCTTGTTGAGGTGGAATAAACTCAAAGGAAAAAAAGGCGGAATTCCAAAATAGACTTGAACAATAGCTGTGAAAACAATTGTCACAGAAATATACGCGGTCAATCGGGGCATATTCTTCCTGTTATGAATAGCAAATATATGTGGTGCATCAGAGTGACTCTAATGGCCCAGTTATGCCATGAGAAAATCCAGGCGTGCACACAGAGAACAGGAACGCTGTGCTGAAAAGCAGGCAAAAAAAAAAAAATCACATGTCATTATGAATATTTCTCTATTCTGTCATCTTGGTCGTCTAAATGGTTTCCTTTTTATTCAATCGTTTTTGGTTTTTCTTTTTTATTCCTTCCTTCCAACTTAAACTGCCATCTTGTGAACAAAAACTGGCAATTTTGTCCAACCATCTCTTCTGATCTCAATGGGGGGGGGCAATTTTCCTCAAAGTGGTTTCAATATTGAAAATTTTTAAACTACGAAATAGTCATGTTGTGCAAATTATGACGCCCATCGTGCAGGTTTTTATCAAAAATTGTGGAACCGTCTGCTCTTTCCTTATTTGTACAACCCTGCTTTTAGCTTTTGTGTCATTTGGCTGCAGCAGAAAAATGTAAGTACGTCTATTTAGAGCCTTTTTTGTTAAAAATGACAATATGTGAGGAATGGAAGTGAAGCAGTTACCACGCAGCTCGACAAATGAGCTTAAACTCATTACAAACCCCCAAAACACTGATGTGAACTGCAGATTGGGGTGATAATTCTTTGGAAGTTCAGTATTTACATGGTATCTTAAAGTGAAAAAATACTGTAGAGAAACTCTAAACCTGACTGTTTCAGAGAAATAGCTTTTTAATGAGCAATACAAACACCACAGAAGAAGAGGAACATTTTGTGCCATCAGCCACAAAGGCTCTATCTAGGAATCAATTATTTGAGGTGTACTCTGAGTATTTCTGGTGCTTAACTGTGTTAATTGAGCTTGTCCTGCCCTTTTTCTGGTCACGAGTAAGCCACTTCCAGCACATTTTGTACATTTTGTGCATTTGCAGCCCATAAAAGCATCCTCACATACCCCTAATGCTGTTTCCCCATTCATCTTGTCTTTTCTTGTCCAAATATGTTTTTCACATTAGCCAGTGGTTTCTTTTTATGCTATATTCAGTTCACAGTTTCATTCCGTCTGCATCCTCTTAAGGCAAAGTTAAGAACTCATTTAGAAATATATATTTAAGCTTAATTACCATAAAGTCCATATATATGTAATAGCCTATTCTTTAATATAGGTAACTTTAGACTCTACTTTTCTACTCACTGGTTTCTAAATGCTTGCGAGCTCCCCTCCTGCTAATTTCAACACTTACTTAATTGCATTGCCTCCTTGATTTAACATCATGGTCCCACATCTTTGAGATCGTTTCAGAAAGTCATTAGTGACTGAGGGGAAACGTGGACAGGT
>JAPZDV010000014.1:7533125-7603674 GCA_029814665.1 Acanthurus lineatus
TCTTTTTATGCTATATTCAGTTCACAGTTTCATTCCGTCTGCATCCTCTTAAGGCTAAGTTAAGAACTCATTTAGAAATATATATTTAAGCTTAATCAGCATAAAATCCATATATATGTAATAGCCTATTCTTTAATATAGGTAACTTTAGGCTCTACTTTTCTACTCACTGGTTTCTAAATGCTTGCGAGCTCCCCTCTTGCTAATTTCAACACTTACTTAATTGCATTGCCTCCTTGGTTTAACATCATGGTCCCACATCTTTGAGATCGTTTCAGAAAGTCATTAGTGACTGAGGGGAAATGTGGACAGGTACTGCGAGAATATCTCAGAATGGTCACATGTTTTGTACGCTGAGTAGCCAGCCAGTAATAATCCTAACTACAGTTAACAGTATCGGAGGACTTGCTTGAATATTTTCGGTCCTCGGTTCTGGTTCTGTTTTTTTTTTGCTGGGAAATAGTTGCACATCCCTAAAATCAATAATAAAGTGTTCAGTTTGCTAAAAATACACTCCCAAACCTCAGTGGTTGATTTTGTCTCTCAATTTCTGGTGGTCCTCAAAAAATTGACTGTGTCAGAGCTGAAAAAAAATCTAAAATATGACACAGTGTGTCTTTTAGACGTGCAGGTGCAGCCTTCACTCACCTGCCTGGTCACCAATTAAGAGTTATTCATGTAATTTCAAGGCTGACAGCCCTCACTCGAGCTTTAGAGAACCTCTGCATTAAAGCACTATGTTCCTGTCTAACACGTCAAACGAAATTGTGCCGTTCATGTTCGGCAGAAAATCTACAGAAAATATCAAGTAAACGCTGGTATTCAAATAATAGCAAGAGCATGGCCAGCAGGAACAAATAATGACCGAGTTAAAAGATTCACTGAAAGATGTGAAATTACCCGTATCCTACTACAAAGGCTCGCATGGTGAATTTACTTTGATGTGCGTTTCCATTGCCACATCCATTTCTATCATTACAACAACAGAGTCCTGTTGCACTCACTGCTCTGCTCCTTTGAGTTTCTCTTTATTCAGCAGGAAACATGTTTTTACTATAATTACATTCGATTTTTAAATTAGAAGCCTATAAATAAAAGCAGGCTGCAAGGATTTTTTTGTCAATGGTGTTGAGTTCCTTTTGTTGTGGCCAAAATTGAATAATGGAATAAGATGTGTGGCAATAAATGATGCACCAATTTATAAGGCCAACAGGTAAACGTGGAGGATTTTTTCGAGTTTGCGTTATGGGAACAGGGGAGATTTGAAAGAAAAGACTGAGGTGGACTTTTTAACTGCATCTACACCTGCTAAAAATAGGCAGCGGACTTCTCTCCCACTGCCAGGAGACCAGTTAAACTCTCTATCTTTTTTCTGGTGTGTCATGTTCGAATCATGACCGCTCAGGGAGGAAGGGACCAGTGGAAAGCAGCATGGAGGCCAGTGACAGTGTTACAGTGGATACTTTTTTTGTATCTTCCACTTCTGTTTTTCTAACAGACTTCATGCTGACTGAATTCTATTCCAGCACTGCTTGAATTGAGGCGGATGGGATATGTTGTTGTATATCGCAGCGTCTCTTTCAGTGGTAATTACCTGTTTCCTCTTTTTGTCTTCCCAATGAAATCGGGAGAATTTCTCCACCTTGCCATCTTGCCAGTGTTAAATCTTTCATATCGATCCCAGACTGTAAAAAGCAATTAAAAATGTTTAAATTCAACATTTATCATACCATCCTGCCAAAAGAGGGGAAAAACTTCTAAGGTGTTCGGCCAGGTGCAATGTTTCTATCTTTCCAGTTGCAGAAAAACACTTTCCGTGTCCAGGAATGAGCCGCAGATCAGAAAGTTTGGTTTGTACTTTTTGGACATGACCTTCTCCGCTGACTGAATGAAGGTTTAATTACCAGTTAACTCACCCGTAAGCCCAGGCCACATGGTATAGCTGAAGACACCTCAGTGGATGTTCATCATCATCAGCCTCAGAGTGTCTCTGTGCCGGAAACTTGCTGCGGCGCTCAGTCACTGCAGACAGACACCCCTGTGAAGAACTCATTAAAATCACATTACTTTCCCACCTCTAGTCAGAGCTCACTTTAGATGGAGGTGCTACATGGATTAAATCCAATTCCCTTGATGAACTGACACCTGTAGCTACTAAAGTAATATGCTTTTTTATATTCTGAATGTCAAAGAAAGTGGGTAGACGTCTGAACCAGCAGCACTGACTTTGTCAAAAATGTCGTAGTGTAGACTTTTTCTTGATCCACTTTCCTCTGCTGCTTACATTTTTACATTGCCAACATTTAAATTATATGATTAACGGTGAGACTGTGTGTGACAGGGAGGTGAGATAAATTTTGACAAGGTCCCTGGCTTTGTCTCAGAGATAGGACATCATGGCTACGTGGCATGAATGAAAAGGCAGAAACATGCTGTGAACATATGTATGAACTGCATATGGTCGATGAGAGAAGTTGTCAGGATGAACAGAACCGAAGAGCACTCTGCAAAAATGTCAGCTACTGCAGGGAAGATTGTCCGGTTATATCTTTTGCTCCTTTGAGTCTTGTTCTTTAAGTTTATGCAGATTTTCAGTGGCAGCATGGATTTGTTTGTCCTAAATAGAAAGAGTCTTCAACATGCAACAGCACAATGTCATGCAATATGTAGAAACTGATGTGAATAATTCAAACTTTGTGAAGTGTCGCAGTTGCTTTTGGTCAGAATTTTTATTTTAAATTACAGATCAGACACCTCATGCATATAGACACTTGAATAGCCAAATATCATGTATTGTTCCTTGTCCTTGATGCATGGATTATATGATCTCTTATTGTTTCCTTTACATCCTTACATCCTTTGCCTTCAGTGAATGGATGTTGAAGCGAATCTTATGCAAATCATGTCCTTCGTTGCTGCCGACAGTCTGACAAGAAAGTCAGCTCCGAAAATGTTCTTCCAATAAGCTCCCAAGCATGCCACATGGCATAATGTCACTTTTCCGGAGCCAATTAAGAAATTAAAGCCATGCAGACCCTTAAAACCTTCTTTCTCTGACATTTTTTAAAGAGACTTGAGAACATCTCTTAAAATGACAGACACATATGGTGCAGGATACATTTTTGCCCATTAGTCAGGGTTGTGATGTGTTTACTGGCCCACTTGCTTTGGAATTGGGCAGCATCCCAACCAATCTGACCCAACCAACCCAGAGGCACAATCATTAGCCTATCACCAGTGACCGTGGCAGGATCATTAATGACAAACTGCGATGCCAGAGGCAGCAGTCGGGGGTCATCACCATCCCTGGCCATGCATTTGAAGCTGCGGTTACACAACCTGCCAGATCTGAGCAGTACAGTCTGTCCTGCATCCTGCGCTGGCTGTATGCATGTGTGTGCGCTTGGACTAATTTGATCTCTACAGCGGCAAAAAAGCAGGAGCACAGTGTTCCTAGTCATGCAGAGCAGCAGCATTTGCCAGCTGATATGGTGCCTCTGACCTATTTGGTCTTGATGCTTCTGTTCGGACGGATTGTTTGAACACAGAACCGTGTGTGTGGTGTTGTCTCACTACAGGATCAAGATGCTAATTGCCATATAATGATGCAGCAGGCAGCAGGGACAAATATTGTCCCTAGCGTCATTAGCCTCTTGGCCAGTGAGATCAGAGCAGAAACATCAGAGAAGTTATGGGAATTGAAATTCATGTTTGCTTATCCGAAACACGGCCCGTTACACAATGGCAGGACTTGTGTACAGTGCATACCATGGATGCCTGCAGAAGAGGTACCCTATCAGTCATTCCAGCTGTTTTGATGTGTGGCACAGAGGCCTCCCTGTCCCCCTGCTTAGGCTCAGTATGTGCAGCCTTTTGAGATAGCCGACTGTGGGAAAGACTAGCACCTCCCCACTGCCTTGCTCTGATGAGTATTGGCGTTTGTGATCTCCTCAATGCAGCATGCAGGTCTGCTTTCTGACAGCGTTGCACCAAACAACCAAAACATCCAATTAAATTTTAACAATGCACTAAAGGTGGTTTACCCCCAAACATTACATCTGTTTTTTTTTCAGTTTGTTCGGTGCTTTTCCACATCTCATGCAGTTGTCTAAAGCTGTTTTTTTTCCAAAAGCGCCCTTAGGAGGCATGAGATTGTCAGGTGTGTCACAAGATTTCCATTGTTAAGTCAGATACTGTCAGGACTGTTCCTGTAATGCAGTGTGGCAGAAGCTGGAAATAACTTTCGTAGTAAGTATTCCAAGTTACATTGATTGATTATCATCAGCTCCTGAGATACTAAGTTTTGTGACCACTGGTAGTTTGCACTGGCTGAATGTTACCATGGATCTGGACCATGGGTCTTATGCTGCGACCCAGAGATCAGGGGAATAGAAGGAAGATGCAGGGAGTCTAACCCCGGTAGTGGGGGGTTGGAGAATGATGACTGTGCTGTTTACGAGAAACTTGTGGGTTTCCATTTCGCTCTGAGGAGGCACATTGTTATGTTGGACAACCCAGTTGACTTCACACCACGATTCAGGTCATTTGCACCAAATGTTCTCCCTCAGACGCCTCAGCAGACAGTCTGACAATGAGGAAAAGGATTGGTGTGGGAGGTTTCTTTGGAGGATTTCATGCTGTTTTTTGCCACATATTTGTGTCAGCAAATTCAACTGCGACTACTAATGAGTCAACTTGACTGCAGCTGGCATCATTCAGCTTTTCAGAGCCACTTTTAAGAGCAAGATTCACACAGAAACATATTTTTTTTTGTTGTGATTGTTGGAGTGTTATTTTGAAATATCAACTACAACTCTCAAAGACACAGAGACGACCTACAGTCACTCTTGATCCTCTCCATTTCAGCCTTCAGATATTCTCTTTTTTAAAATCTTGCAACCTTGAAACTCAGGATTTCACTCTAACCACATGGGTTTCTCTGTCTAACACAACCTTTTTAGCTGCATTTCACTCTTCTTCTATTTAGACAGCTGGTCTTTGGAGTAGATGAGTCAGGTTAAGTGTCTTGGTCAACAGCGCAAATCCACAGTCGCTCCTGGGAGTCCCATCCACTGACTAATGGTTCCGCTGCACCCACTCATTTGTTCCCACGAAAGAGCTCATACACCAGTCAAGCCTGGCAGTCATCCACGAACACATCGGACACATACATGAATGCACTGAAAGATCTGTCAATGCGTTTATTTTCTAGAAGATACTGAATTAAGATAAGACAGAAGAAGCAGCCCCACTGTTTGTCCGAACCACAACAGCTCACGAGTCTGCTGAAAGGTTTTTAAGTTCATTGTCGACTCTACAAAGCAAAGTTTTAGCGTTACGTGATATCTATTGTAAGATTTGATTTTGCATTGTCAGCAAGTAGGTAATCTAGACTGCACTCTGCGGTACCTTGTGTTTATTTCTGCACTAAGCTGGCCGGCTAAGCTATAATCATTGTCAGAGAAAAGGGTATCTTGATACTATTATTCCTGTTCGTTGTACCATTATGTCCTCCTCAGCACTCAACCTGACAGTGCATTTTTAAAGTTTCCCGAGCAGCACTTCATAGAGGATTACCTCACAGCCTCAAGAACATAACCACAGTCATATTTTTCAGTTTCTTTTAGCTTAAAAGTATGCATCCGGAAAATATGCCCGTGTTTTTTTTCCAGAGTTTAAATACCTATTCTTGCACATTCCTTTCAACTCTTTAGACCTCTCGACCGCTTCTTGACCGCCTGAGGAAAAGCCAAGGTTAAATTGGCAATGTTTTAAATTGCTGGCCAAGTTACCTCCACTGAGTCATTCACTCAATGCCGTCTAGGGCCTTGCAAACTTGTTAGATGCTGGTGGTTGAGCCGTGTCATGTATCGATTCCAGACTGAGTAAGCTGCAACAGATAAGTTCTCTGCACGTTCGTGGCCTCTAAAAGTGAGCTGAAATGGGTTGACATTTAAAAATCAATACATACTTTAAAAGAAATAAATATAAATCACCAGCTGTCGGCTTTTAGTATCTTACATCCCGTTTTATCAAATGTAATGGCTGACCATGCAGTGTCTAGATGCCTGTCCTGCAGAGTAAACTGGACAAGCTGGAGCATTCGATCTTTCCCTTTGCAGGGAAGTCGTTGTCTGCTGGGTGTATTCGTAATTGTTTGCATTGTTTGGCTTTATGACCAGATGTTTCTGGTTGTCCATGGTGTTTCCCATCAGTCCTATGGTGTTTAACGGCGACAGCAGACCATGAGTCAGCGCGACTCGCTGCCTAACAGGAACACTGAACTGTCTCTAGGGAAATCTCATCGTGCTCCTCTCTCTCCTCATCCATTCAGCAATGACTCAGACTGAAAAAAGCTGAATAACATTTACTGTCTCCATGGTGTTGTCCCATTACTGTGCTTAAGTACAAGTGTGAGGTCGTCGGCTTTCAATTTTATGTTAATATGTACTTCTGCTCCACTACATTTCAATGGTAAACACTTTACACCAGTACCAAGTGGCTCACTGCAAAACAGGAGGCTCTTATAGATACTCTTCAGAGGTAAATAGACTGGATTTAATCAACACTTTTATTCAGAGCGCTTTATATATTGCATCTCATTCACTTACTCACACACACCGATGGCACTTCAACACGTGGACAGGAAGAGCAACCAATATCACCACCACAGCCATTCTTTCAATTACTAAGGGCTCTGCTGCTCCTCCATTAGCTCCATTAGGTTTCAAACCTTGCTATCACGATTCCATTAGCTTTAGGGATTCAAAAGAGATAGAATAAAGAGGGAAATAATAACTGTTTACCTTTAGTCCTATAAATAGTAATTAAATAATTTCCATTATTATACCCTCCTTGTCAGATTTACATCCAAAATTAGCTAAGCAAATTGTTATCAATTTTCTGTTTCAAAGCCTGGACTGAGAAAACCCTGATGATGTCACCAGAGTTATTTTTTCAAAATTCCCCCCACAAAGCCACAGATGTCTTTTTTTAAGAGTTTGTGTTTAGTAAACAGAACTTAAAATGTGAAACCAGTGGGGTGGTAAACATTTTATTCTTTGGACTTTGCTTGTAATGGAGTATTTTTACAGCGTGGTATTGATATTTTTGTTTAAGTGAAGGATCTGAATTCTTCTTCTACCACTTCCTGTTGTTTCCCAGCCCACAGTAGTTTCTTATTGTTACAGTATAACAGCTGCACATTGAGGTAAAAACCATCAGATAACACGCCTCAGCTCTGAAAAGTAGCGGTCAAAGCATTTGTGGTCGTGACGGACAAATTTAAAAATTGCCTGGCTGGCTGTGATGCCTGCTCATTAACATCTCGTGTGTTCTTCTGGTAGGTGGCTGCCAGAGCCGGAGTTTATGACATCCTCAACCAGCTGGGCTTCTCCGAGTTTGAAAACCCAAGAGACACGCCATTGGCCAGGCTGCGCTGCCGCTGGCAACAGCAACATGTTCAGTCACTTCCTTTCCGAGGGGAGTTTATCTGAGAGAGGATCACTGTGAACGCACCGAGACAGTGCTGTGCTTTTCAGAATAAAAGACATTTACATTAACACTGTCATGCCTTCTATATTCACCCCTGTATTATGCATATCTTCACTTCATCTTTTGTTTATGTTAAGACTTTTTTTTAACTCACTTGCATTGTTAACATTTTGCTGGCGTCTCAGTGTTGAGTCTTAGCAGAATGTTGCTCCTATATTTGTTGATATTTGTGCCTTTTCCCTTTTTATCAATGGTAGAGCTTAGAATTAAAATGTACTAATTTATGTTACCTTTTTAGCTTTAGTTTTAAAAAACTTCTTTATGAGTTCTCACTTTTAGAGATGAGACACCCTTTAAAAATTTCTGTTTCAACAAGATGAGAGTCCTGTCCTTTACAAAGGCTGGACATTAAATCAGCTTGAGATTTTCAATTTTCAAGAATGTTCCATGTGTACATATGAAAACTGTTTTTATTTAAATGCTGTTTTTTCTTTTAGTTTTCTAATGCTGATCAGAGTGTATGTTTTTGAGAGGAGATGCTGAGTTTCTTTTGCCAACAGTAATCTGTTTTGCCTGTTTCTTTTTACATTTATTCACATGTATCATGATACAGGTACTAACAGTGAAGCATGTTAGAAATTTTTATGCTAGTTTGATTTTATTTGATGTTGTAAATGTGTCTTTTTATTTGTAAGCTGAGCAGTATTGCTAAAAAAAACTTTGAATGCATACTTTCTCTTAGATTTCTTTAAAGATTTTTAAAGTGGGGTTGTATGAGGAACTCATCCATCATCAATGTATTACCTGCAGTAGAGGGCGATACCACCTGCACCAGTTTGAAGAAACAGCAGTGGTTGCAGTGAATTAATAAGCTGCTGTGGATGAGACGCATTTTAGCCACATAATTGTCTCACCAACAAAACAGGAAACAAAAACAAAAACACATCAGTTTAAGTGTTACAATTATAGTGTTTTTGCAGCTTTACCTTATAGTCAGACAGCGCTTTCCAACAGGAAACTGAAGCCCTGAAATTCACCTTCACTCTGTTTTTACAAGACTCCATTGACAAAATCATTCATTTTACCTCACAGAAAATGGCAAAGTTGCTTTATTATGGCTGCTTCGATCAGTTAGTTTTCATATTTGTTATGTAACTTTGGTGTTTTCAGGGACTGGATGAGTTTTACTGAAATCACACAGTAACACAAACTAACTGAAAGAGGCAGAAATAAAGAACTGCACTGTGAGGTAAAAGTCTCACTTTTGTCAAAGGAGTCTGGCCACTTGAGAAAGTTAACAGTTTCTGTTGAGTTTTTGTCTTCTTTTTTCTTTTTCTTTTTCTTTTTTTGATGGGCATTTTTTTTTTACATGGCTAAAGTGTGTCATGCTGTCCCTTCCTACACTTGCACTCCCTCCACTTCTCCACAAACAATATTATAGACAATACACTGATTACTGACAAGTACATCATATAACTCCGCTTCAGAAACTTGAGTGTGAAACCTATCTTCTACAATTACCCACAGTGCAACTTGGTCGCTGAGAGTTTGGCCGTAGATTCGAGTTATTAGCTGTTTGTGCAAATGTAGTCTCAATTTGCTGACCTCAAGTACTAATGAGGAGCAAGCTACAGAGGTCTGATAAGGTTACTTCTCTTAGTCTATACGCTATGATTTTTTCTATTTCCCAACCAAGTCTTCAGTCTCCTCTGATGCTGACTCAAGTGACGTCTCTTGATGCAGGTAATCAGGCTTCATGCAGAGTTTCACATGTTCAGTAGTCCTCCCCAAGACCAGTAAACAGACTTTGATGTGTTAAATTGTTTCTCCTTTAATCAGCACGGCTCTCGCAGGCTTCATGACCCCTGCCAGTTAAGCGTTACAGTTTCTGACATCACCGGTCTATCAGCAGGAATGAAATTATAAGTCTAAGTTGTAAACAGTCGAGCCTTAAAGTACTTGGTTTACCTTGGGTCAGAAACACTTGGTATCGGTTGATGAAGGATAAATACACCTTTTAACAGCTCCGGCTCATGTTGGTGACATCAAAGAAGGTTTTTGTTCTTTTCAGAATAACTTTTCCTGTAAAGTATTTCTTTTACAGTCCTAACACTCTTTTTATTTGATTATTTTATTTGTAATTTGCTAATATGCGTAAAGTTGTAAATTACCTTGTAGCTTAAAGTGTGCTTAAAAACAATGAGTCCTGCCTTAAAACCAGAAAGATAAGCCAGAAAACGTCTCAAGTACTCCCTCCAAATTTTTCTAATTAATATTTTATCTTTTTTTCTGTCAGTGTTTATGCACCATATGTGATTAATTTGAGAAACTGAGCGAAAAGACTGTGATAATTGATCATGAAATGGAAATTGCTTCCCATTTTTGTGCAGCCTGATAACAGAAGAACTTGTGCAGGTTGTGATAACACCTGAGGGTCTTAGCTATGTTTTTAATGTTTTTTAAACCATCACTCCTCCTCATGGAGGCAATTTATTACTCTTTGTTTACTACGCGTGCCACTTAATTTTTTCTTTTTAGTGTCTGAAATCAATAATTCAATTAGATTTAGCAGCCTGTGTCTGCTTTTTGTATCATTTTATTGTTTGTTTTTCTTCTAAGGAGAAAAAAATTAAATTCAGCCATCTGTGTCAAGGATTTGTGTGGTAGGATTTTCAATAAAACAACACCATGTCAGAGCCAAATATGTGTCTCTTCCCTCCTCGGTTTCCTGTCTTTTTCCACCTTATCTCGGCATCATCTTTTGGTCGAGATACGCACCGCTAAGACTCCACTCGTATATCCGGACGGCCTCTTTGTTTTGTGTCAGTGCCAGCCTCAGAGAGCAGAGCAGGTTATGAGCATCGAGCAGCGTACGTTTACACAAGACAGATGATTCATTGTTGGGCCGAAATCTTAACATATTCCATATACAGTAATAATGAGCTTAGGCAGATCAAAAGACTTATCTGAGTTGCCTTTTGATGTGGACAGGTAAGGTCTTAATTAAAAAAAAAAAAATAAGGTCACTCTCCCGAAGAAAAGAAGGGCTGTGTGAGGATTAAAAGCCACCGGCCGGCACATCAGTGAAGCTCACTTGGCTCCGCTGGCCTGCTTTGAAAGGATGATATCCCAGATCACTTCCCGCCTTGTAAGTGCATAGCAGGCTTATCTTTGAGAGTACGGAAGTTGTTAGGGTTTTATCACACCACAGCCTATCCTGGATTATTGTAAATGGAAACCAAGTGGTCCTTTTATTGTTACACTTGTTTCCTTTTTTTATATCATTTCTGTTTTATGGGCTTCTTTCATCCTTTTTGTTAGGTGGTGGGAGATGTACTAGATAAATGCACAGTAGCACAAACTCTAAGGGCACAGTGTCTGTTTTTTTTAAGTTTCTCTTTACCAACAGATACAAATTGGTTAAAACAACATTCGGATATGGAGAGGGGCTATTCAGTTGCAGCATGTGGCCAACTTGACTCCGGGTCAAGATAAGCTCAGGACATGAAGACCATGCTTGGATGATATAGCGGCCCCTCGCCTTTGAAATCCTTTCCAGACTCATTGAGATACTCCCCAATGTGAAACTCAAGCTAGCGGTTCTGAAGGATCCCGAGATTACGGCGGACAAAGAGTGGCTTTGAGAGGTGAGCAGCAACAGGGGATGTAATGAACTTCATGTGAAAAGCTTCCCCCTGCAGATGAGAGAGCTGTTCAGGAGAGGAGGCATGGTGCCGGTGCAAGGGGCGCATGGGTGCGCCGCCGTCCTCTTTGATTGTTCTTGTGTGGATAAAGGCTGCATTACAAACACCTCAGTGACTTAAGTGTGCTCTCAGCCTTCTCGGGGATTTTATCAATAATAACACGACTGTGAAAATCTTTGAGGGGATGTTCTTATAACTACGTTGGCAAATAGGCCCCAAATAGTGTCTTCATTTACCATGGGCAATAATCCCCAATCCTTGATAGGCTGAGTATTACACACTTCAGTGAGCAAGGTAATGAAAAGTCTCAGCTGGTGGGATAAAAAAATACTATCTGAATTGATAGCAAACCTCTTAAATTCTCTTTTCTTCCTCCTACATTCAATTTTTAAAAATATTTCCCATTTACTAAGGTTTTGTTATTTAGAGAATGTTGTTCCAAGCATAAGTGGCTTGTTATCTTAAATTTGTATTTTTTGTATTACAAATCTGACTTGCGTTAAGATAAGCACAGCAGATAATCATGTCGATGGTGGCTGATGGAGAGTGTGATTTTTCAAGAGTATCTTAACTTTGTCTGGGAAAATTGGGCTTTGTACAATGATGACTCATGCAGAGGAGAGTCAAACCAGGGCTGTAGACTTGATTGTCGTGAGACTCAACTTATTGGAGAACTAGCTTTCAAAGGAAGTGAGCTGACCTGAGAATTGAGTGTAAAAATGAGCAAAAGTTTTGGTTCAATCCTAAAAAAAAAGATAGTCACAAGTAGTCATTGCATGGTCACAGCTGTAAGATTTGTGCATTAAAAGATCTAAGCTTTGTGAAACACTGTAAATGACTATAATATTTCAAATTAAATGGTAAGCAACAGCAGGCTAAAATGCTTGACTTGCCTTGACGCAACAAAGTTGAGGCTCCACAAAGCATCTCTGAGTCAGACTTACAACTAATGAGTTATGTCCACAAAAATCTGCTTTGGCCAGTGCGTTTTGCAGGGATGTCTTAAATTTAATCTAAATTTAGTTGTTAGGGAGTTATGTAAGATTATGTCAGAGGTAAGTGGTCCCATCTGCATGAATTTGGTAGCCAATTTAAGGAAAACCGTCAAGTTCAAATGACAAATTTGTTGCATTGTACCAAATTTGGTGAAAATTAGCTAAAATGTGTTGGAAAGGACACAACAACATAGATTGAAATGGCTGTAGCTTATACAGTCTCATTTGTTTTTTTCCAGGAAAAGCTCATCTTCACCTCATGAATCAAGATGAGGCAAGATGTAATTTTTGTTTAAATGAACATATGGTGGCAATTTAACTGGATCAACTCTGAAACATAATTCATTGTTCCAAGCATGGCCACATTACCCACTTAGGAGGCCTCGAGCAAACATTTGTTGTTGGGCTGCATTGTGTCATGTCATTCTCATTAAATACAATGATTGTGTCTTCATTATACATCCAGAGACCAAGCAGGACTCTGCTGCTGGAATACTACACAGCCCCTCTTAGTGGCGCCAGAACAGAAAAGCAAGGAAAAACAATGTAATTTACTGTTAAATTTGGAGAACTTGTTGCACAACTTACCTCTAACTCCATGCAAGAAACTGAATAAGATCAAGGTAAAAATTTTGAGTTTTTTTGCTTTAACAGCTACAGAAAAGATTCCTACTCGTTACAGACTAATCAGATTTTCTCAAGAAAGGTCAAGTAAAACTCACCCAGTCTGACCTGGGTCATAACTCAGCGCTCATTCTGAACCTCTGAGTCCCAAATCCTTCCATCTATACGAGGCAGAGGACCATAATAACAACTTTTCCAAGTTGCTGGTTTGTAACTTGGCAAACACACACACTCCTCTTCCCTCAAGCTGCTGGGCAGACTAGCAGCTGCTTTGCATCTCCGTGCATCTTGGAGATGAGAAGTCACATATTTTCTCAGCACGCTGGCATGGCTAAACCACATTACGGCACACACTAAAGAATCTACAGCTCCACACGCCGTACTGTAACTTCTCTCTGTTGCTGGAAACACAGAGGAAGACGCTTGATTCTCTGCAGCTCCACCCTCAAACTACTGTTTTACAGATTGCAATGTATTTATGCGATCCAGATTTAAAGCAAATTTATCTATGCGGAAATCTAGAGTATGAAACATGCCAGTGCAGTGTGAGAGGAAAAAGATGCATTAGTTTAATAAATCGTATTTTTAAGAGGACTGGCTTTCTCACATTAAGTACAGAGTGTTCTAATACGAGCACTGTAGTAGAAAATTGTTCTGGTGTGTGTGCTTCACCACAGACTGTGAGTGGAGCTATTCATTTCAGTGGGGAAAAACAAGGCTTCTAATTGAATACTATGCTATTTTGTGGAATGTCATCCTGGCTTTGACATAGACGAAAAACCAAACAAAATAGCCAAAAAAAAAAAAAAAAACACACACACACACACGCACACACACACACACACACTCCAAACATATGCATGGAAAAAGAGCATAAAACTTCTTACAAGGCAGTTAATGGTTTCCATCTCTTAATGCTGTGGTTAGTTTCCATCGCTTATTAATGCACAGGTCTGGATCATCATCCAATCCTCTTATTGCAGCCCTGGGGGGATGTCTGCATAAAACCCACACCTGCTCTACATTGACAAACCTGGGAGCATGGAGCTAATTAGCTACAGAGTGAGACACTGCATGGGGGGAGGTTGCATAGTCCAACAGAGTCCAGACCTGTGCAGAACTGAGGAGAGAAATAATGTCCAGTTTAGATATTTTTTAACCTAAAAAAGTACTAGAAAGTTAAAAAATTCATCCCAACCTCCTTTTCATCCTCTGAGAAGGACTTCAGAGTTGCTGGTTCACTCTCTGCGTGGTCACTTCTGACTAAGTCTGGACTCTGGCAGGATGAGTGAGGCCAAATAACATCCTGGTTGTTTGTTCTAACAGGCTGTCATTCCACTAATGAAATGCATTGTACAGTTTTCACATTTTCTAATCCTCTAACATGTCGTCAGAGGGGACATGCTATGCTCACAGTGGCATCTGCAGGATTAACCTCGATTATAAACATATGAGATAGAATTTTTAATTGGATAATGTGTGTCATCTTGATGCTAGCATTCAATAAACATGGAAAACTGGGCAATTATTGTGCTTTTGTGATGGAAAGCTTTGTTTTTGATGGCACACAACACTTAGCATTTAAACTCATTGTTTGGCTTTATATTGATAGGTTCCTACTTTTTAATTTTTTTTCATAAAGCAATATGTACATACACTGTAATGTTAGTGTTTTTTCTTCATTTTTGGCTGTTATTAGCGTTCCTTTTGATTACATTGGCCCTGACGAGATATAGGTCAAGCTATCAATGTTAGAAGTGGGTAAAATTAGTCATTCTGGTGTGAACTTTCTTTTTTGAGTTTCCACAGACAGAGTTTCCTGGCTGAACCGCTGTAGTGGATTCTGTAGGTCATTTTGTTTGGTTTATAACAAAGAGGAAAGTTTGTGCTAAAAAGATAAGAATTTTGACAGACATCATACCTCCATATGCTGCAGCCTCATCAGCTTGGCTCCATTTTGTCATAAAGTTTTAGATAACCAGCAACCACCAACCAAAAACTGCTGCAGTGCACAAAAGCATGCACGAACTTCTACAATATTTTACTTTAATCTTAGACTGTGTCTCCGGATTTGGTTTAACATCTATTTCTGTACTCTAAACACAATTTGTAGTCCTTAATTTTGGATATTTTTTATATTTTATAGCTCTTTGATTACTTTTTTTCTGTGTTATTGTTGTCATGGGAGCATTTTTGTGATCTACAATAACAGTCTAAGGCCTGCCTTCAAACCACAACTGAGCACCACGTTTCTCAAGAAATGGATCGCAACTTTTTTGACCTCTTTCATTCCTGATTGTCCAGTAATGTAAACATATGACTTATTACTTTATCTGGTTAAGTTCCCCCTCTTTAATACCGACAACATTAATTTTAAGATAGCTTATCAGCTGCGGAGGTTGTCATTTTTTGCAGAATACGGTGATATAACGGTATATTTTCTGAGTTGGAGGAAAAAAAAAAAGAGAAAGTCGCTTGTCTAAATATGTGGTTGTCCAACGGGGAGAAGGCGCTCCCACTGTTGGCTGCTGGTGGCTTCAAGTTGAGCAGTTGAGCGTCCCGCAGCCGAACCATTGGTGCGTAATGGTGCACGACTGGACGGCAGATGTTTCACCACCGGGACACTCTGTCTCTGCACACTTTATCTGAACTCTTCCGACTTTTTTTTTTCTCAGCGGAGGCGTGCGTTAACTTGCGCTCCTTCCTTTTTTTTCTAAAAAAAAAAAAAAAAGTTATCTAAAGAAGGAAAGGACTAAGAAGAAGGAGAAGAAGAAGAAAAAAAAATTGGGCTACCTCTTCAAAACGTCCCGGTTTTTACCGGGCAGTTGTCGTCATCAGCACCCCAGATATCCCCCCCTTTGCTCCCTAAATGGATGGGGCAGTCTTGGTGTATGCAGTTCAGCACAGGCCAAAAGATTGGAAACAACTTGTGAATATCCGTCAGTTTGGCGTCTAGAGGGAAACGCTCAGAAATGCCCGGCTGCCTCGCTGGAGCTCAACTCTGAGGACTTCTCCTGCATTTGTGCTCTTTTTTCCAGGAGGAAGGACTCTGTTCAAAGTTTACAACAGAAAGGAAAACTCAGCGCTGAAGTGGCAGCTCTCACACCATAACCCTCGCTATGGATTGTATATATTTGCTGATGTGCTTTTCACTCAGTCAAGTATTTTTGGATCATATTTTCGCTGCAGAATCTCATGGTGAGTTCTCCTCATATTCTCTTCTCTGTGCTTTAGAGCTTTGACTAGAAATGCTCATTGTGAGAGAATAATGATTAAATATGATGGCTGTTATTATGGATAGGTCAACATACTAAGTCTGTCAGCCTTCGCCTGCTGTTCTGGATGAAATCAATGGTTTGTTGAACTGCTGAATTTCACTTTATGTTAACATTATCATTACTTACAGCACCCCTTTTTTCAAGAGAAGAGCATTCATTCTGAGCTACTTTCATGCACTTTACATAATAATATGTATGGATTAAAGTTCTGTCCTCAGTGATACACTCTTTTGCATCGTTCAGCCAACTGTGCATTATAGTCTTTTCCACAGGAACTTGGCATAGCTCTGTGTATGTGATTCTCACTTGACACTATCTGTCCCATCAGAAAAACTCTCTGGAAAGTTAAGTGAATATGGTCTTATCGTGCCATTCAGCACAGACTCCCATGGCCGGTATATTTCTCACGTGGTCTCCGCTGGAAGTGGAAGTAAAGGTGCTGCTGCTGCTGCTGCTGCTGATGCCACTGCTACTGATGCCTCCTCAACCTTTGGCAGCAGAAGAAGGGTGGCCCGCGGTGCCCCCGAGATGCCCTCGGTCACCTCCGCCTCGGCTCAGCACTTGTTTTTCAATGTCACTGTGTTTGGGAAAGAGCTGCACCTCCGCCTGAGGGCCAACAGGAGGCTGGTGGCCCCAGGCGCTTTCGTGGAATGGCAGGAGGACTTTGTGGAAAAGGCCAAGGAACGTATCCACGGGGACTGTGTTTTCACTGGGGATGTGAGTGACATGCCAGAGGCCACAGTGGCTATCAGCAACTGTGATGGACTGGTAAGTCACCATTTACCAATTCATGCTTAAAATCTTAGTCTGATGGAAAGCGACGTGAGTAGGAGTTGAGATGTCAAACTGAATGCGTAATTATACATATTAAAGGTCTTTTAAGGTGGTCCCTTAACATATTATGTTTTCGTAAGGTGTCCTGTGTGGACCTCAAAGGTGTCTGTAAGTTTGTAGTTTGTTCATTTGTTTGAGGCTGCTGTCTTTTTGGTAACCTTGGATTCAGAGTATCAGTGCCTCCACAGAGATTCTTCAAACAACTCACCTGCATTACAATTCAAATGCTTTCCATCTGAATTCTTAGTGTCTTCCAAAATCTCATATTTTTGCTTAAGTCTTCCTCCATAGGCAGCAGTCTGAGTGCAGGAATACTGCTCTGTCATTGGAAAGAAGTTTGTCAGACAGTGACTGGGCTAGCACTGAATGTGTTTAACCAAACCTTACAGGCTGTGCATGAGAATAGAGACAAGAGCAGTGAGGGCTTGAGTACTGAATGTGAATCCATTATTAAATGTAAATTTTTCATATGTCTCTCTCTCCAGCACAAGATCTTTGGCTGAGCACAGAAAGTAACTTACGCATACATCTAGCTAGACCATAACATTAAACGTCTATTAATTGATATCTGCCCACTTGGGGGCAGCGCAACAAGCGGTTAACACAACAATGACTCACTTCATTTTGTTATCGCTTTGCAAGGGGAAGATGCAAAGCAATCTTAGCTATGATTTGGAGTTGTGTTTTTGGCCATCTGGCAAATATATTCACATTCTTTTTAGCTCTGCTTTTTTGTCTCTTCAAGTCCCTAAGAAAAAAGTAGCTGTTAAATGCTCTACTGTGTTCCGAAGCTAATCGTCAAAGTTAGCGCTGTTTGGTGCATCAGGAGCCTGCTTTCTAAATGTTTTTATTAAACATTTTTCTTTGCTAATAAAGAGTGAGAAGAGCATTTGATTGGAATTTGAGGCTAATCAGTCCAAGTATTCTGAAAACCCGCATTTGGATCAAAAGTGGAAATCCTGACAGGCACTTTATTCTGCCAAATATGATTATTTGGAACATGTGATTTAATGGGTGGATATCATAGGGTGGTTTATGCAAATATGCAGTATTAATATGAAACTAATTTTTGGGAATGACATTTTAAAAGTCCACCACACTTGTTTGTCATCCAGATTAATGCGTGTTTTCTCCACTGTTCTGCCCTAATGCAGTTTTTGGTGTCATCATGGCCAACTATGCCATGTATTGACAGAGCTGAGTGATAGAATATGACCTGTGCAGCTAGTGAATGTTTGGAGTCATGCTAATTAGAGTCAATTTTTAAGCGTTGTTCAAATTTGTGATTCATCAAAGTAAGGATACTTAGAGTTTCTGAGTGAGATCAATAAATTATACTGAGAAGTGACGAGGAAATGGAGCAAAGACAACATACTGACCAACAAGCTTTTTAAATCTTTCAAATGTGACAGAGAAACACACTCAGTCGTAAATCCTTGTT
The DNA here is from genome assembly GCA_029814665.1 of Acanthurus lineatus. Classification (NCBI taxonomy): domain Eukaryota; kingdom Metazoa; phylum Chordata; class Actinopteri; order Acanthuriformes; family Acanthuridae; genus Acanthurus; species Acanthurus lineatus. Next base: position 7,551,496 of record JAPZDV010000014.1, read on the forward strand.
TTCATTTAGTATAAAATATGCAAATGGTGGGGCAGGGAGTCACTGCAGGTAGGGCGTTAATGACTCATTTAAATATTTCACAAATTTAACCCATTCCTGAGGTGCAGTTGGCACTGTGTTTTGCACATGGTGACCGATTTCAGCTCTCAGCAAGTGCCTTGGTCAAGGTCACTGACAGGAGAGTAACCAAATATACATATTTTGGTGGTGTGGGAAACCAGAGAAAATCCCCACAAGTACAGGGAGAACATTCAAACTCCACACAGAAAAAATCTTGACCAAATTGGGTATAAAACCCTAGACCTTTTAGCTGTGAGGCGACAGTGCTAACCACTGAGCCACATGCTATAACACACACTGACATTTCTAGTCAATTTTTCACAAGCACACAGGACAGATGAGCTTCTGATGTTGCAGCAGCACAACACAAAGAAACATATAGAAACAATGGACATTTGTTAGCACTTGCATCATTACTGCATTTTTTTCATTCTTATTGCTTTTCTGTAGTTAAAAAAAAACATGCTGGAGATGTCATGGAGTTGTTCCTACTTTCTTAATGTAATAACAGTGAATGGTGTGTGAACAATGCCTTGCTGTGTTTTCTAATCACAAAGTAATTTCCTGAAAGGCGACAAGTGTGCGCCCTTCAGTTACTCAAGGCTAGAAGTGACACAGAGGCTCCATACAGCACAATGCTTCATTCACCTGTGGATATGATATGAAAAAGCCCACCAGGGATGGTAGTCTCAACTACAGTGTTGTTGGATTATGAACAAGGCCTGAATGAGTAAGTAATAATAGTTTAAACTGTATGAGCAATAGAGAAGCAAACCTGAGGAGCTATTATGAAATACCTACAGACAGCAGAAGGTCAACACAGGTTTTGTGTTTCTGCTCTGTTAGCTGTTGCTTTGTTAGCTTCCGTTTCTGCTAGCTTCTGCTCTACCTTCTTCTATTTTGCTAACTTTTGTGTCGCTTCCTGTATGGTGTTTTATGCTCCACTTTATTTGTTTTGTTAGCTTTCTGTCTGCTAGCTTCTTTAAAGCTAGATTTTGTCCTTCTAACTTCTGCTCTGCCAGCTTTCCTGTTCAGTTTCGGTAGCCTCTGTTCTGTGTTTTCTTGTTTGGCTAGCTTTTTTGGCTAGCTTCTGTTCTGCTAGCTTATGGTCAGCATCAGTTCATGTAGCTTCTGCTCCATTAGCTTCTGTTTGGTTAGCTATTTTCCTAGTTTCTTCTCTGTTAGCTTTCAATGCTCCGTTTGAATTCATGACTCCTTTTATTATAAAACTCAAGTTTTCGATCCATCTTTCAAGCTTGTAAACAGGACAGCACCATCATTTTAACAAGCATAAAAACCCTATTATTTTGCTAGAATTTAGCAACCACCTCAGACAGCTCCCACGAGGCTTTTAAGGTACTTTTGTATTTGGGCAATGAGCATGTCATGTCATGTCATGTCAGAATTGCAATATTTTCCATTTTCTGGCCTGTACATGACATTTGTGTCACCATCAAAATATTGTTTTTTCAACTTGAATCTTCATTTTTTTCCTCAAAATGACAGCATCTTTAAACTTTACTAGCTAGCACAATTAACACAGGCTATTGGATGGACAAGAAAAGCCAAGCATCTTGTTCTTCACTGTAAATTTTGCGTAGTGGAGGTCTAGAACCATCATGCATCATAAATAGATAAGATAAGACCAAAGTCTTATCTCAAAATCTACCTCTGTGCTTTTATAGCTATGGCTTGGATACAGTCTTCCTCTGAAAAAGCAGTCTGACATTTCAGGGAATTTCCTCTTCTGGCACTTAGTGTATTTTGTTTCTTATGTTAAAAGAATTATCCAACCAAATCACAAAAAGGATGTTTTTCTCTGGGCAGTTTTCATTACTTTATACTTTTGGTGGAAAATGGTTTCCAGTAAAAGTAGCTGACTTTGGGATTCATGTATTATGCATTTTCTCTGGAAAGACATGTAACTGTTAACTATGTCCAATCTCATATTTCAAAGCTTTAAGATTGCAAACATTGCATCCGCTTTTGAATTGTGGTGGCGACAGATGTGTTAGACTAGACAAGGGAAACCAAAACTATGTGCGCAATTAGATAGGCCCTCCACTCAGTGCAGGTTTTTTTTTGTGATTTGGGGGAGCTCACCCTTTAAAAGGCTGCAGTCAGACTCTAAGGAATATTGTCTTTGCGTTTCCTTACATCAAAGCCAACATAAACATAGACCTGTCTGTGCATGCAGAGGTGTTCAAGGAGCATTTTAAGGTGCGCAGACAGTTTACAGGCAAATTATTTAGTCTAAAGTGTCTGCTTGATGTGGAAGGTCACGAAGAAGATCATGTCTGATGAAACGACCCAGTTTGAAAGGAAAAAGAACGTGAATCATGCTGCGAGGTCACCACATGCGGGCCAAATCTCAGAGATGCGCCTTACTGTGTGTCCTTACATACCACCAGCTTTCCATCATTATGAGTATACTTGACAGGTTCCCTTATAGAGAACAGACACATGCAGTATGATAGCACAGGACTGTTGCAGATGTGTATCACAGTTGAAAAAGTTTTCTCTTTTTTTTATTCCTATGGCATGTTCATTCCTGGAGACACACCAGCATCACATCTCCCAACCACTTCAGTGTGACTGAATTTCTATGATAAACCTTGATATCAGTGTGTCCTCTGGAGTAAGGTTGCTCCAAAAGAGATGACTCCCCAGTGGCGAGGCATGACATCACCAGGAACAGATTACATTAACCTGGTTTCCTGCCATGTGCCTGGAGGCGCATGATTTATGGCATTCCAAACTCATGACAGATAAGACATGCATACATTAAAGCTGGAAATTAATCTGTTATCTTCTGCATATATTTGGCCTCTCAGCACTGCCAGACGTTCAGCTGAGGTCACAAAGAAATTAAATGCCTTTGCGTCCTTTAACAGACCTGCGCTTTCAGTTTCATTTTGATATAATTAATGTGTGACTGACCAACATGTCAGCGTTTGTGATATCTCCCTCTTTGACTGTAACTCCTGCTCCTGATGGCAACAGCTGTGCACTCCAGACGAGCATGAACTATTGTTGCGGAGCGATGAGTGATGGCTATGATTATACCGGTGCTGCTCATGTGTTGGGAATTAGTGCAGATGACGGGCTGATTGAATTACAGTACATGTGTGATGGAAACATGAGTGCCGGATAACCGCAGTCGGAAGAGTGCTATTTCTGTGCCCATCAGTTAAAAGGAGAGAGAGCCACCTAGCAACAGTCAGCAGTCATTCGGCTTTTTTGGGGTGGGGGTGATGTTGGGGGGGGCAGTTTTCCATTCACTGGAGATGGAAAATGTTTGCATAAATTGCTCTATTCATGAATGTTTGCAAGAATTCTGCACAGGGCTGGTCCCAGTCCAGTATTCCAGTATCCTCCGGTGTTCCAGTACTTTTCTGGCACGGAGTTAAAGTCACTAAATTAAGAGCTCCATTAGTGGATGCCCAACCACTCAGCCAATAATGTAATTTATTTTCTCCCAGTCTTTTTTTTATTTGCCTTTATTTGCTGCAGCTAAAGCATCACTGTCTTAACATTAGCTCATTCAACTACCACTATTACTACTATTTACCTTTGATACTGCTAATATTAGCACCACTACCATTGCTTCTACTATTGCCCCTTCTGTCATTCCTATTTCTATTACTACTACCACTTCTTCCACAACTATACCACGACTATATCAACTTTTAATTTTTGTATGAAAACCATTTAACTGCTAATTGAAACCTCATAATCCTTTACTTTGATTAAGCACTCTACTTAATGGCTAAATTCTGAAATTTTTATATTAGCCTTCTTCAGATGGATGCTGGAGATCATGAGCCCAATTTTCTCTTTATAAGCCTCATCTTGATCACCAGCTATGCTTGCCCTTTGTGGCCCTGCACAGTGAGACGTGAAAGCTGATAAAAAGGAATCATGTAGTAATCCCCCACTACCACAAGCTGTCTCATACGATTATTTCAAACCCGCGACTCTGCTGAGTCCAGCACCACTCAGCCATGATTTACTCCTCGGCTTTAGCACAAAAGCTTTTATCCAGCATCACTGGCATGTCTGCTGCTGTCAGGTTTTTATGACTATTCAGCATCAGAAGGGTAATTTTCCCCCTCTGATATAGATTGGATTTGTTCAGGAGAATAATATTGTGAAAATAAGGGTTCAACCTAAATCACAGTGGTTTACAGTGGATTACCTTTTTGCTCTGTGCTTCTATGTGAGGATCAACAAAGAGAGGTCCTGTAGCTGAAATTACATGTTTCTAATCAATCCACCACAAATTACAGGTTAAGTCCTTGGAATGACAGGTGGCCTGTGGCACTTGTTCCATTTTTAGATTGTGTTTGTCATTTATGCACCTTCAGGGATGTTAGTAATTTGACTCAGAAGATAGTGTTGAAGGACCACCAGGTTTGATGTGTGTCAACAGAATTTAATTTCAGCAGAATATTGTGATATTGTCTGTTTACCACTTACGTGACTCTGTTTGTGTATAGTGAGAGCTTTAAAGGAAAAGAACCTGGCCTGTCATCTCTGTACAAGAGTGTATTTCCACTCAGGATCATGTTGATTTTCTCATTCAAGTTTCTCTGAACATTATTTTTTTGTCCAGCCACCACAGTGGAATCCTTGGTTGAAAATAATGTTTACTCTCATCTGAGGGGCCTTAAAATTGTTGCTGTGGACTCAAAACACTAAGGCTTGATCGAGTGCTGGTTCAGTCTTTGGGCCCCGAGTCTTGCCTCTCAGGCTACACGCAGGCTGCCTTACTTTGTTGTTGGAGATTGTTGGGGCATTATAAAGTGTAAAATGACTACCTGGAAACAAAGTTTTTAATCTACAGTTAAAGATCCCCCCCAAAATGTTCTCTAAAATGTCATTTATGACCCCTGTTTACAGTTTGTTAGCAGAGAAGTGTTTTTCCATTACTTTACAGAGGAGGGCGATGTTTTGCACTTCCCTAAAATCTGAGATTCAAGCTAGATTTCGTAAATCACAAATATAACAGCGATTACGGGTAGAGAAATCTGGAACCTCCAGTACAGAGTAGAAAGTAAGAGTTTGCATCGGGACAACCACTAACGCTATATCAGCCACTTACAGCCATTTACAAGCTACCAAGCTAACAGACAACATTAACAAATAAATAAAATATGTTTGCATTTAAGCGTTTTCTATTCTTACGATTCTACCTTTGCTCATCGACAATTTTGGTGCAAATCAGACTCTTCGCCTAAATCTGGGTCTGAGGCTAAAACATGTATGGCTGAAATTTACTGATGTTTCCTAATGCTAGATATCTTGATGAGCATAGCCCTTTCATTAATAAAGCTAGGGCAAGCTGGCACAAGGCCTGTCACTGATATGTTAATATGGAACGCACTTTCCACTGCTTTTCTTGCTGCAAGAAAAGCAGTGGAATTTTTTCTTTGTCGTTCTCTCTCCTGAATCCAAAGCTACGCCCTTGCATTGCACTATCACACAGTGCTATTACTTGTGGTTCATTTACAGTCTAAATGTGTCTACGCTCAGGTTGGTTTTTTTTTATTGTTTAGAATATTTTTTACTTCATTGAGTCCTTTGCACTGCTTAACCCAGACCTTTTGCTTTTGTCTTTCAGCACATTCATGCGTAACATATTTCTCTAAAATAGACAAATTTCCAGCCGTGAAGTAATTTCACCGCCTCATTTGTTCCTCAGTAAACTGAGAAGGTGACAGACTCCAACTTCTAGTGTGGAGAGCAGAAAGAAGTCCCACTGAAATTACATACAGTAAATATTCACCTTCAAAGTTGCTCTTAGGGATGTGTGGAATTTAGTGCACTGGTGAGTTTAAAGTTTAGCTATATTTGCCCTTTTTTAAGATGTCAGTGACACTGCTGGATGCCTCTTTGCTTTGACTTCAGAGTGTTTTTTTAAGTGCACACTCAGGAGAAACTGGCTGAACCTCAGGTTGCTATTAATTGTATCCCCAAGCACTGCAGTACTCATGACAATCTCAGGTCCATGAGCACTCACATCACATAAAGAAACCTTAAAAAATGCATAACTTAATACCTTTTGACCAAGATAAGCTTATCTCTTAGTTTTTCAGTGTCACAGTGTGACAATGCTGCCTAAAATACTGGATTGAGTGTAAGTGGGTGCCCAGATCTAATACAAGATGATTTATTTTAAATGGCTATTAATTATACATTTTCTGCAGTTTCCTGCACCTTAAAATGAGTGCTAAGATAATGCTATAGACATGTAAATTATTTTTAGGTTATAGATGAAAATGCATTATGTTGTAAAGTCTTCATTAAATAATGCAAATGCAGATCTTAGTGGTGTGAAGCCGTACATAAATCCGATTGCTTTGTGTTCCCTTATTACCACTGACAGCAAACCTAACCTTTGACTAGCCCAGTCTTCTCTATGCAGTGTGCATATGTTTACATTTGGTTCCTCTGAAGGCCCTTCCAGATGCTGCAGCTCTCTCCCCTCACAGACCCGGCTTCACTTTCCACCCACTGCTGAAATAAGAGACCACAGAGGAAGTATTCGAGCATGTCTTACTTGGCATTTCCTGGTCAGGGGCTGGACAGATTCTTTCACTCCTCCTTGCCCTGACTGTCACATTTCCACCCTTCAGTTCACAGCGTTTGTGTTGTTCGTGCCAGGTCCTGAGGGTTTTTTTTTTTAGGCACAGTGTTCTCTTTGCAACACTGTATTTAGATTTCTTTTTTGCAGCTATAAATACACACATTTCTGCCAAAATTTTGTTGGTGTGCCTTCTTCATGAGTATAATGATAGGCTGGATGGGTTTCTTTTTTTTTCTTGGTAAGGAGAAGGGATATAAGAAATGTCATTTGTGCTATGAGCTCTGTTCGACAAACACAGTCTGTGCTTATTAAGCTTAATAGGAACAAGATGTCAACCCAAAAAAAGCAATGTGTCGGCCACAAGCTTGTTTGACTCATAATTAAAAGATGCAACATTTGCTTTACTTAAGTCACTTTAGATTATGTAGTCTTCCTTTATTAACAGTTTTAAGTTGTTTCTCACAAGCCAATCAATTACCATGCCTGGATCCACTCTTGATAACCGGACATTTTTGTGTTTTTTTTATTTTTTTTAGCCTTTATTAAACACAGCTCATAGTGAGTGTGGCAGGAAACATGAGGGAACAATATTCTCTGCATAAATTTGAACAAATTATGTTGCAGTGTTGTAGAACTAATCCACTGATATGCCTCATAACTACTTTTTTAACATTAATATTCTAAATAGGAAAAACCTGTTAAAAACATGGAGCCTTCTCCATATAAAGGTCTTTATTTTTATAAAGTACATACTTTAATTTGCTCATAGAAGTGACTGTTATGTGCTATGATACACGTGACCTGCCCAAGGATACAGATTTAGGTGATAATATCCAGTTGGTTCTCATTATTCTGGTAGGAGACAGTGTTTGACAAAAGACTTATACTGTTGATTCAGAGCGCAGCATCTCCCAGTTGGTTTACTGAGAAACAAGCTGATGTTGTGTGGAGATAATTGATCAATATTTGGGCTGTCTTCTGTAATTGGGAATGTGTTTGCAGATTTGTAGAAAAAAAAGCCATAATTAAAATTAAAAAATGTCCTTGAGGTACTTTTGAAACTAAATGGCACTAACATAATTCTGGTCTGGAAACTACACCTGAATTAATAACTTGACTACTTGTGTAATAATGGCATTATTCAGGTCATAAGACCCACCAAAGAGGGACTCTGAACAGCATTTTCTCTTTGTACACCAAGTTCTATTAGGGGAAAAAGCAAAAAAAGGTATGCCTGCACTGTACAGTGCAGTAGTAGTACAGTAGTATTAAAACAGTTACAACAAAAATAATTTTTGGGGGCAGCTGTGACTAAGGAAGTAGAGTAGGTCAACCTCCTCCAGTCTGCATGTGTAAATGTCCTTTGCAAGAAACTGTGCTGCTGCTCTGTAAGTGTGTGCATCTTTACAGCTCCTGATGAGCAGGTGAGCATGTTGCATATAAGCCCCTGTGTTATGTTGCCATGCTTACCTTGGCTTGTGATAAGTACCAAATTTAAGTCAAGCAGGCCTTTCACCCAGCACTCCTTCCAAGTGTTGCAATGGATGTAAAGATGTGACCTGATTGTCCCTGGATGAGTGTAATCTTTCCTTTCTGGCAGGGTTTATGGATGTGGATGAGTCACTGTGCAGCCAGGTCACAGTCTTGTTTCCTCAATGTCCAGCTGTCTGTGACCTGGCGAGCTCTCTTGTCTTTCCAAGCTCCAGTGTTATTCAGTACAAAAATGTTTAGTTTACAGGTTGTCGTGACGAGAGGGATGCAAATCTCATTAGTATCTCTTGTCTCCAACATGTCTCCAACACTTTTATTAGTGTATGAATATGTATGTGGATAGGTGAATGTTGACATGTATTGTAAAACGCTTTCAGTTGTCAATAGGCTAGAAATTAAGTCGATCTCCCATTTATCATATCATATCATATCATATCATACAACCTCAATCCGTGACATAAATGTTCACACATTTATGTCACAATTGTTGAAATGTGACAGTGCAGTCAATTTAAAACTCTAAATTCCCATATAAATGTTTACCCTTAAATGCAGTAAGTATATAATAAAAAGGCCTAAATCAGAGAATATTTACATTATGGAAATCAGTGTCAAGGAAGAATGCAATACAGCAATATGTAATATGTATATGTAATATGCAATATGACCTGGAAATACAGGTCACTGCTTTTGCTGTCAAAGTCAAATGCCATTTTAAGTGAAATGGCCTCATGCTATTGTGCCATCAGAATGGATTGTGGTGTTTTTTTGCATTTCCTGTGACATTTTAGTAAATTATGGTCCATTTTCATGTGGACAGTGAAACACTATTTCACAAAATTTCCAGTGCAGTTAGGGCAAAATTATTGTAGTCATACAAATCCACAGTAAATGTCAGCTATGATTGCTGTCCCTCTAAATGAAAGAGTAACTTCTTGTTTCCACGGGGGCCTTGTTTTTTTCACTGACATTCAGCAGTCAGTCAGGAAGAGATCCACGTCAGAAGAGACAGACATGACATTTGTTCCTAACCCACAATTCAGTACTGTTGAAAACGAAATGTTGACTTTTGAAGATGTGGGTTGACATTGTGCCCACCCTCATGGCACAAACTCATGTTCATCTATTATCCCTCCGTCTGTGCACGTATATAAATGATACAACAAGATGAGGCTGCTCTCTGAGTAGTTAAGAGGGCTTCTGGGAAGTGGCGGAAATGGCTGGTTGAAATTGGTAAAATCAGATAAGTAAAGAGAAATTGAGTACTTTAAGAAAAACATTGTAAAACTTCAACACAAGCTTTGAATTCTTTGTACTTTGCCAAGTGGTTTTCTTTGAATTCAATCAAAGACATTAAGCAGATGGAAACGCACATCTGAATTGAGACATTGCTGCTGATCGTCTTGTTCATTGTAAAATCATGTAGGCACTCTATAAATCTTGGTGAAGGGCTTGAAGGGCCCCAAATTCTGTCTACCTGCGTCATTTCCCCACATCCAACCCCCCTCTAAATCATCCAATTGATCAGGCACACTATAATTACTGGCTCCAGTAGAATTACCATCCTATGAAGGAGGAGGGGTGCACTAATTTGAAGCCCTCTTTTTCCAGGCAGGTCTAATCCGGACTGATAATGGGGAGTTTTTCATCGAGCCCCTTGAGAAGGGCCAACAGGACGTGGAAGTGAAGGGGCGTGTCCACGTGGTCTACCGCAGGTCAGCCATCAAACGGGAGACGGGCCAAGGCAGGGAGGACCTCCACAATGAAGGTAGGAAAGGAGAAGCAGCGTGATGTCAGTGGAAACATAAAGCACTGTGTGTGGTTGCGTGGGAGTTTGGACTGTGTGTGAATATGTGGGTGTGCACTGGTGAGTGAGTGCAAAAAGTGAGCACCCTGAAGGTTTGTAACAGTAAAGATTGTATGATGGTGCATCATTGAAAAGAGTGAAGCGTTAAGATCAAATGAATAAATTAATGTAATTAAGGCAGTGGTTGAATTGAATTTAAAACACATGTGATTCTGTATGTTAAAGTCTTTTTATTATAATTTATTCTTGGTACACATGCTTTACATCAGCTTTGCCATTTCATTTAAAGTTGTGTCTCTTAGAATTTCAGGGAACAGCCATTGATTTCTTTCCATTTTCAAATGGTTGTAAACATCTTCTGACAGGCTCTCGTAACCACCACAGAGAACATCAAGTCTCTATTATGTTGGAGTAAACATGTTTATAGCCTGGTACAAAAAGTTGCATGCAAGGGTTTTTTTTTTCCGTAATTGGTGGAGACCAAAATCAGAGCAAAAAAGAGAGAATTTTGGACTTACACCCATCGAGTGGACACAAAATGAATGATCATGATGTGTCATGTGTGCTAGTTGTGTATATACGCATATAATGTTTTGAGATTTTGGGGGATTTATTGGTAGAATATGAATGGATAACTTTTTTTCTACGTAAATTGATCATTTTAGCACATAATATTCTGAATATAAGAATTCCTATTTCATTTGCTTACAGTAAAGGGAGCGGTTCATCTTCACAGAGAACCTCATGTTCCACCGACATGTTTTTACAGTAGCCCACATCAAACACACCAAAAACTGGCTCTAGAGAGGGTCTTTTATTTTTTCCATAGTTCAGAGGTTCGTGGCTATGTGATATTGACCACTAGATGCTGCTGAATGCTACAAGCTAGTCTTTTAACTAAAGACATCAAATTTTATGTTTGTTTTCTCAACACACACAGAACTTTAAGAAGTTTTCCTAAATCTGCTTCAGGTTTACAAAATGTCAGACTCAATGCAGGAACTTTTTTGCATGCTGAGATGCTACAGGCATGTTCTGACTGTTAAGGATTATTTTTATACCTTTAATGTTGTTAAATACAATGGATATGCCCTAATGTGGTGTTTGCCAGTATTTGAACATAATGAATGTTTAGCATCAATAAGAATGAGTGCTGGGCTCCAGTGGTAGTACTGGAGGGGGATGGTTGTTTTTCTGCAGTCAAATGACACGGCGCCATTACCAACTCATTTTCTATTCCCTTCTTGCCTAGACAAAAGAATAAGAATCTGGTGGAAGATTACTCACTTTATCTCACCCTCACTATACTCACTGATTCACTCCATTTCAATAGCTACAGCTCTGCAATTGACGTGTGTGTCTTTTTATGTAACCGCATATCCCTCTATCTTAACATCCTCAGAGGCAATTTTAATCAGGGCAGCAATTCACATTTCCCAAACCTCCTTTTTTGATTATACCACCTGTGATCGTTCCACCCAAAATGCATTTCGCTCATTTTTACTTTACAGGCTGCATTCTTCCATAAAGTGAAGCTGCTTCATTCATCTGTTTAGTTTTAAAAATTTTGCCATATCACTTTTTCCATCACTGTTTAAGTATTTTCAATCATCCACTCGCTGAAACAAGATGTTATTCAAAAAGTAAAGAATCAGAGTCCCGTGTTTGTAACTTTATCTAAACTGTTATTACACTTGAAAGCTTTTCACAGTTTAATTCCGGGTCTTTTGTCTTTTATGTCCCTCTGAGTGAACCAATGTACCGAGCTGGTGATGCTGTTTCTTCACAGCAGCAAACAGACTCAAGATCGATCTCAATGCCACAGTGAAAGTTTTACTGAACCTGAAATGTAATTCCACACTCAGTTACATGATTAAATTTCTGCAATTATTTCATTTACTGCTTGTTAGTTTTTGCATTACAGTTTAATTCCATCATAATGCTGCAAATTAGGTCCTGTATTATGCATTTATCTGTTCATCTATTGTTTATTTGTTCAAGCATATCTTATCCAGTAGATTTTCTGCTATGTTCCATGACTCTATTTGTATTCGGAGGCTTAAACTGTTACCGTCTTTTACAAAAGATTGCAATAATTCATGGCTTTGAGCGGAAACATACCATGAATGTTTGAACAAGGCAATTTCTGCCAGACATGTTATTTGTGTCAACACATTCTGCAACTGCATTTAAGGGTGTCATTGTTGATTGTCCACACTGCAGAACAACAGTCTCTATAATTGATTTCTGCAAAATTATTGAAAAGATGAGTCTATGCTATTTTCATTGAACTGCTGATAAAAACATTGGTTCATGCATTTAATAATTTCTATTTCCATGTGGGTTATTATGCAGATCCAGATGCAGTTTAAATATGAACACAAAAACAAATTAAAAACACCATTTTTTTATGCAGTCTTGCCAGTGATTAGCTTGTCTGGGTCTCATCTGTTTATGCTCTTGTGGGGCTCTTCTTTCATTAGAACAGTTGCAGTTTTTCAGCATTATTTTCCAAATGTATCGATAAACATATTAAACTTTTTATTTTCTTTAAGAACCCAGTTTTTTCCCCGGCCATGATATCAGTAATCAGAACATCGCACGTTTAATGTCAGTTAGTGTTTCAACTCTGACAGACTGCCACGGAAAGAAGACATACTGCACATGCAGGAAACACCTGAAGTGCTTTTATGTGTTGTTTTGAATTGGTATGACTGTGGGCTTCATGCTCTGAATGCATGTGTTATAGTTAGGTGGAATGTGAGGCAGAGAGAAAACGCACTTCTGACCCTGCAGGCCAATGAGTCTAAGAGACAAGAGTCCACAGGCCTGTCAATAATCCCAAAGAATTTCTCCTGAGCATCCTGATATATTTTTGTGCAGAGAATAACAAACATACAATGTATCATTTCATGGAGGCAGAAAGAGGAAAGGTAGCAATAAAGCATCAGATTGGGTCCGCAGTCCATTCATTGACCTGTTTGTTGTGCTGGCCATGTCTTGCAGTGGCAGACTTCGGGATCGCAAACCTCCCAGCGGCTGTTGATCTCGTCGAGCATAAACTTTCTGAGTCTGAACGCAAGAGGAGGCACGCAAAGAAAGACGACTACAACATCGAGGTGCTGCTGGCTGTGGATGACTCGGTGGTGCGCTTCCATGGCAAGGAGCACGTGCAGAATTATGTTCTCACGCTCATGAACATCGTAAGTCCATTCTGGATTTTTTTCAATAAAATGCTCATTAAATTCTCACCACCTGATGCATCAAACCATTATTTTGATTGACATTGATATGCTGATCATTTTCCCAAGGTGTTTCATAATCATTTCATAATTAAAATGTCACAATTTAGTTTAAATGTCAAAAAATAGTGAAGTCACATCCTGCTTGTTTCTTCGAACAAAAATTTCAAATTAAATTATATTTAGATCTCAGGCAAAGCAGCTTGAACTTTTGAGTTTTGGTGTAAAAATAACTCAAGAGAATCTGTTAAAATAGTTTCTAATACATTTTCTGTCAATCAGGTAACCGCAGATCTAGACATACCCTTTTGTTTGTTCATCAATCTCGGTGACTTTGGTGATCTTTTTTGCACTTTATCTACCTGTGGAGTTATTTTTTTCCCTCTTGTCCTCCCTGATATCAGACCTTACCACACTTCAACCAAGACCCTCACTTTCTCTTGCCGTTTTTGGATTACTAATGAGAGTGGGAAAAAAAGAAACTCTCAGCTCATTCATTACGGGTTCCACCAGCTCCTACCACCATAATCTACTTACCGGGGCCAAATCCCCCAAGTCAGATTTTCACAGGGTGCTGGTTTCACTCTGTAACAGTTACCATTTGGACCATGCATGGTGGTCTGATTAGCTGCGCTAGACCAATTAGAAAGTTGAGTGGGAGCTGTGCAGGGCAGTCATGGAAACCAGCGCCAGAAGCCCACTCACAATGCCAGGCTCTGCTAATGTGGAATGATGTGTTTATTTAATTAGGATATTACAGCCACATTCTGCTCCCAGATGTTTTCAGCAGGGAGATATGCCAGATTTTTAATGTCATAAGAGGAGACAAGTCACTTAAAGCAATTGTTCGTACAGCCAGAGGCAACGGTTGTATGACAAATATCCCACCCCTTCTCCCCAAAAGCTAATTGGCTGTTTAATAACAGCCAAATCAGGTAACATTTCTGGCCAGTCTTGTTGCCACAAACCTGTTGGTTTAAAGTTTTAAACCTTATTTTCTGGTCAAGTTACCAAACTTTTAAAAAATTTCTTAAAAGAGTTGTCTAATGTTTCTAAACTTGCAGTTTTTGTAAGCCCCCTGTCTCCCCATTAATTTAAAGAAAAGTCCGGTCTTGTTCACTCAGAGGCGTTTCCAAGATGGCTGCCGAGTGGTGGGACTTGCCTAGAGGCACTTTGCCTTGGCTGATTGAACTGTGAAAAGTGGCTGTGAGAGTGTGCTCCGTAATTGTCAGTCCATTTTCCAGTATTTCAGATCGATGCTTGAAGAGTTGAATTTCAGGATGTCCTTGAGAGCAAAAATAAATTGAGCTTTAAAGTGAAATCAATTACATACCTTTCATCTTAATATTTTTATATTCCCTTTTGTGCAAAATAAAATTTGACGAGAGAAATGCGTAACTTCAAGAAAGAAAGGCAGAGTTCAAACAAATGAGGGCCTAAAGTCTTGAGGTCCACTTGTAAGCCATAGGCTGGCTGTGTCTGAAAGAGCTCTGCCCACTCAAATCCCTCTGAATCCCTGCTCCGTGGCTTCAGAATGTGTAGTACCACCTGGAGAAACTCTCCCTGAGGGATTGATTACTGGACATCCTGTCTGCGCGAAGCCAAGGTGACTGCTGCAGTGCCTGCCGCACAATGGCTGTGTTGTTTGAGCAAGGACCAGGTTTTGTCCACGTCGATGTGATGCTGTACACAAGCCAGGGACACCTAGCGCCTGTAGCCCACAGCTGTTACTCTCATTTGCAGTCACGACAATTCAATTCCAGCCCCTCCTCCTGGCTTTGTAAGTATCCCAGTATACGTTGTGCTGGCCCATCCCTCAGCAGGACTCACCAAAATGCTCTGACTTGAGTCATTCCAGCAGAAATATGCAACTTCATTGCTTACAGAAGTCACCGTGGAGCTTTTGTGACGCTATTTTTTGATAGCGTCCTCATTTTTGAACAGCCTCCCTGTTTCGGATCCAACATAAACACACATATATAGGTCAGTATAGACCAGTCTAGGAATTTAAGCTCGTAACAAATCTGGGAGAACTCGGGGTCACTCATGTGTTCTTTACAGCTTTTGCTGACCTGAAAAGGCTTCTGTGAATGGAATATTTGCTTAAATGCCTTGGGTGTAACCCTGTGTCCCAGAGCAAATTTGGACATAAGCCAAAGTAGCCTTTCTTCAGTGACAGAGCTTTTGTCTGGCAAAGTCATATTTTTTACCAAGAGAAAGCTGAGTGACACACACTTGTTGATGTTTCAGCAAATAGGAGCACGCTGTCAGTCTGTTTGCGGTCTCTGTACCTTCTGGGCATTTCTGTCATTTTATGAGCCTGCACAAGAACGAATCCCGTAAGCCTGAGAGAGCAGCCATAATGCCTCTGATATTGGCATTGGACAAAATCACAGATCAAAATCAGATATAAGTGGAAAAAAATATATATATAAAACTGAATGTGATGCGTTAGCCCTCACATCTCCTCTTAGACCTAGTGCTGACAATAACTGTGAAATTTAAAAATAAAATATTGATATGGTGTTGACAATACCTAATGATGATATGTAAATAAAAGCGTACTCTTAATTTAGTTCCATTTCTTTTCATTCTTTCTTTGTCATATTTCTTGGCAGTAAAGCACCTTCAGCTGGGTGTCAACTGCTGTAAAAAGAAAACAATTCATTAAGCCGGTCATAGATCCTCGTTCTTCTGCCTGAGTCTTGTATTTTAGTCTAATTACTTTGCAAAAAACTATACAAAGAAAACAGAACAGAGACAACCATGACTGATTATAGTCATTGTGAATCCTTTAGACTGTGACAATCATGTAGTGAAAATGTGATTTCATGACAGCCATGCTCAACTGAGCATTGAAATGTCTAACCATGACTTGTATTTTGTTGAGTTGTTTGCATACATTATCCCAAATGTTTCCAACCTCAGAGAAATCTGTTATTTTATTAAAAGTAAGAGTGTGTTTCATTTTATTGCCTGTGCTAATTTCTGGGGTAACTCCAGTCAGAGAATGAGGAAGAAAGCC
This sequence comes from Acanthurus lineatus, assembly GCA_029814665.1. Taxonomy (NCBI): domain Eukaryota; kingdom Metazoa; phylum Chordata; class Actinopteri; order Acanthuriformes; family Acanthuridae; genus Acanthurus; species Acanthurus lineatus. The sequence continues at coordinate 7,567,710 of JAPZDV010000014.1, forward strand.
GGCAAACAAGACTAAACGTAACTTGAATTAAAACTTTATAAATTACAATGTCTGTGAGCATTTCTGCCGAGTCAGTCAGATTTTTATCATACAATGCTGACTGTGTAACAATGAAATAAACAAATCCCATGATCCCATGCTACTTCACCACATCATAAAACTGCATCTTTTGTTTTTTTTTGCTGTAATTGAGAGACCTCTAGCGGCAAAATTAAAACATTTTGCAAAGAAAGAGCAGAGATTTCGCAAAAGAGAAGAAGAAATTTGCGCTGTTGTTCGACACTGAAAGCAGTCTTAGTGAGGTCTGAGGGCTTTCATTGTTTATTTATTTGTTTGTTTACACATCATCTTGGCTTTATGGCTGGCTGATTCTCCCCTTTAATTCTACTCACATGCTGTCTCTTGTGTCAGGGTTGTTATTTTCATGACGCAAAGCAACACTTGTAGGATTTCTGTGCATATACTTTGATCTTTAGGAGCTGGACAGATTAAAGCTCACAGACTGAAATAACATCAGAGCTATGCCGTTTCTCTATTGTCGAATCAATGAAGAGTTCACTCAGCGTTCGCCTCACAACCCCTAGGAAAACACACAGTGATGAGTGAAACCAATTACTCACAACTTTTTAGTAGATCAGTATTGCATGATGTTAATTACCTGAAAAGTAAAACTAAACAACATCGTTGGTTAAACTTTCCAACTTTTCAAACCTTAAAAACACATTTTTGTAGCTGTTCGCTGTAAGTAAATAAAAAGCCTTTATATGTTCACATTAGGTTTCACAGCCAAAGTTTTAAAATACAACACATAAACATATAAAGGAAATTAAAACAAATATGTTAATGAGATTAAAACATGAAGTGGAAAATGTTGACATTTCACTGTAAGGGAAGCTGTTCATCATGCTTATCTATCACTGTAAAAGCTCAGTGCTCCTTTGTTTTGAGGAACAAATACATTTTCATTAGCCATCTCGGCAGATCAGTCAGTGCATTGGAGGTCTAAAGATTAGAATTGAATGCATAACAATACAGAGGCGCATAAACAACAGAGAGGATGGCGGTTAGACTCTGTCTTGATTGAGCATAGGCTGATATGTAAACAAGAGAAAGACAAAGAGATGTAATTTCAATTATATTTAAGGTACAGTGTCAAAGGACTGATATGAAATGAAATGAAAGGTCATTGTTCAAGTGTGGTGATATCAGCTTTGGAAATAGAGCAACAGCGTTGTGGAGAAACTAAAAGACAAACAAAAGACAAACAACTCAAAGAAGCTGCATTTACGCCCACCCACACCAAGTGCTTCTGTCTCTCAGTTAAAACTCAAAGGCTGCACTTGTGACCCTGTTACATTACATTGACAGCCGCACTCAAAAATATCTCATGTGGTGGCAGCTCATTCATGAAGAAAGCCAGCTGGAAAATGTGAAATATATTTCTCTTTAATTATTCCAAACAGTTGCTTGGAAACTGTCTCTTAACAAAGGTTCGTGTCAGTGGTGAAGTGTTGGTTTCTTAAAGAAAAAAATCACATCATTTTATGTGGATGTCAAATCAGTGCTGATGGTAAATATTGTTAATTGAAGCAAATATTTCCTCATCACATTTAAAATAGATCAAGAGAGCTGAAAGCAGAAAGCTGAAATAGCTTGCAGTTCCTCCTAAACACCAATATCATCTCTGGTGTCAGACTAGACGCAGACTTCACAGCAGGAGAACTCAAGTTTTCATAGAACAACCAAGATGGAGACTCAATACAGTAAACTGACTGGAAGCTAATGAGCAATGACTCTGAAAACTCCTTGAAGAATTTAGATGATAAAGTTAACTTCAGACAGATGGATGAGACACCAGACTGAGAAAGTCACTTGGGGAAACAAGGATGACCTGTCCTCCCTCAGGCAGCTAGTGTTGATTTTGTCTGTCTGACAATTTTGCCACAGCCTTATTCCAGTGGATGAGAATAGGATTATATTTGCAGTGCTCAAACCATCAAAATTTTATATTTCGAAAACCCGATTTCGGCTTGAATTTTTCGAAAAACAATTTCCGATTTTACTACTTATACATGCAAAATAGTCCCAGTAAAAACTGCTGACCATAAGACGTTAACCACAGTAAGCAGAACATCGTTTCTTGAGAGAAATATCGCCATAGATTTTTTTTTTCAAATGTTGCTTTTTAATGCTCTTAACACCACTAATGTAATTTAACACACAATCTTTTTTGGGGGGCTTGGCTGATCAGCTCTCAGAGTAAATCAAAATCAAATCAAATCAAAGTGTATCTGTCTGCTCTAGAGACCAGATCTGCTGAGTAGGACAGAGCCTTTTTTTCCTCATATTTTTATTCCTATTTCAAATTTGTCCTAAATGTTACTTAACCTGAAACCACATGACTTTCCTTGATAATTTAACCACCCTACTATTTTGCTTTATGGCCTTACTTTTATTATTTTGAGTACATTTCTGATAAAACTTAAGTCATTTTGCTTTAGCCAACACCTTTAAGTACTGCAATGCCTATGAGCCTTGGATACCTTTTGTATGAAGAAAAGTAGTTAGATGTGAGAATCAAAATGAAAATAAAGTAAATAGGACTTATTGTTGCAGTTAACAACAAAAGACACATCATAGTAGCTGTTAATAGTCAAAGTATACACATAATTTCAGACATAAACAGATGTTACAAGGGGGCCTTTGCACAGAAAAGTTTGGGAACCACTGCTCTAATCTTGCCTAATCTAAATTAATCTTATCTGTGCATCATTTTTTATTGTCTAAAGAAAAAATTAATGGGACCTAATTTTAGAACCGGGGTGACCAACGCAGCTCCTTCCACTTGGCAACTCTTATGAAAACTCTGACAGTGTTTACTTTCTACAAACCTGCAGGAGAAGATGTGATATTACTGTTTTCAACCCTCAACATTCAATAAATAAATATAGAATTGTGCAAGGAGATGATAAACTATGCAGGGACGATAAATTAATTATTTTCTTAGCTTGTAACATAGAACATCAAGACAAGTCGGTGTTTACCCACATGCCTTAAAAATGTATAAAACATATTATGTTTCTTCTCAGTTGGTTCAGAAGTCAAGTGGAGAACTGTGAGGGTGCTTTGTGGAGCTAAATGACTCCATGTTTACCAATCAAGGCCCGCCCAGTTTGTTTGCAGTGTTGGTAATTACAACCCATAACCAACATGTTCCAACTAAATGGCTTATTGATTTATACAGAAAAAGAAATGTTCACTCCTTCCTTTGAACTGAATGCATCAACCGCTTTGGCGGATGATTGACTTGTCGGGGTCTTGGAGGAGTGTCGACATGCAGCTTTTTGCATTTGATAAGAGTAAAACAGTCCATTGGGAATTGGACCTAAGATTTGAACGGGGTCCTAGCTTGGCCCTGGGTTAATCATCTACATACCACAGCATTATTATAAAGCCAAATAGCAGGCGACACATTTGTGGGTCAGGCTTTGTTGCAATTGCATAACGACACTGGTTTCATTGAATGGTTGCCAGCGTCTTAGCAACATATTTCATCATGATTCCAATGTTGTTGCAAGAGATGAAAAATAAAAACCTCCCGCATGTTAAGACAACCTGCAAGTGGGACGCAATACCTCAGGAATAAAATATGCAGAAGCACACCAGCAACACTCCAGCATCAGCGTGTGCCTTATTTTATTGATCACTGCCAGATCAGTTTCAAACAAATGTTTGCTTTTGCTTCAGAACATGTTAGATGAAGAGATTAATGTATAATTGGATGTGCTACCAAAGAGATTTTATGTCATATAAATGTATTATTAATATAATATTATATATATATCTTAGCAACAAAAACAACTACAAACAGTATTTATTTTCTCCTATAAAGCTACAAGCAAATAATGGCTCATGTGTCACAGCATGGATGCTAACAAGAAGGAAATCTATATCAACTAGTGGTATATTTTATATAAATACTGTATAATTACTTCCTCCCTGTGTCTCCGATAATCCTCAGTGAAAAGCATCACATGTTAGCTGGTGTGGTAAATAAATGAGTTCCGAAAAAGCAGCTACACGTCTCAGTACAGAAATAAACATAACAGTTGACATCCTTGATTTGCTTTAATAATAGCCATAATAGTTGTCATCTTTAGTCCTTTTCATTACTTTCTTTTTGCATGATGCCCATTTATTACTGAATACTTTGTCTCTGTACCAGAGAATCCAAGGACTTCTCTTGTTGCTACGTCTTATCAGCTGAAAGCCCTGCCCACGCCGATTTCTTTTTTGTATTTGACTTAAGCTGCAGCACTATACTTTTTTTTAAAGAAAGTCTTTTATTAAATTAATGATAAATGGCTACCTTGCCGCTCACTAACTAATTCAGATGCACACATCAGTGTCACATCATGCTGACCTGACTATCAGGAGACATTCACGGTTCAGTATCTTCCCCAAGGACATACAGACTCTTTTACATATAGAATGATACAGGTAAGAGTTTAAATTTTCAGCCCTGTGACTGGTGGACAGCCTGTTTCACCTACTGGTTTATGTTCTACTTTGAGGATGGTGTCATGCTTTTTGTGTCCTTGTCCTGTACGTGTTCCGCAGATCAATTTTCTGAGACGTTCCCAATCACCTTCATCAAATGCCTTGTTTGTTTTTTTTTCCTCCTTCACATTGATGACAGAAGCTGCTCTTCATTTCCTTTCAGGTTGATGAAATCTACCACGATGAATCTTTGGGAACCCATATCAACATCGTCCTTGTCCGCATGATTATGGTCGGGTACCGGCAGGTGAGCTATGTCACAGATTGTTATTTTCTGAATCTGGAAATACATAATAATATAGGGAAAGCATTTGATGCAGGACTGTTTGAAACCACATGTATTTTCATGTTCAGTGATTTAAACCGAGGTACATGATTACACTGCTGTTATTGCTCGCATGAAGTCATACAGTATATTTCACCACATAATTTACATTTTGCCTGGAATAAAAACAAGAGGAACTGAGCTTGCCTCCCTGACTGAAAAGAAAAACAATAAAATAACAGCTTCATCTTGTCTGACTCTCCACCAGCATTAGTTAATGAATTTCGCCTGAAGCAGAATTCAGTAACACTCTACACCAGCCAAATAAAGGGTTCAGATATTGACAAAAACAAATTTTTGGCACCCAAAATCACTTCTAGAAAAGATAAAAATAAAATAAATGATACAATACCGAAATAAACAATCTGTGAAGCGGTACTGATGCTCTCATCGCACTCATCAGATAGGTGAGAAATGTCAGACTTTTCCTCTGAGACTCTTCAGCATGTCGACAGTCTCAGCACATAGACCCAGTCAATGCATTTAAGTGACTAGATGATAGCTTGCTTTCTGCAGTAATCTCTTTTATTTCATCACATATAAGGTAGAAACGTAGTGTTCATAACTGGGGGTTGGGTACTGAAGAAACCTGAGCTCTAGTTTTTCATCATGTCTATATGTAATTGGATTTCTAAACAGCTTTACTGTACATGTGAGCGTGTGCATAATAAAAGCATGGGTTGTCACAATATGCACTGCTAACAACCATGGTATTAAAAAATGAAATTGATATTGTGTTAAAAATACATAAATGATAACACTGTATAAAAAAATACATCTTTTCTTAGATCATTTCTTTTTTCAGTCCTTTTTTTATTATTTGTTAGGTATAATATTATTCAAAATATTTATTTAGGCCACAACAATCTGATATCCTGACTTAAGATGAAGAAACAGCTTTGGGATTTTATTCCTTGCTTTTTGCACAAGCGCATGTATGGATTTGGAGTAACCAGGTTACCACAAGTGATGCATGACTTGACTGACTGATGACCTAAACATTCTGGCTTTCATGCACTGACTGATATAATTTAAGACCATGGTTTCCAAAATTTAGCATTGCTGCCTCCCAATATATTGTTTGATGTATTATTTGAAAATGTTACAATGTCTGTGTGTTATTTGGTGATTGTAACAGAATAAGGTAATGTAACCATGGGCGATTAAATTATGACAACATGAAAAAAGGGAGAGCTGGCTGGTAAGGGGCCCTTAGCAGTGTGTGTTTTGATGATACTTTAGGAGGACTTTTTACTCACTGTTTGATTGACAGGGGCGATTTTTGATGAACTCTTCTAAAAAAATAAATATAAGAGCAGCAATGGAATCTAAAACCAGGGATGATTATGCTAAAACACAATTAAATCAATGGACAAAGAGCTGTTAGATACAGTTGCCGAAGATCATGATAGATAATTTTAGTGATTAATAATAACACATGAGCTCAGGCAGCTGTTGCTTTGATTATGCAAACGAGAAATCAAAAATGCAAAATGCAGACGCCAAAAAAATGATGTAGTCCCATCTGACTCCGGTTACTGTAATTAAAAGCAAAATGCTGCCTGTTTTAATTGCCAATATTACACAAGAACTATGAACTAACATGTTTTACTTTCTTGTTATGTTAAGTTGGTGTATGTAGTAGAACCAGGTATTACTAACATGACCTCCACATATTTTCCAGCTGTGTTTGTGGCAACAAATATGAGTATTTCAAGCCAGAGCGTACAGGTTTTTTAACTCTGACCAAGTGTTTTTTGTCTAAACTCAGTCAAATCTTAATCCTAGTGTTCTCACAGTCTAAAAACTTACACACAATAAAATCCAGAGTTTTTGACAAAGTCAGAGATTGTAGAAACATACGATTGTAATGCATCTGAAAAACTAAGTAAAAGCCAACAATCTATCAGTGTATCAGTTTGCTCACAGTCAAAGACAACAACAGTATTTGCATTTTAATTGTACTGTGTGTATGCATTAATTGTTGTTCTATTCACATGTTGTTCCCTAATGTCAGCTTTTATTCATTTGGTTGTTGGCAGACTACAAAATATGTAGTAATTAGGCATGGCGAAGCATTGTGACAACAGTGAGTTATTTCCTGTCCCTATGTATCCATCTTTCCATCAGTGCCTGGTAATCTGCATATCTGACTGATGCTGCCTGGAAACTGTGCATTCTACATTTGGCCCATTTGGCTGTTTGGTTGCCAAAGCAGAGAGACTTGTTTATAGAGCATCAATTAGATGAGCTCAAACATGCTGGACGTGCCACCAGCCGTGTTTGCAGCACACACTTGGAGAAGACAGATGACACTTTTTGCCGGTTCCTCTTGTTGCTTTTATAATTTTGGCTTCAAACACTCAGAGCACCACCACAAAATGTCTGCCTCAACCCAGTTTTGTTTTTGAATTAGATTAATTTTTATAACATGGGAAACTTAACTTTAGAACTTACACTTACTATTCATTATGCAATTTCAGTTTCCAATAACTGCTTCCAATAGGAAATCAGTTGTAACTGAGTAGTGACAATTTCTGCCGGTTTAAAAAGAAAAGACACACATGAGACCAGTTTTAATATTTACAACTCAAATCTAGTTAAGGAAACCCTGAGAGGCAAGTGAGAAAAACTTTTAGATGAGCCTGACAACAAATTTTTTTTTTCACGTTCTCACAGAGAGAAATAAACTAAGAAATATGATCCTAGAAAATGTTTTTCAGATCTGTTTATCAGATGAGAAAAACAAATAAGGTAATGAAAGATTTTATCTTTTATCATTACATGCTCTTAAAAGATCAAAACAGGAGAAAAAACATTTTAGATCAGACAAAGAGAACAAACCTTCATATGCTGCTCCTTTTAAAACCACCAAGTAGAGGAAAGACACAATTTGATCTCTGTTTTTTAGGAACTGAATTAGATGCAATCATATTGCCATTCTGTGCATTTTAAACTAAGATTTTGCCTTTTTTCTCCTCTATTAACAGCATTACAGCATCCTTAGTGCACCTTTGCTTTTGAAAAATTCAGGACTTTAAAATTCTACTAATGGCAAATCAGTAATTATTCTGTAGCCACATAAAATGGAAGTAAAATGAATGCAATGATGTCAGAACAATAGCTCTTTAACTACTGACTTTGGAAATCACTACTTAGGAGTGACTCTTCATTTTAAAAAAAAATATGAAGACATCTTTTTGCAACAGATGTTACAAATTTTATGTATATTAATCACACTTCTAAGCTCTCAGTAAGACTAATGCTTTTAATCAGAAAGGTTGTTTTGTATTTGCTGTATTTACCCAACAATGTAGCACTTACGGCGTGTGTACCCGCTGCTTCTCCAGTTTTTATTCTCCATAAAATCTTTTGTTACCAAAAGTTTGGGTTTTAAAATTCTCTTCCCACTTGTCGTTTCTGTGCAGTCTATAAGCCTGATCGAGCGTGGCAACCCATCCCGCAGCCTGGAGCAGGTATGTCGGTGGGCCAACACGCAGCAGCGTCGCGACCCTGAACACGCAGAGTACCACGACCACGCCATCTTCCTCACAAGGCAAGATTTTGGTCCCGCAGGTATGCAAGGTACTGTATTTTTCTCGATCGAGGCCTGTGCAGACTGAGTGCTGATTTCTGCTTCCATTCACAAAGGGGTTGGCTTCAAGTCTTGCCCAGGTAAGGTCGATGGAAACATTAAAGGGGAGCCTGCAGCTGAGGTCACAAACCTCATGCTGCCCAAGGCAACCTGGCAGGAAAATCATGTCTGAGTAGCTTTCCGAAACCTTGCAGACTTGACATTGACGCCACCCTGGATATAAATAATTGAGACTGATATTTGGAAGGTTTTTTGGCATGTAGAGAAAAAACAGAAATGTTTGTTAGTTTGTCATTTTAGTAAACTAACAGTTGATTGTTTTTGTTCAGTATGAACTTTTATTCCCTCACAAATAGCGAACAGTGAGTGCTAATATCACATGTATGCAACTGTTTGGAGGAGTATTACACCATACATGTCAGTTAAACATTTGTCTCATGCTGTATTTCTTCTTTGCAGCCCTTCAAAACAAAATTTGAAGTGAGCAGTCTAACCACCAGAGAAACCGGGCCCAGAATGAACAAACACCCTTTGTGCTCAAGTTCAATATCTTGCATTGACCTGTGTGTATTTTTAACTTTTAAAGCACAAGTGTCATGTTTAGAGGAAGACCCGAGGCTATCTGCTTTGCCTGTCACACCTCCAGATGTTGCCATAGCTGCTGTTGTGTTGTGTTCATAACAAGCCCGGTTTCTATGGCACTTGCGCTGTGTTGGGCTGGACCGGGTGCCGTCTCTCAGGGTCACAAGCAGACATCACACTTCCATGACAAAGTTTTGCTGTGGAATGAAAGATTCTCTATCGAGATACAGATATGAAGTGTGGGATAAATAGAAGAAAACCCACTAAGTTTAAGGAGGAGCTGCAGAGCAAACAGAGACGAATCAACATTTACATGTACGAATGCGGTGTAATTAAACCCTGTAAATAATTTCAAGTGTTCTTGATCTGCTCATCTGGTTTCCCCAAGTGTTCAGTGTTGAAGTTCAACAGCCAGATGACGCAGATCACCTCTCTCCTCACTCATGACACCAGCAGTTAAAAAAAACTGTCTTCTGACCAAAGCTGCTGCTGCTGCTGCCGCTGCACCTTTTTCGCTTCAGTGTGCAATGCTCCCGATGGCCTCTTTATTGGTCACCTGCATTCTCCTGAATTCCTTTTTATCTGCCTTTCAGATAAAAGGATTAAGCCTCACAACTGCTTTTATAATTCGCTGTTTCAGTCCCAGCATTAAATGTTTCCACTCTGTTCTCATGAATAAACAAACCCTCAAATATCTGGATTAAACACTGGCCTTGTTGAATCACAGTTACCATCACACTGTAGAAAAAAAAACACAAAACATTCTTTTCCACAGATGTTTCACCTTTAAAATAACCACATATATGTGCTTTAGAAGAGCCCTTATCATCGGCTGTCTGTCTGCTGCATTTTTCTGCTTTTTACCTGCATGCCAAAAATGTCTTCTAATGGTCAGAAAGCATGAAAATGATCTGAAAGCCGCCAAAAAAAGGTCTGAAACCAGAGTGCTTCTGAACCAAATCAAATGCGCTGAGCTGAATCGCTGCACACCTCTTGATCGAGTTATGTTTAATGTTTGTGCTTTGCTTGAAAGTTTGGTGAACTTTGTGTAACTTTGTAGTAAAGCTGAACGAATGACTGCTGGGTAATGAAGACAGCATTGAAAATTCTCAAGTTTCTGCTTTTCATGTGGATTAATAAAGGTGTCTGGAGGTGTTTTGTTCCCTACAGGGAAGGGAAGTCTTGAATAGCTGAATACATTGATGGATGAATAGGCATCTTGCTCAGAATATAGGCAGCACTGACACTGCATTAACCCTCACTGAACATGTTTATTTGGTGTCTTGCTTGATTACTTTTTGCTTCTATTGAGAGGCTCATTCAACATATTCCCTTTGGTCACCTTGAGGCTTTGTTTGGCTGCAAAGTACATAAAAAATCAAAAGCAGTAAAAACAGAGATATATGAGTTTATTATTGAACAGAAAATTAAAAGCAACTATTTTTTTTTTTAAATCAAATCCGAACTCCAGAACCCGACAGTTATTCACATACCTAAAAAAGACCGACATTTACAAAGACTACAATTAAATCATGTTTTGCCCCATTAGTTCAATAAAGTGGCATCAAGAGATCATTTTCCACCTCAGTCATCAGCGCTGTATGAGAATGCCCTGACCCTCATCCTTGTACTTGATTATTAGGGCTGTGTGGTCTTCTCTGTTGCCCAGGTTACGCTCCAGTGACGGGGATGTGCCACCCACTGAGGAGCTGTACTCTGAACCATGAGGACGGCTTCTCCTCGGCCTTTGTGGTTGCTCATGAAACCGGCCATGTGTGAGTAATGGCATGACGATGAAAGCACCAGCAGGGTCTCACAGGATCCTACTGCATCCAGTTAAGCCAATAGTTCTGCACTGTAACTGTAGTCTGTAATTAAAGGCAGAGCGCCTTAATGGCTGCATGGAAGATGAGTTTATTCAGCATTATTGTTGCAAAAACAACTCACTACATAATGCATTAATACTATATATACAGAACACATGAACATGTTAACAAATGTTTATACATAAACCAAATCTATAAGAATACATGGTTTTGTTGTATTTATACACATACATTCATTGTCCACTTATTTAAGTACACTTGTAGAGTTTAATGCAACTGATGGGCCAAGTCTATTTTTACAATTTTAGTTATGTTTAGATTTTACTGTCAATTCATAGGATACATAGGACACATTAAATTTAAGTATTTTTAGAGGTATTTATAATATTCTACATCCTCATGTGTGTAAATGGAAAGAAAAAAAACATAAGAAACTCCTCTATAGTTTAGAAATGTTGCTCAGTACTACACCACCTATATATGACCACACACAGGAAAGGTTTATCTATTAATGTGGACACTAGTTTATGTTATATACTAGAACAATATTTTTTTAAAACTACCAAGTTTCTCCTAACTGTCCCTTAAGACTGTGGGGTAGCTGTGAAATGAAAATTCTAATTAAAGTATTATTTCTTATTTTATGTATTTTAATGTATGCACAGACCATTTAAATGTTTGAAACAAGACAAAATATGGTGACAATGTATAATTTTCCTTTAAACTGCCTTGCATGTAAAATGTGTAGTTGTCATTGGGGTTGAATAACTAAGTCTCAAAAGTCAAAATTTTCAGTATCCACAGGAGTGTGTCTGTAGCATTAAGAATAAAACAGTGAGATGGTTTTTATTGCTTGGCCATATTATCAATCGAGTTTTCTTATTTCCTTAATCTTACATATTTTTTTGTTTAGGCAAAGTTCTTGTGTGATTGCATTTGTTAAAGCAAATTTAAACCCTGACAGAGAAGAGAAAAGAGAAAATTAGCTCGCTGTACTGAAGGTTCTTAGAAACATGTATAGTCTTCATTTGTCATCACATGAATTTTTTATATTTCTATGGAACAAACAAATTAAATACACTTTTGTTTTATTTTCAGCTTGCAATGTGCTTTAGAGGAGCTGCCAGGCTTATTTTGTCCTCTTTGGACAGAGACAGGCTTACTATGTCCAGTTAAGCTGAGCAAACCAGCTGCTGTTGCTTAACTCTTAATGTAAATACCAAATTTTCTTTAAATTGTCATATCTACTTTTGAATGACTTTAATTCTTAAAACAGAAAACAGTAGAGTTTATTAATACCATTACTTAGTTACTTTCCTCCTCTGTCCAGCACTCTTGGTGTAGCAACAGGCTGCATTCATTTAATCAACATGTTGATCTGAAGTCTGACTCACTGTAGCTTCTCCCTGAGGTCATAAATCATGAATGTTATGACTACTGATCCATTTCACAAAGGTTTCCTCTCCTGTAATGTGGCTAAAAGGCTCATGAAGAAACGTCTGTGACCTGAAACTCACTGTGGCACAAACATCGGAAAACTGGGCAGACAGACTTGATTGACTGTCCCATCGCACAAAAGAGCTGATGAAAAGGTCACGAACCTCTTCAGCCACTCACAGTGGAAATGGGGCAGAAGGCATGTTACGCCTGTAGCTGCTTTGAGACCTTGTCAATATGCATGAAAAACTCATTGATTGAATGCATCACTTTCACTAAAGTGGGTGACTCCATCATTGTAGTGGTGCTTGTGGTTCAGTGGTTTTAGATTGCTTGTTGTCGTTTTTTTTTAAAAAAAAAAAAAACAGTCTCTGCAGCCTCTTGCACTTAATATCTCCCCCAGACTAAGTCACTGAGACACTCAGTTGAAATTGACATGTATATTTCTTACCAAAAAAAGCATTTTAATTGCCCAAAGAACAAAAACAAACCACAAAGTGAAAATTCGACTAAAATGCAAAAGTCAGAGTGATACTTCAATTATAAAAATACAACCAGTAGCTTATTTGTCAAATAATCCACTGTGCCGTGTCTTCTTGCAGTAAGAAGCACAACTTCTCAAATACTTATTAGAAAGAAAATCAGGATCAAAAATAAGTTTGAAGTACTTGAATTGGAAACTAACCTCAATTATGCTCACTCTGATATTTCATGATCTTTCTTGATCTTTGGTAAGTGAAATGTATATGCAGTCCATAACTTAAACAAGTTTCAAAAGAAATCTCATTTGCTTATTAATCCAGAAACATTGATCAGGGTGACTCTGAGATAGCAAGATGTTTAAATTCTAGTCCATACAATCAAGTGAGTCCATTTCATTTTGCAGGTCACATGCTACAGTGTATTTTATCTGAGTTGTCTAATTAAATTAAATTAAATTACATTAAGTTTCGTTGCCCTATAAAGTATAGATTTTTCTTTACTGATCAAGCTTTAGAGATCATCGAAAGGCCTTTTCTAGCAGTTCTGGTCTTGGTTATTTGTAGCTTGTGAAAAAATTTTTAACAATGTACAAACTCAGAGAAATCCTTTTTTAAATTCATCGTGGCAGTTTGTTTCATTTTGTTGCCTGTCGCGAACTCCTGTGGAAACATCAAGCAGAGGGAGAAAGGTAATGTGCAAATGAGACCAAACTTAACATGATAAAACTTGAACACCTTGCCTCATCTGTGAACATTTCTGCCTGAGCTTCAGGGTTTAATCTCCAATTGTAGCTGTTTAACTATAAAATAAACAGATCCCATGATGCCACGCTTCTTATTTAGCTTAGAAACTTGGAATCATAAAATAACATTTGTTGTATGTGCAAAAGTCATCCCAGGTTAGACACAGTATGACCAGTTGGGTGCTGTCTGAGTGGGTGTCCTGTGGGTGCTGGTGTCCTCAGTCCAAACACATGAAGAACAAGTGATATGAAGGTGTAAATATGTTCTTCCACAGGTTTCTGTCTTGAGGTTTCCATGACCTTAAACAGAGTCAGGAAGTAGAGGAGTTTAATGGATATATTATGGAAATTACGCTGTCTACAAGAGGAAGTGCAGAATTCAAAAAAGCCTTAATTATCATGGTCACATGATAGTCTAGCACAGTGGTCCCCAAACTTTTTTACACCACGGATCGGTTTCATGTAAGACAGTATCATGGACCGGGTGTGGGAAATGAATACGTTGAAATAAAATGATACAACCGGCATAAAAACAAATATAAGTGCATAAAAGTACAATTCATCATTATGTTGAGTTAGTGGGAGCCCTGAGCTTGTTTCTCCATAACGAGCCGGTCCCGGTTTACTCATTTTTGCTGGCTTGAGTTAACTGAAGTAACATACCAGTAACTTAGGCGAGCATCTTGACCTGTCTTTACCTGTGTCAAGAGGCACAGACGGATGTACTTGGGAGAGAATCCAGGTTATTTTCGAAATAAAACATCTTTTAGACTCTGATCATCAATAAAATATCTATTTATTTTTTTCTGTGCGGCCTAGAACCAATGAAAAACGGACCGGTACCGGTCCGCGGCCCGGTGGTTGGGGACCGCTGGTCTAGCAATTTAGTATACCGGTATCTGAAAATAAATGAGTACCTACTGCTGTTTTGGCTAGTAATATCTGAACACCCCTTCGCTTAAACAACTACAACTCTAATGAGGCTTGCAATCGTGTCGACTGTGGACAACATGCCACTTAATTTCAGTACAAAGAGGTAACAGATTCTTGTAAAACCATAAAAAGAGGATATCCAGACCAGTCTTGAGTCACTGTTCTCTCTAACTGTCGGCTTTGATTGACAGTTTATTTAATCTCTCCATTAGAAAGGTGTTCCTGGTGTTTACTGTTCACATGAAGACTTAAAACCTTTTATAATTTTAATCCAGTTAATTTTTTTTTTCTGAAGGTGTCATGAAACTTTTCCAGTACGTGACTAGTTCCCCTTTAGTCTTGATAACCACCTACACTGTCCTTTAATGACATGTCTTCCCAGAATCTGTCTGATGTGGTGATGGAAATTCCAACTCTTTGCAGTGAGCTTGATTATTTAACTGAGCTCAGAAAAAAGAGCCGACCCTTTTTGGCTCTTTCTTTTTTGTCTCTCTTTAGTCTTTATTATAAGCTCAGTTTTGAAAAGTATCTTCTTATTTAAACCCTTGAACCTCAAGTAGTTTGCTAAAGCCATCTTCAAACAGAGAAACTGATCAAAGACAAACTTATACCAGGGAATGAATCATCAATGAGATGATAGAGATACCAATCTTCATGCATTTTATATTAAAAGAAACTTATGTGGGCTGTTATTTGAAGGGGAAGAGCCAAAGTGATATTGAAACTAAAAGCATTATTCCCCTCAACCCTGACAGAAATCATAAATTCATTTTTTGCTTTAAAAATGATTAACGGTAATGGTTTGCTGATTATAGCATATAACAGACGTTGTAATCAGCAAACTTCACTAATGCATTAAGTTTAAAACCTAATGCATTTGTTTTTATTTTTGCACAAGCAGTTGAAGAAATTTATGGAATGAAAGACAAAGTCAATTTTTTTTTATCAGGAAATTCAGGAATACGTAAACTATGCTTAGAATCTGACCATGCATTGAGTCCAACTTGTACGATTTGACAGTTTTAGACACGATAAATATGGTCTCCTGTAGCTTTGCTTATCATAATTACATACTTTTTGTGTACTTTCTGTGTACTTTCTGTGTACTTTCTGTTCAATAAATACCTTTATGTTTGTTTCTGGGCTTTGTTTTTCCCATCAGGCTGGGCATGGAGCACGATGGCCAGGGGAATCGTTGTGCTGATGAGACCAGTATGGGCAGCATCATGGCGCCACTCGTCCAGGCAGCTTTCCACCGCTATCATTGGTCACGTTGCAGCAAGCAAGAGCTGAATCGATACATTCAGTATGTTGTGCTTATCTCAACCTATGATTTCTCGTTTTCTCTGTGCACCATATTGGTCCGATGCTGCAGAGCTGGTGAAGCAGCTCGATAGGGTATTGATTTTTTTAGAATGCTATCCTATCTGGTCTGTTCTCCAGTTCCTCACGCTTATTCCCCCATTGTTTTCATCTCTTTAGCTCCTACGATTGCCTCCTAGATGATCCCTTTGAACACAAGTGGCCTAAGCTTCCAGAGCTCCCTGGAATAAATTATTCAATGGACGAACAGTGCCGCTTTGATTTTGGTGTTGGTTACAAAATGTGCACAGCTGTAAGTCCCTCACACCTATAAATCTGCAAAATATTGATTTATTATCCTCACCAGGCCTGTGTTTTGTGCGTGTGTGTGTATAAAGGGTGAATGACCCCTGCTGTTCCTGCACGAAAGCAGTCGTGTTGTTACTGCGATCAAACAGCATCTCCAGCTCAGAAAACTTTGCTGCAGGTTTAGCCCAGTGAGATTGTTACTCATTATGTAATAGCTTCTCAGAATATTTCCTACCTGCATTCATTAAAAAATAAGTCTATTGGGATTTATATACTTGTACTATATACAACTTTTCTTAGGAGGTAAACAGTAAAATGCAGTAGTTGTGAATTTCTCAGCCTCATCTTAACTGCACTGTGATGGTGACGAAGTGTAGATTTCCTGTAGCATGAAAAGGTTAAAAGAACTTGATTATTTACTTATCTTTGGTTTTTTTTATTTGTATTTTTCTTCCCCCAGTTTCGTACCTACGACCCATGCAAACAACTGTGGTGCAGCCACCCTGACAACCAGTACTTCTGCAAAACCAAAAAAGGGCCCCCGGTGGATGGGACAGAGTGTGCACCAGGAAAGGTTGGAAATGTCTCCAAATCAGCCTTTAATTCTTACGTTTTTTTCTGTGCAATAACTGTAAAGTGGAGCTCTCTGAACAAAGCAAGGGAGACCGAATCAAGTGACATAGTTTCAAATGTTGCTGTTATTAGTCTGGACTTGTTGACCTTTATCTACTTCTATTTCCTCTTGTCTTGGCTGTAATTTCAGTGGTGCTTTAAGGGCCATTGCATCTGGAGATCCAGCCAGGAACCTCAGGGCCACGATGGGAGTTGGGGCTCCTGGTCAAAGTTTGGCTCTTGCTCCAGGACGTGTGGAGGTGGAATTCGTTCCCGTAGCAGACAGTGCAACAACCCTCCGTGAGTGCTGTGGCAGTGAGGAAACTTTCAGTGGCCAAATAGTTTATATGATCTGTGTGTTCATCCAACAGATGATGACATACTGTAAAAGTGCGAATGCAGAGCCGCACAGCTGGGCCAGGTTTTGATCCAGCACTGGCTCCGACTGTTTGCTTGGACAAAAAGTTCAAGACTTTGAGCTATCATATGTATCTCTGCCATTTTGTCCCTGCATATCTTTCAATTTCTGTTTTTGATGCCATTTTTCCTCATTTAGCATTTTTTAATCAGTTTTATTGGTAAGTACAGCAGGAATAAATTAGGTTTTTATATTTAGCTCAGACCATTTAGAATTCCGATCTGTGTTAAACTGCAGGTAAACATACACAAAATGAGAGCGATGTACGCAAAGTGATGTGTTTTTGACTTTTAATGAAAGGAGATGAAGACGTGACCAAAAGTTTTTATAAATAATTATCAAAGATAGATGACTGTTCTCAGTCTACCATGTCTGCAGGCACCCAGGCTTTTTTTATAGCCTTCATCACAGCAGGCTCTTTGATTTGTCTCAAAGTAGAGACATATTAAAGCGTGTACTTCCTCTTCGGTGTAAATATTGACCTGTCGGATGTGCACAGTTAGCCAGTAGAAACACTGATGCACTGTGCTTGGAGATGGAAAAGTCATTATTCTAGTGGTGCATCGTCAACCTCACACTGCCACATTGTAAACTGCGGCTTTGCTGTTTACAGTTTTGATCACTTTGTTCAATATTTATTTATCACCAAGTCCGGATGCATGACATCAAATGCTTTTTTAAGGGGCTGCAGGTGTATTTACACCAACATTAATGAGGGCTGCGTTCCAATTAGGTTTTCCGGTTCCAGAGCACTGGTCCCAAGTGTTTGATTATGGGGTGAAAAAAGTAAAGTAAACTCAAGAAAGTCAATAAGCAGAAAAATACCTCAGATTAGTCTGTGCTCCAAATCTCCATTAGATCATACTTTCTACAGTATGTAAGTGACATTCTGTTGGTCAGGTATGATGATACGCTGTTTTAGCATGCACAAATCAACATGTTTCACCATTTTAGCTTCTCTATTTCCTTTGTGCTTTGCATTGTTGGAATATAACTAACAGTTTTTTGTCTGCATTCTGTCACGTTGTCCAATTTGAACATTTAAACCTGCTTAAAATGAGTTCATAGCAGTTGATGTACAGTGTTCTCCCACGATGAGTAAACAAGGGAAATAAAAATGCTGCTAACAGCTGGAGGAATTTAAGCCCTCAATCAATTGAGTAAACAACAAATAAGTATGAAAGTTACTTGGAAAAAGTACTTTGCGTCTCTTTTTAAATTCTAATTTGTGGATTTGTTCCAAACTCACAGAGGTAACAGCGCTGGCATAGTAATTCACATAAGGAGAACATTTTTTATAGCTGAGATCTATTTAGTTGCTTCAGTTTCAGAGCGTGTTATTTATTGAGCACGCTTGCTCACTGCTGCATTGATATGACCTCCTGGGACGCTTGAAAAGAAGTCAGTCCTCTTTACACCTGCGCTTTTCTACTGTGAAATGTGAAAACGTCAGCCATGAAAAGGGCCTGCTGTTTCAAACTTGGCAAACATTTCAGTAAACCAGCACCTGCCAAATCAGCTGCTCAAACCTGTTGCAGGAAAAACCTTCACAATAAAAGCCTCCTTGCTGAGAGCTTCTGAGTGAAACAATCAATTTAGTCTAATAGAATCTGATTGGGACTAGAAAATGATTCGGTTGGGATGGAACAGACTGTTTTAAGAATGTAATTGCATTGAGCTTTTAATTTCTAGACTTCATTCCTAAATAACTTGGACTTTAAAGGCTTTGGCGCAGATATTATTTGTTCCTATAATTTTTTAATTCATTTTTGTATGATGGAGGATCATGTTCAAACTAAAGCAACAAGAAAAGTCTGATAATAAATTGATTTAGCCTATGGATATTTGGAAATATCACTGTGGGAAATGTCTTTAAGGGCATCTTTTTGTTTTTGTCGTTGCTCAGGCCTGCCTACGGGGGTCGAGATTGCCCTGGCTCTGCTTTTGACTACCAGATGTGCAACACAGAGGAGTGTGCTGGCCCTTACGAGGACTTCCGTGCTCAGCAGTGCGTCCAGAGGAGCAACAAATACCACAAAAACATTAAGCACACCTGGCTGCCGTATGAGCATCCAGATGGTAAGTCAGTAAAGGACAAAGAAAAGCCGGCCAAAAGTTTCTTGCAAAGCTTCATGTAGGTGGACCATATTTGCAGGAGCCTGATGTCTTTGTCAGATTCTGCAGCTACCTGGATTTACCGAGGTGTGCGTGGGTGTGTGTTTTTATGTTTGCAGAGGCTCGTAAATGTGAGCTTAGCTGTAAGTCAAAGGAAACAGGAGAGGTGGTGTTCATGAACCAGGTGATGCATGATGGGACCCGCTGCAGCTACTTAGACCCCTTCAGCGTGTGCGCTCGAGGAGAATGCCTGGTACGTCTCAAATCAAACTGTGTGCACTCACAAATATAAAACTAGTCATGTTTTGAAGGTAAATAAAAACAATTACACATGTTTTGATGAGTTTTCACAAATTGCATTTAATTGGCGAATATTTTTCTTTCCCAAAAGAGAACCATTCTAACCACTAACCACTTGAAATGGAAAGTCTATCTTAGATTATGTGCACTTACAGTTTTCAAGCTTTTACATCACAGTTGTGAAAGTTGCAATGGTGAACCCAAACTGACTTCCAAAGTAGTAAGATGTCAAAAAAATCCTGCTCATATGTTCAAATCTTGAGAGACATATGCTGTAATGCACAGAAAGCACATCCCCCCTCCCAGCAGAGAGACAGACTGATAGATATATAAACAGATTGATATAATGAGTGTAAGTTATAAAAGCTGAATGTGAAAGCAGCCTTCTAGCATCAAACCCTGCACATATATCTCTCTGCACAGTTAATTAAAAGACAAAGATATCTTTTTTGAAGGCTGACTTCACATTTCAAGTATCTTCAGGCAGGGTTTTTATCCTTTTCTGTCAAGTTGCATCATCTAAATTACCATCTCAGAATAGACTGATACTTTTATAAGTGCTTAAGTACAGTTTATATAGTTTTATATTATATAAAATACTATGTAAGGCAGATTTAGAAGCAAAATGTTTTGTTGTTCTAATGAACACACAGTTTTCCTTTTTGCAGTATATTTTACAAGGTTTATAACAGAGATCAGTGTCCTCATGCTGGAAAATAACAGATATCACCTGATGAGAGTTTGGAAATCCCTTTCATCCACAGTGCTTTAACCTTCACTACAGTTTATTTTGATGATGCAATTTGTATCCACAGAAGGAATCACGCAAATGTTTGATTACGAAACTGTAAATGATTTTGAGGGAAACACTTGACAACTCTGCACTCTGACTCTGACTTATCACACAGGCATATTTTGTCTTAGTTCTGACCTTGGACATTAAGTTGACACTTTTATTGTTGTAGGTCTTCTGCTGAGTGTTTTGGCTACACTCCTGTTATGATTGGGTGTGTTGCATTGCTGCACGGTGCATCTGAAAGCATCATTTTCCCACACTGGATTAATCTCACTTTGCGTAAAAGTCAGATGCTGCGTTTCCCTAATCTGATCAATTGTCTACCTCTCCTGTTCACAGCATGTTGGCTGCGACAAAGAAGTCGGCTCTTACAAACAAGAGGACAAATGTGGAGTGTGTGAGGGGGATAACTCCCACTGTCGCACTGTGAAGCTGACACTCAACAAGACGCCAAAAAAGAACGGTAATTATCGACTGTGTAGACAGACAAGTGCTAAACTCAATGACTCTGGCATAACACAGGGGGCCTGTCATCATTTTAGCTCTGAAACATTAATCCAGAGTCCATAAACATGTTCCTAATCTTCTACGTTTGACCACAGCCGTATCCCACACTATCATTAAACAAAGAGCCAACATTTCTGTCTCGTTGTTTTGATTTAGAAATAATTGGCTGTTATTACAGCCCAGAATAGGTTCCCATTGTTCAAGGCTCCCAGCTAAACCGTGTCTGCCTCCTTTTCTTGTTAGGAATTCTGAAAATGTTCGACATCCCAATAGGAGCCCGCCACATTGTTATCGAGGAGAACGAGACCTCCCCTCATGTAATTGGTGAGTGTCTCTCATATCTTTTTAACTATGGAAACATGGGAAGCCATCGGTGCTAAGGTGGTTAGTGGATATGATTTAATAATACAAGACCATTTTCCTCCAAATGTTAGGAGTTTCCTGTTGGTGTGTGAGAGAGAAACTCTAGTAGATATAGTTATTGTCCTTTGTAAGACTAACTACACCAAGTTCAACTTTTTTTCACTTAAAAGATATTAAATGTTCTATTTTTTAGGATGTGACTATGATACAGTGGTTGCAAAAGGAATTTATTGTGACATTCACAAGATTAAAAAGGATGGAATGAGAAGAACAAATGAACAAATTTGCTCTTAGCTGGCAAGGACGAGTGCCTTAAGATCATTATAAAGGACTTTTTTATTAAAGTTAATGGATTGTTTTTTTTAAGTTCACATCAGTATCATTACTATAGCTGCCAACACTTGTGTAATATTCTCCACTAAACAGCATGAGTGTAATTTCTCCCCGACTGCTTCCCCTCTGATTGGCTAATTTAATTATGTTTATGTCTGCTGATTTCTGATAGCAGGACTTCAAGCTCTCTTCTGTGAAATTCTTTTCACTTTTATGAGCAACACATTTTAATGAAAAGTGGGCTGTCAGTTATGCTGATGAACAAATCCCCTGAGCATACACAGGTTTCCACAGACTGCACTGATTTTCACTTTGTACTTTCTAGTAAAGTAGTGAATCAACAGAAACTGGATGCCTGCTGTGTCATTGTGCTCTTTTGATTTTTCCTGCACAAAACTAATTAATAATTTCATGATATCTATTCTGCTGTCAGATTTGAAGTGCTGCATGATAACTTGGCCTGCCCTCCACCAGCTTCCTCTAGATAACAACTTTATGCGTATACGCATGAACGACAAATTACCTATACACATGTATGGATGAATATATAATGTAATAAACCCTGAAAGAAGCTGATGAACATGTAGTCAACCAAGAAAAGGTGGAAATAATCAAATCATCACATACATAATAGAGTAAAATAAATGATTAAACACTGCTCTTATAGCAGAGGAGAAATTTTCTCTTGACTTGTGCTCAGACAGCCTCAGGGAGATCATAGAGGAAAACTACTTTCTGACTTCACAAGCAAAATCCTTCTCAAAGCATTTTTTCAAGATGAAGAGCAAATTTGATACTTTGCAAATTAGTGGATTTATTACGGGGATTAAACAGAATACTAGGATACAGGGCACACATAACTACAGTGCATATTTTTAACCAGGTGGGAAGCAACCTGAGGTGTTAAAAGTTACACACACTTTTCTGTCTCTATTTCTGTTTTCAAAATGACCTTTTTGTTTAGATCAACACACAATGACTGAGACAAAGACGCCATTCACTCTTTTACAAGTGAACATACAGCAGCATTGCTTTTAACGCTGTTATTGAAAGGTTGATACAGTTACATAATGTTGCTCAAACAGGGACTACGAGACAGACAAAAACAGATCAACACTTTTTTTTCCAGACAAGTCGAGGATTACGTTATTTCTCCTGGTGGAAGTTTGCAACATTTTGTCATAATTACCAAAGCTGATGAGTCACAGTTGGTATTGAGGTGATGCGAAAGGATTTTTTTTCCCTCTAATTCAAGCTACACTGCTGTGCTAATGACTTTCAGTTTGAGCTAATTGTAGCCAAGCAGGTGGAACATGATTCAGAAGATTTTTCTCCTAATGCGATGTTTTAGGAGTAATGAGACCAGAGCTCTTAAACATCTTCATGTGTTTTGGAGAAGTTACAGGCTTATATCTCTCAGCTTACAGCAGCTCTCTATGATAAGTCCACCTCTCCATGGCATCAAGGCAAACCCTCCCCTCTCCTCTTTTCTCTTTTCCTCCCTGCCTTGTATTAGCTCATGGGAAGAAGAGATGACACACAACTTGGAGAAATTACTGTCGGCTAACCGCAGCACCAAACATCTCAAAAATACATACTGACATGCTCCCCTGCTTAAAGGAAAAATCTCAGAGTTGTTTGGTGCTAGAGGGGGGGATTTCTGTTCAATTTTTGAGATTTTTCATGAATGAAGCTAAGTACTTCATGACGTGCACACATTCTTTTCCACCACACATGCTTAAAACCTTTTTTTTTCCCTTCTCATTACTGACAGCTGTGAAGAATCAAGTTACTGGAAACTTCATACTGAATGCAAAAAGTGAAGACGCTGAATCAAAAACCTTCATCGAAAATGGTTTACAGTGGGAATATTCCATGGATGGGGGGAAGGAGACCCTTAAAACAAGTGGTCCCCTGCATGAAGGCATTGTGGTGATGGTGAGTGAGATTACATCATCATTTTGTCATTGTTTTCTAAGTTTTATTGTCTATTTAATAAACTTTCTTGCCCTCATCGCAGGTCATTCCACAGGAGGAAGACGTCAAGATCAGCCTGACATATAAGTATATCATACATGAAGACTTGTTGCCACTCATTACCAACAACAATGTCCTTCTGGCTGAACTCGACACCTATGAGTGGGCACTGAAAGGCTGGTCTCAGTGCTCCAAACCTTGCGGAGGAGGTGAGTGAGTGTATTTTTAAATCGCTGAGTTAAAGCTGTTAATCATAATTTAACTCCCTCAAGTAGTTAAATCAAAGAAACTTACTGACAACAGTTAAGGGCTGGATAGAAAAGTTTAAAGCTTTGTTCACAATCTTAATATTCAACATCCAAATTATCATTGAATTGCTTAGGCGTGTAACACAGAATAACCTTGCTGGAACATTATTCCCATACTTTTTTTTTTTCCAGGCATACAGTACTCAAAATACGGATGCAGGAGGAAGAGTGACAACCGCTTGGTGCATCGTAACTTTTGTGAAACCAGCAAAAAGCCCAAACCCATCCGCAAACGCTGCAACCAAGAGTGCAGCCAGCCCACGTAAGTGACCTCCATCCACTAAAGGTGGTACAGTTGAATATATTCTACATTACTAATTTCTTTTTTAAGTTAATTACATGTCAATATTTGAGACTAACTGCAACATGTTGAGTGGTAATGATGGTTCTGCTTCCGTATGTCGACCAACAAATGATAATGTAAAGAGACCCTACTAGAGAGAATAACAACATAATTGCCATGTGACGTGGAAATTTTTTCAAAGAGGCTGTTGTGCTGACAGGTGGGTGGTGGAAGAGTGGAGTCCCTGCAGCAAGACCTGCGGGAAGCTCGGCTACCAGACCAGGGTGGTGCAGTGCATGCAGGCGCTCCACAACAGCACCAACAAGCCCGTCCACAGCAAGCACTGCACCGAGGAACGCCCAGAGACCAGGAGAGCCTGCAACCACACCGTATGCCCCGCCCAGTGGAGGACAGGGGCGTGGTCTCAGGTGAATTAAGGGGATCTACTGGTAATATCTGGCAATTATTGAATAGAAAATTCATAGTTATGTATTATGTTTGAGTTGAATCAGCTGAAAATTAGACTCCTTGCTCTAGAATGAGACATTTTATATCTACAGAAGCTCCTTTATCATGAGCTCTACCATGTTGACTGAGGTGTTTCTGCAGCAGCCCAGCATGGACAAAATAAACACTGGTTTAAGAGAATGTTTTGTTTTTGTGATCTCGAAGCCACCATAAGTTTTCTCTACATGCTTGGAAGGTGAAAGGGAATAGAGGAATACTAAGTTCATTGCTGTCTAGATAAAATTAATAAGAAAACTGACTCCAATACTGACGTAAACAAGAATAAACTGGTGTCGTTGTAATCTAGTCAGTTTGAGGGCACACCTGACTCTGTTCATAGGGTTATTGTCAGTATTCCAATATCCTGTCATAAACATCGAAATCTAAATGCTCGACATGAATTAACTGTTTGGATACATGTGGAATAATTAAAATATTGTATGCTAGACTCTTACTGTGCTTGTTTAGACTGCCCTACAGTGTGTTAATACATTTCCTGTGGCTTTAACATGTGTTTGCGTGTGTCTGTGTGTATGTGTGGCAGTGTTCGGTGACCTGTGACGAAGGGATTCAGCAGAGGCAGGTGGTTTGCAAAGCGAGCGACAACACCATTGGAGAATGTGAAGGGGAGAAGCCTGAAACAGTCCTCATTTGCAAAATGAGTCCTTGTCCAGGTGAGATTTACATTCATGAACTTAGGAAACATTTCTCACTGATTCACCTCATTGCTGTCTTTCTTTTTTTGTGTAGGTGGTTAATATCTAATGGTTCCTGCACATATAATCATAGTCCTATGGCCAAGGCTATATAAAGACACTTCAAAGAGCATATAATGTTCTTCTGACACTTAGTAATTTGGTTGTAATTCAATGCATGGTTTGATCTTTCCACACAATAATTACCTCATAAAACTGAGCACAATTTAATGAGTGACAACTGCTGGAAACGCAAGTCCATAGAGAAAAACAACTCATTATATGATAAATCAAAGCAAATTAACAACCTGCAGTTCGTCCTTAATTTACTCTAAGGACAAATAAATAACTGCAAACATAAGGAAACTGTCTAATTTGAAAGATATTTCAGCTACTGTGCCAAAACTTTTCTGCTCTGGTGCCCTTCTGCAGCTTTTCTCATATAGCTTCCTCTTCAAAACAGGTGGGAGCCACCAATCAATCAACCAGTCCTGTTAGATTGAGTGACATTCAAGACTCTTGCAGTTTATTTTATTTCCAAACAGCATCTACAGTTTTAGCAACTTATTCAGACCATCAGGAGATGAGAGATATATTCAAATGTATTATATTGTTTTTTTTAATATATTTTAATATAATGAGGCTTTAATTTGGGGCTGTTACCAGCTGTACAGTTGGCAACATTAAATGAATTAGCACTTTGACCAATCAGTACACCAACTGACCAGCAGGGGTCAGCCCCAATGAAAACAGCTCCAAACTTTGTTGAAGATGTCTAACAACTCAGCTGTTGCTTTTTTAACATTAGCAAGAGGTTGCGATAAAGCTTTTATTAGGTTTCATGGCTGCTGTTTAATATCTTAAGTAATATTTTTAAATCATTTTTTTTGTTTTTTTTGTTCTTCCTTCCAGGAAAAGCAGTGTCTCCTCTCACCATTGAAACAATGGAAAACTCCACAATAAAAGATGAAGTTCCCGAAAACCCTTTCCAGAAAATCTCCTCAAGTAAGTCAATATGTAATTTATTTTAAAAAAAATATTGTTTTCTTAAAAAACTTGCTCTCAAAGATTGTTTTCTCTCTTGTTATTTCCAGATGAGCCATGTCTGGGGGATAAATCGATTTTCTGTCAAATGGAGGTTCTGGCTCGTTATTGTTCCATCCCTGGATATAATAAGCTTTGCTGTGAGTCTTGTAACAAGAAAGAAAGCCACGCCACTCATCCTCCTGTCCTTCAAAACACCCCGGTGGCATCAGCTGAACCTGAGACCTCGACTCGTTCTTACCTTGCATCACCCAAGGCTCCTCCACCTGCCACAACCCAGATCCCACTGCAAACCACTAAAGCCATCGGCAGACGGTTTCGCTCCACTGCCCCGGTGCCGACCACCACCACCGCTGCTGCTGCTGGAGCCTCACCATCCTCGGGTGCCGCTCCAACCCAGGGTCCCACCAGCGACACCTTCCTCACAGACAGGAAGGGAGACTCAGACCCAGGGCCTCTTCTACCTCCAGGGCCACCAAGGTCCACAGCAGCCTCCAGTGGAGGTGCCTCTAAAGAGCACAGTCCAAACAGCACTTTAGGCCCAGTCACTGCCAGGTCAAGAAGGGACGATTTAGGATCCGAGAGGGACTCGAGTCACAGAACCCTGTCAGCTCAGAAATGAACAGTGAGCGATGTTGTGAACCTGCTGCTCAGTGAGACGGTCTCATGCATCAACTCATCCTTTGCAGCATCTGATAGACTCGCAGTCTTGCTGCAGAAGTTTTCTTTCCTTTATTTTTTTTACAGAGAGATTTTTTTTTTTTCCATGCCGGTGAACTTTGACCAGACAAGTGATGGTTACCTCATCAAAACCTCCAGAGTGACGCGTATGCAGCGTCACTCTGCCCTCTGTGCTCCAAATATGAAACGGAAGAAAAAAAAAAAAGTTGTCAGGTGCTGTAAACTAAAACGACTACAAGACGTGTTCAAAATGTGATGACTGCATTGCTACATTCATGTTTTTATCTGTGTACAGTTGTGTAAGCCTGTTTTTTCAAGTGCATTAGAACTACTATTGAACTTGTATTGTGAACATGTGAGGAGAGGTCAAAGGCCATGATTTTTGGAGGCGCGCGTGTCAGCTGTGGAGACTAGAGTGTCCCACCAGAATAATTATAGACACTTAGAGTGTGCTCTCAGTTTGCATATTGCCAAGACAAAAAATATACAAGAAATATGAATGGTCATTGAATAAGGTAAATTTGCAGATGAATAATTTTAACGATTTATTCCCTTTTAAGAGTGAAAAAAATCTCAAAAAGTAATTACAAAGGTATTTTAAAAAAGCTTTTAAATTGTAATTTGTGTTATTTGATTATCTCTCAAAAATCATTAGTGTGCCTCAGGTTGTGGTTTGTAATTTTTGTGACTTCTACCACAGCTTAGCATGAAGACTGAAAACAAAGCCTCCAGGCAGTGCACAGGGTTTTCAAGCCAATTTGACACAGTGGCCAAAAAGTGTAATTACATGTCATTTGATGCACAGGAACCCAAAATGACTTTTTGTTATGTGCCCATACTGTGAAAAAGGTTGCTGCAAAACAGTGCAGCAGTGCACACAATCTCAGCAAAATGATTTAACTATTAGAATTTCTTGATTTGTTCTGATAACGTGGAAATTATTATTATTAATAAGTAATAAAATGCTTCAAAATTAAGTAGTTTTCTCCCCCCTTTGAAGATCGATCATGACTAAACCTGCCTTCAGCCAGCTTTAGTGTGCATGCAATAAAGGCCCCACGGTGCCAAAACTATGTGGAGGATCTGTGTATTTTCAACCAGGCAGTGTGTGTCCCTGCATTCAGCCTTCATGCTAAGCTAAGCTAATCACCTCCTAACTCCAGCTTCATGTTTACAGAACGGACACAAGTGTGGTGTCAACCTCATCTAATTTTTATCCGAAAAGCTAATAAGTACATTTCCCAAACTGTCAAAACTGTCTCTTATTAACAAAATACACTTAATTAATCAATTTATGATGCACCAAATTGATCAGAACAAAAACCCTGTTGAGTCTTATTCCAGTGGCACACTCCAGACTCCATAGTCTTCACTCCTGGCAGGGAGCGTCATGGCTTCTCTGTCCCTGGTGCTCTTTTGTTTTTGTTATTTTAGTTTCCAAACCCAACGTACTGTTGATCATCCTCACTGGTAAAAAGAAAAAAAAAGAAAAATCATGACTTTTTGTAAGCCAACCCCACTGTAGCATGCCCTCTGTCTGCCTCTGTGGACATCAGTCACTTACGTTAAAGAAACAAAAACAGATTTAAGGAAAAAACTCAATATGTTATTTTTTTGTAACTGATATATTTTTTCGGATAATAATGTATATAGTGTAAATTTCAAGCAATGAAGAGAAATGAACAACCAGGAGAAGAACGGAAAGTACGTTGCAATTGGAAAATACAGGCATTGCTGTAAGTCTGTGGTTGGTTGTACTGTTACACCATTCCTGCATTGCAGTTCATAGCATCATTATGTTTATTGTATAGTTCTTGTATATACGTACGTGAATGAAAGCTTTAAATGTTAATATTTATTGAATTTTTAAGTGGTATGGAGAACAAAGTAAAACACATTTGAAAAAATTGGTGTTTTTTGTCATTTTGCTTTCAGATCTTTGGTTTCCATTTAAGTTTTGAGCTTTTTTTAAACTTTCCTGCTATTCAGAGGTCAACATGTACAATTATGTGAAGAAACCTTGGTTAAAGCTGTGAGGAAAAGTCCTGAACTGAACCCTTAGTGTTGCTTGTAATAAGGTATTTAACATATTCTTAGAGTGAATTTCCGACTTTCATTAATCTCTTTATTCATTTTTTCCAGTCAGATACAATCGTGTGTCAGCAGACAAGCTGTGAATCCTGATCAGGAAATCTTAATGAGGCTTGAGTGGCACAAGGTGACATTAATTCCTATTAAAAGCCAGCCTCTGTCTGCTGGGTTGGCTCCAAGCTGCCGACACTGGTGTGTGTCAGCGCCGGAGCTGAGCGTCTCCTACAGGCATCGTTTCCGCTCCTGCTGAAAGGGCAGCGTTCAGTCGAGCAGCCAGGCTGTCACCGTGCCTCGGCCTCCCAGTCTCCCCTCTCCCGGTGAGCGATGACAGGGTGCTGCTTCGATGTGGGTGTCACACAGACTTAAGAGTCAGCCTCGGGCGGCGGTTGCTGTGAGACGTCTGCGGAGGTGTTTGGTGAAATCCAGCTGTGCCAGGGGCAGAGCCTGATTGACAATGGACTTTGGGAGCCAACCCTGAGAATGACAGTATCCTTGTGAGACCCCTGAATGGAATTTTTTTATTTTTCAGCTGTCAGTCTTGGTAAACTAAACACTGCAAGTATCAGCTGGTCTACTTTTATACAATTTGTATGCAACTATAGTTTTCAACTGAAATTCATTTTAGTTTTCATAGATTTCCATGAATTATTATTATTATTATCATTTATCAAGTTCCAAAACTACTAAATCCTACATTACCCATAATGCAACTTGACAGTCTTTAAATTGAAAAGCCAGGCAGTTCTGTGAATCACACTATGGTGGAGGTAACTGAACACATTTACTGAAGTACTGTACTTAATTACAACTTTGTGGTACTTGCTTTTGAGTATTTTTATGATTTGCTACTTATTACTTCTTTTCCACTGCATTTCTGAGAGTAATATTGTGATTTTTGCACTATTTATTTGGTAACAGACACAACTAGTTAGGATTTTACCTTAAACATGAGACAAGGTTATAGTTACAACATATTACAAGATCTAATAAGATAGAGGCTTCTTTCCTTTTTTTTAGCTTCTGCTTCCTTATAAAAATGCTGCGTGTAGTTGAGGCTCCTACAACAACTTTTATCTCCCTAAGAGCAATTTCCCCTCTAAACCCCAGATAGAGCCCCAGAAAAAAAAAAGATCTGATATTATCTCACGAGCCCTCAAACAAGCTTCACTCTTGACGGAAAGTTGGTACCCAAAAAAACTAAACCAACTGTATATCAAGTAATTAAATCTAGCTTAACCTTGACCGGCCACAACGGCAAAATGCTGCTTACGCATCAAATCACCACCAGTGGAAATCTATCAAACCCAACAGTTTATCTGCTTTAAACCATCAGCTGCTCATCCCTCACTCTCCATGTTGTCATTAATCTTTTTTTTTTTTATCTGTGCACTTCCTCCACAAACCCCAGCCTCCTCAGGTTGATCTTCATCTTAGATGCCAACACACTGGGTTGTGATTTTTTTTTCTTTTTCTGTAGCTACCCCTTATCTCAGATTACCTATTTGGTATCCCAGTGATTAGTGTCTGCTGTGTTTCTGCACTGTTATAACCTGAAAAATATGAAATCTACATTACCTAAGAAGCATTTTAAAAAGCAGTTCCTGACCTGATGCACAAATGTTGAGAGGCATTTCTACAATAACAATTTCTTGTTGGTTGTCTGAGAGTGAAACCTGTAAATCATCTTAGCATATTGTCTTCTGAAATAGATTGGTCGCGTGGGATGTTTTGGTTAGAGTTGTTTATTTGCTGCATACAGTGGAAATTGGACAATCTAAAAATGCTCTCTGCTCATCAAATAAAAGCCCTGCAGATGTGTTGGAGCTTAGAAACAATATGCAACAATAGGAAAAGCTCTGCCCAACCCATTCTGACAACATCCCTTTATTAAACCTATTTAATGCAATTAATGAATATTGCACACATTTGACTCTGCTGATGCTTTTGCTATCATTGCTCACAAAATGGCGAATATATTGTTAATTAATTCACCTTAACGTCCATGTTAAGAAGCCAGGTGAAGCGGCATTTTCCTGTGTCCTCTTCCAGAGCCTGAATGATGATGCAGGTTGGTCCGTCCTCAGCTCTGCAAACACACAAACTCATTAAATCATCAATATTCTGTCAAGGTTTATTTTTTTTCCCCATGAATTATATTTTCATTTCCAAGCTAGCAGTTAAACAAACAGCTCTTATCTGTCTTGTGTGTATCAATGAAGAACAATGAATGAAAGTTTACTGGGGCCCCGATATTATCACGATGATTGGCAGCAGCTTCTCCAGGGAGAATAATGTCAAACTGATGGTCCACAATGTCTGTCTAAATCGAAATTTCTCAACAATTTTTGATGAAAATTGGCTGAAAAGAATTCATGTCCCGCTCAGGATGAGTTCTGCTGACTGATGAGCCCTTAACTTTTCATATAGCGCCATCATCAGGTCAAGTTCAGCTCTTACATGTATCTAATAGTTTGGTTAATTATCAGATGCCAGAAGAACTAAAGACATTCCCATCAAACTCAGCTATACTTTTTGTTGTGCTATCTAGCAGATGTTTGCAGTGGCATGCTGGGTTAAAATGGTGAGCATAATACTTGCTAAACTTTAATATTGTAGCATTTTAGAATGAGCAGGAGTTAGCATTTATCTCCACTGTACCTACTGTAAGCACAGCCTCCAGGGGCTGTTAGTGTAACGGTAGCAGACTCTTTGTCTTGTTTATTGGAAAAACCACAGACTGTTACAACATTTTCTCAGCCAAGTATTATCAAAAACTGGATTTTTAAGTTATCCAGCCGCTCTCCACGTTCCTCTGACATCCCCCCTAATAAAACTTTTTTATCTCACACATACAAGATTGAATGCTGGACTCTTAGCTGGTGTCTGGAATGAAACTACAGACTGTCGGAATAAATTAAAATGTCAAATTAAAACCACTGGATTTATTACTACAACCTGTTTACTATCTATATGACTGGGATTAGTCACATGCTATGTACCATCAGAGAAAAATGAAGTAAATGAAAAATGTAATGAAGCTTGTTGAATGTATTTTAACACATGATTAATGCTTGGTTGCAAGTAACCCTACCTCACATAGCCTGCCTGGGGTGGGAAGGACTCCAGCTGAATTGCTGCTCCTCCAAGATAAATGCTAGACTTTTGTTTGCAACTGTGTCTGACACTCAGGAAATCCCTCTGGCCGATCAGATTTCCTGCTGTCTCGGCTGAAACCTCGTGAGTAACAATCGTTTCGGGTCCGACATGCTTCAGAATCTGCAACACAAGACACACAAATATCAAATTTAATTTGCACACAGACTGCAGGGCTGACTGGCAGTTTATTGTACGTAATGAGCGGTCTGGCTATGTGAGAACTCGTTTCTTGCTGCAGATAAATTGCATGACATCATCCAGTTATGTCTATAAACAGAAAAAGTGCAGAGAACTGGAACTAAAGAAAGTACAAACTAGAGCAAAGGTCAGACACTTTAAACAAAACAACATATTTCCTCTGAACTCAAGATTAATTAAGTAGTCTCAAATGTCAAACCTATGAGATTTGTCCAAGTTTTTTAACATTCAGAGAAATACCCAGTTATCAGCAGCCTCTTGTTAGCCGCTGACAAAAATAATGAGCTCACTCTGATTTGCTGTATGCTCGGGTTCCACTGGTGCATCTCCTCCACTCTGACGAACAGGAGGTCGTACAGCTCATCCACGCTGGCTTCCAGCACCGCCTCCAGCCTGAAGACCTTCCTGGCCCCTGGCATCACTTTGCTCCAGATCACATCCTCTTCTGTCTACAGAGGAGCAACAAACATGTAGAAAAACACTGTATAATAACAGATAATACAATCTGGTCAAAGCATGGAACCTTGAGGTAGAAAATAAAGGTCATGTCTGGATAGAAAATCAATTAGATTTTACCTCTGAGTTCTCAAACTTCTCGACCTTCTCGACCTTCTCGACCTTCCATCCTTCCTTGTCCTCCAACATACTGAGAGCCTTCCTCATTGCTTCTTGGCCATGCTGTATATAGAACAGCTGGTCTTCTTTTGATTGACCAGGCTTTATTTCTCCAGGTTTGGACCCTGCAAAAGATTCTTCTTATTGTCTAACAACAGCTTTACACTATATAATACAGAATACAGGTTTTGTGTTTGTCTTTACCTTTGTACTTTAATCCAGCATGTGCTTTCATGTGATATTGGACCTGCCCTCGTCTCTGCAGGTGTGTGATCTCCTGGCCTATCACTGCCACCGCTGTGCGTTGGAGTCCTGCACAGTTGAACAAAAAGAAAAAGCTCAGCAGTCTTACCCAGAATGCAGCATTTGCAGGAAAATGCAAGGAAAAAAACAACCCCCCCTCCCTTTAAGAATAATGAGAGTGTTTACCTGCCATGCTCCTTAGATGTGGGTAGGAGATTCCACAGCAGAGCTTCACAACAGCAGGCAGCATATTGTCTGTCTTCGGCAGTGACAGCAAAGCAACAGAGCATGTCTATGGTCTTTATATGGCCTGTGAAGGACGCCACACTGAGATAAGAGCCAGAGAAGAAGATAGGACCTGTTCTGGATTCTGTCCTCAAGGCCACCCTCAGCAAGAGTTTTATTGAACAGAAACATGGCATTGGATGCATACAGAGAGGAGAAATTACACAGAAAGAAGCATTATTAGTTAGTAGGTTTCTGTAAAAGTTTTATCACAATTTTTAAGGTGGGAGAGGTGTGGGACTAGATCTTCAAATGTTGGAGACTTTAAGAAAATGTAGCTGCTCCAGTAAAAGAAATCCAGCTTTAGACGGCCTGTAATGTATGTATAGTATAACAACAGAAACAGAATTCAGTGGGAGGTTTTATACCAAGTGCAGAAAGTGATAAACAATACTGACTGTCTTTTTTCCATCTGATCAGTAATTACTTAGTTTCTGAAAAGCTCAGAATAAATGACTGTAAGAAATTAGCCACTTGAACCCAGACCGCTATACCTATTAACGCAATATATAATGATTAGTCCCTCCAATTATGCACAATTATTGCTGATTACCTAAGAATTATGCTAAACCAGACAAAACCTAATCAACGATTTGACCTGATTTGATATAATATCAAAAGTACTCTACTGCATGGTTGTAAACAAAGAGATTTGAGGAAAATTAGTCTTGTTTTTTAAAACCCAACAGCTATGAAGCTAGAAGTGAAAATATCTCACCCCGTAATTCTTCTGTAAAAGTATATCCTTCCTTAAATAAACCATACAGAGCATAGATTGCACACTTCAGTGCACAGCAGGCATGTTAGCATGTTCTGCAGGTGCTCAGGTTTCCTCCCACAGTCCCAAACCATGCAGGTTGGGTTAAATAACTCTAAATTTCCCATAGGTGTGAATGACAAGGCTGGGTGGTAGATAGTGTGTGAGCTGTCGATCTGTCCAGAGCGAACCCTGCTGCTCGCCCAGTGTCAGCTGGGATCAGCTGCAGCCCCCCCGCCTGCAAAGGATAAGCAGTTACAGATAATGGATGGACATGAAACACTTGACATACACAGGTTATGTTCAATTAGCTGATGCAATTTGAGATGAAAGTCCTTATTTGTAGCCCTTTGCATTAATTAGCAGGAACCATGACCACGGGAAGCAAAAGAGGTTGTAGATCTCGTGGGATCTGATTAAAGTTGAGATCTGAAAAGCCCTGAAATGAGATCAAGGAAGAGAGGAAAGAATACAGTTTGTAAGTTTAACTGTCACATTGATAAGCCAAATGTGGATCATGTGAAAAGATGCAAATAACTAATAATCATACTAGTTTGCATTAGTCTAAACAAACACTGCAGTCATAGGTTGTGGGGTACAAATGAACAGCTGGAAATATATATCACTGCGCTGAGTTTTAAAAATGAATGATTTTTATTTATATGGTTTTCCCAGTCATTGGTAATGATCTTTCTTGTTACACATGACATTTTCTGATTGATCTTTATAGGATTTATTTGACAGAGGAAAAAAAAATATTGTCCTTGAGAGACTCTGCTCACTTTATGAGCGGAAGTCTCTGTGGTGCAAATGATAATTAGCTGTCAGAGAGGAGTCCTTAAATGTCAGCCAGGCTGCACAGCTTGCTCACACTTGTGGCTTTTCATATATGACATGGAGGTAATAGGAAGGTGATGTGGAGAAAGGGGGAGGGAGGGGTAATCACTCCAAGCTGTATGTACTGATGTGCTTTCAAAAAAATCAATCCCATAAGATTGATTTTTCCCAGGATTTGACATCCTTATCCTTTCTTCCCATGCATGTGTAGTTCGGAGAGATCAGGAAATGACACTCCAAGAACCTCACGGTCTTGCAGTGTCATTCACCTTCTCTCCAACCACTGATAGCCTTTCCAAGATTTACTCTTGTCCAGCCTCTCGATCGGACACTTTCCTTCCTCCCATCTACTTAGCTTCCTTCATCAACATCCTCTCTTTTTCTTCACCTTGACATGATTGCCTCACTGAAAATAGTGAGCTAACTGCTTCTCATGCCAGCTGATGACTCGTAGTTGTTCGTGTGTGACACAATATCGAAAGCGTAAAAATTTCTTGCTGGATATTATAGGGAAGCAGTGAAAGAGGCATCAGTGTGCCTTTTAAGAGTCAGTGTACACACATCAAAATGATTCTGAAGCTGTAAAATGAAATGGTTGCATATAGATTAGGGCTGTCAGTCGATTAAAATTTTTAATCGCGATTGATCGCATTAGTGTCCTGAGTTAATGTGTGATTAATCGCAAATCAATTGCAATTTTTTTACCCTGCCCTTTTACATTTACAATAAATACAAATTACTTTTGTTTTG
>JAPZDV010000014.1:7609487-7652229 GCA_029814665.1 Acanthurus lineatus
ACAAATTACTTTTGTTTTGACCAGAGAACCATTGGGCAAAACTTTAAAGCTAAACTTTCCGTTTAAAAGTCCCTTTTCTGTATCCATTTCTGCTTTTTAACCGTTTGCAATGTTATTTTAGTGCCACTTCCTGAAACTACGGGAGCTGGCAAGTCACAGACTGTGCATGTGTTAATCACGCATTAAAAAATTAGTGCTGTTAAAAGGAGTTTGAGTTAATGCGTTATTAACGCATTAAATTCGACAGCCCTAATATAGAAGCTTTGATCCATTCATAAAATATTATCAGTGGGTTTGTTAAGTTCATTTTTGAACAGGTTCATTTCCAGAAACAAGGCTAGTTTCTTATATAAGGTTTAATTCAAAAACCATTTAATGTTTGTTTCATTTAATTACACTCATGTTTTCACTTCTACCAGCTCCTCTTCATGGTAGCTGTCATGTCCCTGTGGATTTTTGATCTCTAGACATAATTGGATTCACTCTCTTCAGTAATCTCTACAGTAATGATTAATTTATCTGATTTCTTTTTATTGGTGGAGGTTGTTTCATTTTATTCATTCATTTCATAACTCATCTCTGAATGAACTTCTATTCAATATACTGGCTTGTCACGACATGTGTGCAGTTTAACCCCTCGAAACAGTGCTTGTTTAATTCCACTTGATTTAATTTATTCTTTTTTTTTTTGTTTAAATATTCATAAGGACTGAGTCTTTTCATAGACTATTACTGTGTGGTGTTCGAGGACCATGCCTCTAGCAAGTATTGTTACTGGCAAAATCCATGTGGAGAGGTAAGTTAAGAAATAAATAATTGAAAGAATGAATGAAACAGCTGCAGTAACAAGCCATCATTACTTTGACTTGTTTAAATTTTACTTAAGTAATTCATTTTTTGGACTGACTCTATTCTCAAACCTGCACTCTTTCATCTACCTGACTTCTTTTTCTTAAAATGTTGGTAAAAAATAAATAAATAAATAAATAAATTCAACTCCACCCTCTTTTTGGAGAGGCTTCAACTTTTTCTCCTTGTGTAACATGAGATCGGCTAAAATAAGTGTGTGTGTGTGCATGTGTGTGTGAAGGAGGGGTTAGTGTTATATCTGTAAAATAGTTGGTCGAGGGCCCGGCGCAGTCCTCTCGTCTCAATGCTGCCTTGCGTCGCTGATAGAGCGCCAGGAAGCAGCTGCCTCTTATCGCCCGGAGCCAACAGGTGTCCTTGTGAGAAGGATTCATGACGTGAATGCTGAACTTGACCTGCTGACCTGGCCGGCTGACCCAAAACTGTGGTCATGCCACCAGGGAGGAGGCGTAGCAAGGACTTTTTTTGTGGAAAGCAAAGTTGTGTCTCTAAAATTTCTGGGATGCTCTTAGCACACACACACACACGCTAATTATTCTAAGAAAAAGTGTGAAGAAGAGAAATTTGAGTCAGTCACATCATGTGGGACAGGAGTGTGTTTCAGTCGTTATGTATGAGTCATAAAACTTTTTATTCTCATGAAAAGTTGCACGTGTGTGAAAGTCCTGTGGGGTAAAAATGAGGTTGCACCCATTGCTAAGCAGTTGCCGGTGGTAAAGTGAAAGCAATGCACATGATTTAAAGAGACGTTTCTGAGAAGTGAATACCTTTCATATTGAACTGTTGTTCTTTTCTTCGCTTGAGTTTCTTTCCTGTTTTCCAGCAGCAGGGAATCAGAGATATAAATTGGTCCTTATCTTTAACGAGTCATCACTAACATCCAAAGCCCTCTGAGATCGCATCCGTACTTTAAGTTGACAATGGCTGCAATTTTTAAACTAAACAGTAAATAAGTTGTTTAATTTTGTAAAAGATGTGCAAAACTTCAATTATTTTTAGGACTTGAGTTACAGGCTTTTTTTAGAGCTTGTTCATAGGCCTTTTGTTATACATGATTTAACTTATGATATGTTTCCCATGTGAAAGCTTAGAAAAAAAGATGCATATATACGTGTAGTGGGATTATGAGACAAAAGGTTTATACTAAAAAGGTTAAACTAAGATGTTGAACATGATAAAACCTTTTCTGCTGACCTCAGGATTTAGCTCAAAGCTCACAGCTTCACAGGGCGTCTGGCAAACCTGTGGACTCTTAACCAATAATAAAACAGAAAATGGACACAAAGATTAGAAATGTCTCACAGCCTATTATTCAATTGCTCCTTCAATGCAACATCTCATGTCTACTGCAGCTCGACACCTTTTCTTCCCAACATAATCTTCCTGATTTACATGAAGAATCATCGCAATGTCAGTTATTATTATTAAATCTGTTTTAGTGGTATAATACCAGTGTTTTCTCTGCGATGCGAAGACCAAGACTAAACGGTCCAACTTTAAGGTTAATTGCATCAGATTACTCTGAATAAATCCCTCTTGAAGTGCCAGGATGGGTTTTAGTCTCTACAATAAGGTAATTTAATGCTTTTATTCTAAATCTCAGACACCACTGTGTTAAGTAGTTTGAAAATGTACCTGTCAGCTTTAGGCTGCTATTTCAGAGTAATGTCAGCTTTATCCCTTAAATCTATCCTCAACCACACAAGTTGAACTTTGTGTCTTTAAAGGAGCCATTAAACAGTGATTCCTGGAGCACTAAGTAGTTTTAGGTGAAGGCATGATGTCATCTTAACCGAAGCTTAAAATGTGTTGATGGACAATGGCATTAATGTGCTTAATGATGAGAAAGAGCACACTGACAATTATGCTTTGGCCTTTCATATGGCCTTTAGCTGACTAGGTGAATTTTCATCAGACCACATGTATAAAAACATTTCACAAAATGTGGTTCTTTGATGGATGTAATGGCTTTTACCTGCTCTGTTATTACCCTCATGGTAATTGTTTGTGCTGTAGCTGTGCAGTTACAGAAGAGTGGGTGTGTTTTTTTTCACCCACCAGAGCTGACTGAGCTGCTGAATGCACCTTTTTACTTCGTGTTATGTATTCATGTGACATACTGACAAACAACCACACTGCCACCTGAAATATGCAAATCAACAAGATGTTATGGTTTCCGTAAAGGATTTAACCTCTTTTTTAATGTAGCTTTGTGGTTACTTGGAAATTCCTTGGCAATTTCAAATAGCTTGAAGCTTAAAGTGGTTCATGTTTTAAGATTGTTTGATGTGTCGGATTTTTCAGACTGTCACACCAA
This sequence comes from Acanthurus lineatus, assembly GCA_029814665.1. Taxonomy (NCBI): domain Eukaryota; kingdom Metazoa; phylum Chordata; class Actinopteri; order Acanthuriformes; family Acanthuridae; genus Acanthurus; species Acanthurus lineatus. The sequence goes on from JAPZDV010000014.1 coordinate 7,612,672, forward strand.
GCTGGAAGAGAACTACTTCTTGCAGAAGTAGTTCTTCATAGTCAGCCTGGCCGTACTCAGTCGCAATATTGCTGGGCTAGATTAGGTAACTACAAGGTTATATCATCAGCAAGCTTATGATCGCACAGCTACAACCATGGAAACTGTGGAGCAAGTACAGGAGAACCCAAGTGTCTTAAAGGTGAGCTTTAATGAAAGGCTAAGGAACTTGCACAGTATGGTTTTAGTCGGACCCTGAAGACATTTTTTTTTTCATAGGAATCAACAGGTCTCCGCCTCCAATGCTGTATCCAGCTCCCCTTAATACACAATACATCCATGGTTGTATCTTCATTTTCCCACTGCACATAGTTCCATGTTAGTATTCCACCACCAGTGCACATACTGACACCTACGTCATTACCACAGCAACTCATGCAGACAGGTCAGTACAGAAGGCTGATGTGTGGACACAACCAATCCGATCTATTCATTTGTAAATGACAGTGCAGACAGAGCAGAAGAGCTGCAGGATCTGATTTGAGAAACAAATCTCCATCCTGTTGTCCCAATGTATGGATCTTTTTACTAAACAGCTGCCACTTCAGAGGCCTGTAGCGATGTTACAGACATCACATCTATCTTTTTTTTTGCACTGTTATTAACTCATTTAAATGAACCTGATAGATTATGTGACCAAACGCATCACTATCTAGATTATACCTTGTTCACTTCAGCATGAAAGACAGATTTGTTTCCTGTTTCCAAATGACAGTCTCTAACAAGCTCATAATCCCATTCGGACCATCCCTTTGCTGAACTATTTGGGCAGTGATGGGTCAATTTATATTCCAATCATGCCTCTCCAAGCAGCAGTCTGAGAGTTGAGTTCATGTCATTAATATTTCAATATTAATATATTTGATGTTTGAATTGATTTCATTGTCTCTTTTGCACAGAGAGAATCACTCAGATCTGTGAGATTGTAGTGATTACTTTTACGGCCTCAGTGGCACAGGAAAGTGTTAGATTTTTTGGCTTCCTGACTTCCCAGCCTCCTCCCTTCCACCCCTCCGCTGATATTTTTTCATCCAACTAGCTGAATCTAGCATTTATGAAACCCTGTAAGTTTTTGAATTCGACTAATGAAAAATTGTATTTTTAAATGTTTTAAAAAGTTAAAGAAATAGATGCGCAAGAAAAGAAATTTAAGTTTCTATATTTTTTAAATTATCTTATGTAAATGAGTTATGATCTTCTGCGGTTTCACTGTCGTATCCATGATTTCACTAAGTGCAGTTTCACCGAAAGGCAAGAAACGCCAAAAAGCCAATGATTACTGTCTCAATGCAGCAGGAAAACAATACTTTATCAACACAAGCATGTTTGTAGAAGATCTAAAGAAAGGACTCTAGTAGCTGTGTATTTGGATCCGGATGCAATAACTGTGCTTGAAATAGGTGAAATACTGTATTGCCAAAAGATCAATTTAACACCATATAAAAAGCAATAATGGGGTATGTGCAACTACTGGAGAATGAAAAGATGACAGAAGACCAAATTGCTGAGAAGATGACACAATCTCCACCAAATGTCAAAGCAAAACGCCTAAGATTAATGTAAGACATCGAAAGGATGCAGAAAGAGGCAGATAAAATGAAAGTTATGTTTTCACATAACTTTAAAAAGAAAATGTCACAAAAGTGTTTCAAAACCTTGGAGAGTTTCAAGAGACTAGAACAAACATAACTGAAACCATTTGCATATTAATACAACACTTTCTCTGTTTTACAGCGACCACTCTGCAGAAAGAGACGTATTTAAATCAAATCAAATCAAATTAAATCCAATAATTTTGTGGCAATGGACATTTAGATTTTTTTAGCTTTTTTAAGCCAATTTACGTGTTTTTTTTTTAACTTACCTTTGTCTTGTGTAATTTTCTCCCCTGTTGTTTTCTCAATAAATAAATAAATAAAAATGAAGGTGAGACAAAAGCTTTCATAAAAATTTCAATATAAAGTTATAGCCGTGGTCCTCCATAGATGGGACCATCCTTGTCTGTCACACAAGCTAAAACATTACTGAAAACGTCTTGGAAAAAGTCCTGGAATATTATCTTTAGAAAACTGGGAATCCCGAAAATTAGCTTGTATATCTCAGTGTCTTTGTTGTTCACATACATTTTACTAACAACATTTTTGCTTCAGTAGTATATCAAATGCATGACTTTTTTTTCCTGTAGTTTTTTCTCTCATCATGGTGTCTGTGGATCTGATCATCTGACTCTTTATCTGTTCTTACTGTAATGGACATGAGGTCTCTGTGCCTGTTTGCTCTGCCATTGATTGATCTGCTTTCACACTTGTCTTTCGAAAACTATCAGCGAGCAAAGTTGACCGTCATCATCTTCAATATCTGTTTCATTGACTCAGTTACATCACAACAACAAGAGCTTCCTGGAGCAGGAAGTGCTCCAGGCTTTGAAGCCAAACAGTGTAATTACACATCATGAGATCCACTAGAAGCCACAACATTGTGAAAGAAGAAGCTGTTTTACTATAAGAATTCCTGCCCAGAGTCACATATGGGATGCTTTATAGTCCCAGCAATAAGGATGCTGTGCAGGAGATCCATTTTTCCATCCTTTTTTTTTTCTTTTTTTTAATTTAATGGTTGAAGTTTTTGTGGATTCATGCACCACAGAGCAATTTTCATACAAATGAAACCTCATTTCTGAAACTGTATTCACTTCTCCTTAATACATCCATGCTAAAACCACAAAGCACAATAAAAAAAACAAATAAACAAACAAAAAACAATAATTGCAATATTCGTTGTGTTTATGAAGCACAAAGACATTAATAATCTGGTGTAATTACACACACTGAGACACAAGAACAATTCTAGTTTAGGTTTTATTTGCCTGCTCGCTGCACACCTTCAGTTATGTGCAATTATGTAACATCATTTGCAGCATCATTTAACACCATCACACCTACGTATTACTGAAATGCAAATTGAATCCACAGAGCTGCTCTGATTAAAAATTGATGTGTTCATAAGAAATATCTACATTGTCATTTATGCTTAAGAAAACCAGCGATATCTTCTATCATGAGAGCAAAAAGGAAGGAAACAAATCACCTGTCCTAATAAGAAAAACTATCAAACAGCTATTGCCTTGAGGAATATCAATGAACCCTATCCACTCTCTGTGTGTTGAAGTGAATGTTCTTGATTATCGTGAGCTTCAGCATGAACTTGAAGGACCTCCACATCTCCAATCCTCTCTGCAAAAAAATACCAAAGTCAGGATCACACTGTACAAAGCTGGTAATCCTAATGTGCTTTCACCTCATCCCCCGTGTTCTTTTCTCAGTAAAGTGAGTGAAAAAATTCCAGGTTATGAGCTTACACTGACATTAACTGAGTGAACATGTGACCCTCTTTTTGTATCGTTTGTGAAAACAGCTCTTTTGAGCCACCTACGTGATACAGAGAATGTAATGAAAGATAAACTCTGGTCTCACTAGAAATAAGTAAATTTTGTAATCCATTATCCTTGAGCAACTCTGCTTTAAATCTTCAACCTCTGGAAACAAACTAATACAAAGACACCCACTCCTAAAGGACAAAGCAGGAGAAACTCACTGCAGGTAAAAAGCATGTTTTAAATGTGATTCTCAGTCTTCCTCCTGCACTATTGAAAAGACTGCTGCAAAGAGAAAGTGTCTAAAGTGATATTTACTGTATCCTGGACAGATAAGTGCTGTCATTTAATCCAAGGACACTCATACATGCTGGTGGGGTTTCAGAGTAGGACTCATATAACAGGCAGGAGAAAAGTATTTCTGATACAGCAACAACAACACACAACAAAATAAAATGCACTTAGACTTAGAAAGGTTGCACACAGTTACCTGGCTTGACATCGCTGGGATCTAGGTTCACTTTGTATGAGCTGTGGAGGTAAATACACAAACAATGTAAAACACACTGAGCTTGAAAGAGTTTTGAACACAAGAACCAGAATAAAAAAATTGAAAGGATCATCCAGACCTTGTTCTTTGTGGTTTTCTCTGTAATTGGTTGTAAGATGGACCGTAAACTGGTGAAGATGCAAGAGGATGAAAAGCATGTAGCTGCCGGCTTGAGAGGTCGACACCATCTAGAGCTTGTCTGATCATCCCCATCACCAGGTCTTTCTCTGAGGGCACACCGCATCAGACCCAGCAAAGCAATTACATAACAGTATCTACCCAAAAAGAAACTGTGAAGTGAACAAATCTGTAGAAGAATAAAAGAATGCAAAATACCAAAGAAGACAAGTGACCTTTGTGATAAAATGTGCTGACACCATCACAAAAAAATATATGGCAAAATATTTCAATAGTCAGTTAATTAATTCATTTTTTCAAAAGCCAGTCGCTTAATGAGACAAACAATGATTCAGTTTTTCAAATTAAGTTTTGCTCACTTTTAAATGGCACAGTTCAAATGTCAACTTCATTAAACTCTGCTGTAAGTTGTTTAAAAATGTCTCACTTGGTAAACTCTTACATTAAATTAACATTTGAGCAAAAAACTAATTCTTTAACGAAAGCTGATAATTACAAAACATTTTATTGTGCCTGAAAAAAATAAAAACCATAAGGACTCATGATGAGATGCTTGAGTCATATTTTTGCCCTCTTGTTGAAACACTAAAAATAAACAGATTGAAAGAAACATTTTATGAACTCTGGCCTCATTAAAATGGTATTAATGTGTAGGGGAAGCTCAGTTATAAGAGAAAAATATTTAAAAAAAAAGCTTGAAAAACATTTTTTAAAAGAGTTATCCTCAGCATCAGGGCGAAGGTTCTTTTTTCTTCTTCTTTTCTTTTGCAAAAAAGAGACTTTTAAAAGACAGTGTTTTGACTGCAATAAGAAACTGTATTTACATACATTAACTCAATATTACACTCATCCACACTGATTACTGCTGTTGTGTTCTTTTTTATGTACTTTAGCTTCTCTATAGGTTGTGTAGTATGAAGTTGGAATGCACATTATAAATACTGCTGTCTTTGTACAAAAATTTACCTCCTTATCTTGAATAAAGAAGCATTTTACCTCTTTGACCTGCCAGCAGAAGCCACCGCTGGACTGTGGACAGAGAATCTGTCTGCAGGATCTGACAAAGGAGCTCCAGCACCTGAAATATGAGATCTCCTTCAAAAACAATGCAAATGCGATACAACTTTTGACAAAATCTGTATGAATTTGCACATTAACTTCATCCAAAACAACAAAAATTTGATTTGATTTTTTTTTAACTGTAAAGGAACCATACATCAGTGAAGGAGTATCTCACCATGAGCTCTTGATCATGGAAAGGCTGAGGATAAAGCAGCTGCTGGGAATGAGATTTGCGTTTGTAAGATTTGGAGGATGGAGGGATTATTCTCCCGGTTTCAGCTGAATATTGAGTCTTTAGGCGAGCAAATTCTTCCTCAGGTTGCTCCTGGAATATAAAGTTATACACTTTAGTGCAGAAACTCACAATGAAAGTGTTAACATACTGGTTTTGACTTTATATTTTTAGAAGTATTTTTTATTTGTCAGTTTTTAAGCTGCAGTCTGGTTAAGTTTAGGGAACAAAACCACCTGGTAGGTGTAGGAGGATTTGTTTGGTTTAGCAAATGATGGTGTTTGGGGTTGAATAAGGAGCCCAAGGTTGACTTTTGGTTTAAACAGGACAAGAGCAGCAACTTTTTTGGAGAAAAAAAGGTTGAAATTCTCTGAAACAGACCTTAACCTGACCATGACCCTCACCAGTTTTGCCATTTCAAAGGGGGGAGTCTTACTTCCCCTCTTTAACAAAAAAAAAAAAATCACAGTCTTCATGAAGAGGATGACTGTGTGCAGTTTGCAACATAAATGCTGATGCTTGTTTGTTGCTAATGATTCAATTCTGTCTAACAGATGTCCAATAATACCACTGCTTTGTCATTGTGAGGCATTGGATATTTAATGATAGTGTATTTCACATCCACAACAAAAGATCTTCATCACGAAAAATGGCAACAATAACATGAAAATGACATTTCAGGCAGTTCCTGTTGCAATTTTGGCCATTAGGTGGCCTCATAATCGTCATTACAGCAGTACTCGCACCTTTTTTTTGTCCTTTAGTGCTTGAGAAGACAAGCTGACTTTTGCAGCAAGTTCCTTAAGTTCATCCCTCCAGGCCTCCGAGAATAGTGCTGTGAAATAAACAAGAGAAATGACTTCCGATATCCTGAAGCTCAGAGGGATTCTGTAAAAGCAGTGCTTTCAGAAAGGGATGAGCACTGTCAGGTGCTGTGCGTAAGCGCCAACCCACCTGACTTGTGTGTGTCACCGCTGATGCCATGAAGATTGTGAGCGAGCTGAGAAGCAAAAGGGGGGTCGCTGGCCTTCCTGAGGACATGGCTCTTGAGAAGTGGATGAGGAAATAACGACGAGGTGACATACCAATCATCTCTAACCATGCAAACGGGCCTTCCGTTCAGTCCTGTGGGAAAGAAAAACATACAATATTCACAGTATATGCACACACACACACCCACACGCACATACAGACACAAATACACACATGATAAAGTGCAAAAGGAGTGTGGGACAATCAAAGGGATGCCCTGAAGAAATAAAGCCAGAAACATTCCTGCTGAGACTAAAGGACAAAACTTCACGGGAAGCTCAGGGATGAAACCTACTTATCTGCCAATATTGCAGTCATCTCTTTTATGTACCATATTGCTATTCCTGATGCCCATAGAGCCACTTATGAAATATTTCATATCCAGTGGGGGAAGTGTTTTAAAAGTTTTTAGTCATGCTAGCAGAGCAGCTCCAGTGATGCAAAGTTCATCTATCTGTTAGGCACTCAAACAATTTGGGTGAATGCCTTGCAATTTTCAAACATTTATGTGAAATTATCTTGATAATAATATTTAAATTTTAAAAATTAACTTGCAAATATCCATGTTCATGAAGCGTTCATGAAGGTCTCAGCTCAAATGTTGCGCCTCCAACCTCTTTTATCACCAACACAGACCTGAAACAATTCTTCCTCTGTGTCTGAGGTAAAGTTTTAGAGTGAATTCTGCCATTTCCTCATTCTCAATCACTTGCCAAATGTTAAAATGAAAATACCAGACTTCAGGAATACTGGCTTCACCAAAGTCACTCCAAATCCAGATTAGAGGCCTTCCTGTGTTTTTTTTTTTTTTTTATAGGGAGCTGCTCGGTAATAAGAGCTTGAAAATAAAAATATTCAATCTCCAAGTGAAACATTTATAGCATGGATTGAGATAAAAAAAATTCTATTCTTGGAGGAATTGATGTGAAAATTTATGCAGACATTTGCAGTCTCAAGAGGATGATTTGTGGAGCGTTTGAGGCCATGATTTTTTTCCTCTAGCATCACCATCAGGTCAAACTTGACATACCAAAAGATTTAGGCAGTCTGTTTTTCGTTTTTATTTTTAATATCGTGACCATCTCTGATAACTACAGCTTCAACAAAATGTCATCTTTTCTGCATGATTACTTCAAAATAAAATTGGAAACCCAGATGGAAACCAAGATGATATTCTGACTCTATTTCCTTTGGGTTTTCCTGTGTTTACTTGAGCAAAACACCCAGAGAAATTTTAAATAAAGGCTCAAAACAATTACTGTGCTACATAGCCGAATGAAAACATTCAAAACAATTTTACTTTACTTACTTTAATTTAAAGAAGCATATAGAAAAGGCTTGATTGGCCTTAAAAATCAGCTCGCTTACCTTGAATATGTCTCACTCTGTGTGGATGTGGATTGTGTCGGGAGAAGAATGAGTGATGACTTAAAGCACCGAAGCGTGGGCTGCTTTTCGGCAGCATCTTGGTAAATTCAGGCGTTAATGACACCTGATTACTTTGACAGCTGCTCTCCTCACCTGTGTTCCCCCTGGGATCTGGACTCTGAGCAATCGACATTCCTTGGAGTGACAGCAAATGTCGTTAGTTTAAATCTGAAAAAACTGAAGAAAATCTGAATTGCTAAAGTGACATGAGAAAAAAAATCCCATCAATATTCATGGCACTTGAGATACAAAATAATGACCACACATGCTATAAAAACACTTGCAAACTAATACCTAACAGGGAGCAAAACAGAATTAAGTCAAATTTGATTTGATGACTCAAAAATATAACTTGATAAGTCAAATATGACCAAGAATTTTCTATTTTGTTTGTTCTAATAGACAATTAATTCTAGATTTAGAAGAGTAGATCTTGGAAAAACCACTTTACCTCTGAAAAGAGCCTCCAGCTCAAACCCTGAGGAACTTCATGCTCTGTGTTGCCTTTGTTGCTAAGAAACCTGAGCTAAACAAGAAACAAAGGCATGTTGTGCACAATGAGTTGACTAGAAATCTCCAAATTGATCAGAGAACAAAAGTCAGCACGAACAGCTGTAATGAAGACACCTCACGGCAGAACACAGTTTGTTATAATTTACCAGTGTTATTAATATAAATTCTATTAAAATGATGGTTGAACTTTTCTTGATACTGCTGTCTGAGACTTTTAGCCACTAAATATAAAAAGGGTAACAGACAACATCTCATTTAACAGGCACTTAAAATTGCAAAGTTGTGAAACACTTTTACTCTGAACTATCCCCGTACTAAAAAGGCATTTGGTCCAGTGTATCACCACAGTTTTTCTTAACTCTATTAGAAACTACATAGACAGGGAGTGTGTCTTTGATTTCTACTACAAAGTCATAACATTTAATCCTCTTGAGCTCCAGCTGTTTGTCCCTGCTTACACATTTAATTCTAATTCAGTCGGTCTACCCACCACTTCGCTACACATGAAACATTTCAAACATATAATCAAGATTACGTCTTAATCTTTACACAAATATAAATACAATGCTTTATAAAGACTTTGGCAAGTCTCCAGCTTTTTCCTTTACAGCACAACCAAGTTGACATTTGGGGTTTTGAGGCAAACATCATGCTTCTTCATAAGTATGTAAATTACTATTGTTATCATGTTATTATGCTAATGTTAGCATTTGGCCAATCTCTTAGCCTCACAGAGCCACCTGATGTTTTTTTTTTTATTCCAAACAAACGTATACCTCAGTGTTTTGCTTTGTTTTTTATATATAATGTCTTGAATTTTCATTGGTATTTGTTTTTCCTTGTCATACCTGTGGCTCCTGAAGTGAACGCAAAAATGGGTCAATTTTAACGCACTTCATTCTCAAACGCAGGACCAAATGGCCTCATGAGTTTGTCACCGTGGCAACAGGATACTTTTGATATTGGTGCAGTTTTGTTGGGAGCACGTGTCATTTGTGCAGACCATTCATCTATGACAGAAAGCAGAAATTATGAAAGTGGGTCATATCTCCACAAAGCCGCCTCTAATAGTGATCAAAATCGCACATAAAGCAGACGAGTCTTTATTGTGCTTTTGTGTAGCATTCTCTGCTTGATGTTTTTTGTTTGTTAGCATGTTAAGAGGCCTGGAATTAAGTCATTTGTAGTGCTTTGTAACTTCTGCTTTTCATAAATACAAATATGCTGGTGCATCACAGCAAAAATGTGGGACAAGAATTGGTACAATACCATTAAACAGAGAAATATAAGCTTTTCCTGAGAACAGTAAGTTAAAACTAAGCCAGATATCAGACAACCTTAGCCTATTTTAGCAGTTGCTTTTCTGTAGTGTCAGAGCATTAACAAATATGCACACGGATTTTGAATTCAGGACTTTTAACACAAGTTAGCACAACAACAGTGGCTAACAGCTAGCAGCTAACACCCAACACATGGCTGTTACACTCACAGACTGTATAAACAATCTCTGGTTAACTGACACCAACTCTGATCAACTCTGACTCTGACAAATATTGTGGAGACATAAGCTGCCATTTGCTGCCTCTGATTGGTTAAAACTAGACAGGACAACACAGTAGTAAATGTTCATATCAAGCTCCACTCATTTAGCTCTTTGCTGAGTGCAACTTAATGATACCCTGCAGGAACCAATCAATACTGATTGTTAAGAGACAGGTATAGTTGATGAGGTGTTTAATCTGGGTCAAGTGGTGGACCGACTGTCAGGCTGACAGTTCATCCAAGAGCAGTTTCCTGTCATAAACTGCACTTTGAGTTCAGTTATTTCCTGTCTTATTTTGAGTATTCCATCAAGCTTTTGATGATACTTCCTGTCTTACATTTCCCCTTTTTTGAATTACTAATGGGTTTCATTTGTCTTGATTATCTCACCTGTGTCTCATTACTTTCAGTGTGAACAGTCTCTGTGTTTCCTCTCTGTCTTTGTCAGTTTTTCTTGTTTTTGTTTCTGGTCGTGTTTCTGCTCCTTGGTTCTGCCTTCTTGTCTCCATCCTGCCTTCACTGCACATACCCCTTTCCTGGTATGTTGGTTTTATAGTTTTGTATTTTTTATTTGTCTCCTTTTTGGATTTCATGTTGCTGTTTTTAACCCTTTAGTTTTTGTTTAGTATATCATCTCTTGTTATTAAAGCTCGCCCTTAGTTTCCCATACTTGTGCCTTACAGACATTTCCTTCTCGGTGATTGGATTGTTACTTTTAAGATAAATCTCACACTGGCAGGTGAATAGAAGTGTTTGGTAACATTTTTGTCATAGATGCACAACAATCTTGGCCACTGCTCTTCACAGGCCAAAAGTGGAATTCATTATGAGGGGAGTGTGAACATGTAGGGACTTGGGCATTTTTTTTTCAATTATGCAAAAACTGGGAAAGAGTCCAGAAAGAGGGAGCTTTGTGCAGCAGGTACATATGGACTATGATTGTGCACTGAAAAAGTCAAGGTGATTTAAACCTGTCGAGCAAATCATACTCTGGTTGCAATGAGCACATTAGTTCTGCTATGGTCTCCAGTAGAGCATTTATTTACATTCAATGAAATGGTGATTAGGCTCTTCAGTAAGTGGCGTTTAAGTGCCATGGTTCTGATGCATCTTAAAAAGATGAAAAAAATAAAAAGATAACTTGGTTCATCATCTCCTTTAATGGTTCAGTAGACCTGACAAAGTAGACCTGCCTAGACTAAATAATAAATATTTTCTCTTTCTTTTTTTTTTAAAGAGAAATTGAAGGTTGTTGAAGGAAATTGTTGTGTCTTTTGAGCTGTACTTGAATAATGTCTGCCTATGTGGCATTTCCATACTTGTGTGTGTGTTGGAATGTGTATCAAGCTAAAGGACTGTTTATCCTCACGTGACAAATCAGCAATTGTTGAAATATTCTCAGACGTATTTGTATGAAGGCCTTTGTTTCATACTGACACATTCAAACACATGCGCTTGGATTAGTTTTTAACTTATGTAATAGTATGGAGATCATCATTTAATACTTACACAAATTTATATATTTACATAATGTCATTCTATTATGTTTAACCTTGTATGTTACATGTAGAGAGTTACAAAACTGCAGCATTAAAAGCATTAAAAACTGCAGCAAACAGCATCAAGACAATAATGATAATACAGTGGACAACTTCAAACACTGAAATTTTGTCACACAAACGTTCTTCATCAGCTTTTACACCTTTCAGCATCACTGATGTGAAACAAAATCTGCCTCCCCTCCCCCTGCTGGGTAATCAGTAAACTAAATTGATCTCTAACACCTACAGATGCTGTATTAAAGTGTTTGGCCTCATTTCTGGCATTAACTTGTCCTCAATGAGCAAAAGTAAGTATTCGTTGTAAATAATAGTAATTTTTGTTGAAGAATAGTAGAGTGAGCTGTAGAAGAGGGATTACAAAGCTATCAAGCATGATAGCTTATGGGGAAAACAAAACATTTTTTGGTTGTTGTTTGCACTGTCTTTCTTAAAACTCAAACAACAAGGTAATATAAATGAGCATCTTTGACATTTATGCACTTGCCAATGCAGTACTGATTAAGCTAATCACTTTGGTGGTTCCTTTTGTGTGACTTCGAAACAATAATTGCTGTTTTGCATGTAGAGCCCTCAAGAACCGAGGTTAAGATTTACAGTATATTGATCTTTTTACTCTCTGAAACATTTGAATCACTATTGCAAAAAAAAAAACAAAAAAACAAACAAATCTGCAAAAATTATGACCGTTTGTCAATTTAAAAGAGTTTAATGTGAATTGCTAATTTATGGTAAAAAAAAAAAAAAGGTCAGACAGAATCTTAGAATTCCAAGGTCAAAGCACTTTGATTAATGCCTCCACACAGGAGCCGTGCACGAAAACATCCAGCAGCAATAATATGGTAACAATATTCAGTCATGCCTTCCTGCATGTATAAATACTCTGAGTGGACACAGTTGATTCCAATTTGCATAAAAAAATAGTATGAGGAGAATGTCTGAGTGAAAAAGGTTCATTGTTTTGACAATAATGACAGGAGCTTAATGCACAGTGGCGGCTCAGCTGGCTTTTGTTTTAACAACAACAGTAACTGAGGTGACATCTGCATCTGGATCTATGGGGAATACATTAATACAGTGAGTCAGAAATTGTGCTTGACGATGCATATTTGACGACTTTTGCATCGGTGTGATATATGAGGCCAGACAGAAGGCAATTCTTCCTCAGGTGAGAGAGAATATCAATGAAGGATGTGAGCATTTGTCAATAATTACATAGAGATGGAAATTATAGCTGTGTTGCACCGCAGAAAGCCATTACTTCAAAGATAAATGAACATTTGAGGGCCCAGTGGTGCAAAAATCACTGACGCTGCTTTACAGCAATGTGGATGTATTTTCCCACATTCTGCTAAAAGTGGATGTGTGAATGTGTGGCGAGAATAGGAGGAGAAAACCAGTAATGCCTAAATGGTTGACCCATGCACAGAGGGGGTCTACAGGCTCTGTTCTGCTGTGCAGGGGTCAATTTGCCTGCATGGTTTGGATCCTCTTGTCCTTTCAGTGGGAGTGACCAATCAATGATGCAGTCATTTTTGAGTGATCGCACCAACATTTCTATCCTGATGAAGGTGGTCTTTTCCATGACAGCCCCCCACCATACAAATGAAATAACGTGTCACTGAATGGTTTAATGACAATGATGTGAATCACATGCTACGGCCTTTGCAGTCATGAGATCTCAACCTAATTGAACCTCTGCGGTAGATTTTAGACATCTCTTCAGCACCTTCATTAAAATGTCAAAAAAGGGAATGTCTTTGGAGAGAAAGGCGGTCCATTCCTCCAGTACAGTTCCAGAGAATTAATACCAAAACATATTGATTCTGTTTAGGTATTCATCCTGATTTTAGACACTAGATATTTTTAATTAGGAAAAAAGTGAATAATTGAGAATTTTAATGTTGTGGACCCTCATATTTTGCTGTCTGATGTCACTGGGTGTTGTTAACAATGTTGCCACTGGCATCATTGTTTTCAATCCACAGAAACTGATCAGTTTTCAGTGTGTAAGCAGCCTCTTTCAGGGAGTTGAGAGGACAGACTGTCCGACAAACTAAGTTTACTGTACAAAATAGTTTTGTACCATTCCAAGTGAATCTGCTGGTGGTGAAGCAGACGAGCTTGGATAGACTGTTACCCCTGATCAATCAAATCAATCAATGCAGATATGGTAAAAACTTTTAAAAGCCCTTAAAAGGAGAAACCTCTGTGGTTTTAACAGCCATCTGTGTGGATTATGTTTGATTAAATGGGACAGAAATAGACTCGAAGTGTTAAAAAAAACAAAAAACAAAAAGCATGGGGCCTCTGGTCACCATGGAGACAACTGAAAAGTTTCTATAAAGCATTAATTAAAAGTATTACAGGAAATTTCTATTGAGAGACACTTGATCTAAAGTTCTGAGCATTTTACCATAAACAGCCTTTACTGAGGGACTTGATACAGATTTTTACCTTAAACTTTTCACCCACCTGTATAGAAACGTATTGACAAAGAAAAAAAACACTATTTATGTTGTCTCTATTATACTACAATTATTATGTTATGTTATGCTTATGTCTTTTGTCCTTCAGTGTAAAACAAAGAGTATATTTGTATTGAAATCACATATGTAAATAAAATGATCATTTTTTTATATATGGCAGCACAGTCATGATTCTCCATTTTCTTAGAAACAAAAAAAGCAGTAGTATGACTCTTTTATAAAGGGACAAAGTCAACAGAGGAGGCGGATGTGGAAGTGGATGGATCAGAAAGTGTTTTCCAGAAGGCACCGACAAATTATGCCTAAAGGGAATCAGATCAGAAACAATAATATGTATCATTTTGTTGGTCCCCTTTGTCTGTCAGCCCCCCTAACCTCACAATTTGGTTATTTATTACACAATAAAGTGCTCACACTTTGGAGACACAGTCAGACTTCAGCCTTTTCTTCAAAAAAGGGTGACTAGGATGGTCATTTGCACTTTCTAAATGCTCACAAGACTTTTCTTTGAAAACCGTGGCTACAATTGCACTTCCTTTCTTTTGAGGACCCTGTAGGACCTTTTAAATAGTAGTTCAAGCTTTTAGCCGCCTCTGCTGGGCTTCTCATAAAGTCCAGGAAAAAAACACTTTACTCTCATTCTTCTTTCTTGGCACCCTGTGAATTTTTTATTGATTTTCGCCGATAATGTTTAAAGAGCTGCCTATATTCTCCACTGCACCCTCAGTAAATCACATCCGGCCTGAAATCTTCAGGCAAAGGACACCTGGTCTGTCAAAATAATGAGAAGCATTTTTTAAGTCTGAACTCCCATCTGGAAACCTCTGCCTTGAAATCGCAGTGTGAAAAAAAAGAAAGATCAGTGAGTGAAACCTTGAATGAACTTTTTTAGGAATCCTTGTATCAGTGTTAAGTTTCTTTACCTTTTTCACATATTTACTGTTTGTTTTTGGTGTTCTTCATCATTTCTAGCTCCTTACCTTCTTTTATTTCATCATCTGAGATTATTTGAATAATTTCACCACCTTTTTTTATTCAGCTATTGAAATGTTCTTAAAACTTTTTCCCTTGCTCTCCTATTACTAAATCTCAGAAAATCAAAATTAGAAAAGCAGGACACTTTATAAGCATCACACGCTTCAGATTTAAATTAATGCAAAACAGACTGGGCTTGGTAAACAAGATTTAGTGCAGAATAAAGCGGCTTCTTGTTGACATTTTGTGAAGCTTAGCAACAGGTGTTTCAATGTTATTTTAGTTGTTGCTTCACTAAAACCACAAATAATTTATTTGCTTAAATGAATGCATCCACTTGCTTGGTCTAAATTATATATCCTCTCACAGACGGAAAAACAAAACGTCCTGTGTCCGTCATGTTGAAATGGCAGCACAAAAAACCTTTTTTTCTTTGGGTTCATGTTTTCAGCACAGAATAATGATTTCTCCATTTACCTCATTGTAGGGTTAAATGTATGAGTCAGCAGAGAGGCTGCTGTGTTGTACTTCAGTCCAGCTTTTCTAGGACTTTTACTGCTAATGTAAGCTAACTGCCTCCACTGAAACTTCATGTTAATTATTCCTCTCTTTACATCATCAGGTAAACATGTCATTTAACTCCTAGTAACAGATTTCATTTACCTGGATTAATAGTTGCCAGGAGCCAAATGGCCACTGGAATAGTGCCTGAAATAAGCTGCCTCTATGTTGTGTTGGGAGTTTGCATGTTTCCCTGTATCTGCATGCACCTCCTCCAGGTGCTCCGGCTTTTTCCCACAGTCCAGAGAAATGAAGGTTAGGTTAACTGGTTACTCTAATTTGTCCACAGGTGTGAATGTAAGTGTCAGTGGTTGTTTGTCTCTATGCATCAGCTCTGGGATCAGCATCACCCAAGATGATTGTAATTGGTTTAGAAAAGAGGAAACAAGCCTAAACCATTTTTTTTAACCCTGTGTAGCAGATGGAAAACTGGTGCAGCCAGACCTCTTCTACAGAGCTGAAACAGCAGTATGGTGCTTGGACCAGCTGTGAGGAACTGGTTGGAAATCCCATGAAACATAAACAGATCTTTTGGATCAGTTGATATCCTCATTAAATACAGCATCTTACCAAATTTTCTACTTAAGCTAACAACCCTAAAAAAAAGGAAATTACTGCAATTTAATGGAGCAAATGGGATATTAAAACGCAACTGGAATGTAGTAGTTTAAAGCATGACAGCATTGATCACAAATGGCAATTACCAAGAGTAAACACAGGTCAGTTTCTCTGTTCTGTATGTTGTTAAATGAAAACCTTTGTTCTCTAAAAAACAAGGCAGTTGCATCAAAGACTTCCTGTGCAAAAACTTTGAATAATGGGTTAAATTTGAAGCCTGTTAAGTGCAGTCACTCTAAAGTTTGCAGCGGCCTTTAACTGAACTTCAGCAAGTCAACATACTTATGTTGAGTCTCTGAACAGCCTGTAGACATAAATGTAGACTTAGCGCAAAAGCAAATAATAAGGTTGAAGCGAAATCTGAAAGAGTCATTTTATATCCCACAGGGAAATGGGCTGTAATGATAATACTCCCTCAAGACAGCTATAAATGGTAAGAAATTGCAGTTCACACCTCAAAAATGCAAGTTTGCCAGTGCACAGTTAAAATGAATGTATTTCTGTTATATAAATATGACTGCAAGGGATTCCTCCTGGAGCACAGTTTAGAATTTGATGCCACTTTTTATAAATTATGCAGTGACACCTCTGAAATCTAAGTTATGTTATGCTGGTTGTTCTTGCTCTTGTTTTTAGATGTCTTCTATTTTGTCTTTTTGAGTGTTGAATTTCTCAGCTACTCACTGTTCCCGCATTTAGCTGGCTGGAGCTTTCTCATTATATCCATTTTGTGGGCGGTTTGTTAAAATATCACAGCACAGACGCCCATTACAAAATTAATGAAAACCTGTCTAGTTCTCCTGTGAAGTGTTTTAGCCTGTGATTATTATTATTATTATAAGTGGTACTTTGTATTTTTGTGTAAATTTAGTCAAGGAAGGGAGCTGCTGCTCCAGTTTTTTTTACAAGTCTGTGTAAAGGATCTAGGACATGTTCTGTGCACACAAAATGTTTTTTTCTATTTCTGTTATGTCCACAAATTTGTTAAAATCTGTGAAGGGGAGCATCTCTGCTTCACCAAGGTAATCCATCCACCTGACAGGTGCAGCATGCACAGATGCTGATTAAACAGCAGGTTTATTGCACAGGTGTTTCTTGGGCTGGAAACAGCAAAAGGTGACTCTAAAATGTGCAGTTTCACCACACAACACAATTGGCATCTGTACCGCATGAAAGTTTATGCCACTAACATAAATGTCTTAAATGTTGTTTAGGTGAATTTGGCATCATCAAAGAATTGCTGCACAAACTGGAAAGTTAAACTATGTGCCCATCGCCCTCACTAGGGTGTTGACCTGACTGCGGTTTGTTGAGGGTTTTTAGCAGGCGAATGCTGCCTTTTTATAGCATTTGTCAGATTGGAGATCAATCTTTACAGATGGATTCTGTTTTTCACTTCACCAGGAGGCTGGCACTTAGTGCCATCAGTGAGTAGGACAGCATGTTCCATTGCCTGTCAATACTCAGCAATGTCTGACAGCCACTGAGGACACAGATTTCACAGGTCTAAATCAACAAGATCTGGGTCAAAGCAAAATTTATGGATGAACTAAATATTTTTAATGTTAAAAAAAAAGACAAAGTGTCACTTTCTAATGAATGCATATCTACACCCCTAGTAATGTAAGGTGAATGTAGGTATAGGTGAATTCACTTCCACACTTTTAAAAGTGGCCTTTTATTGTGATTGGCCAAAGATCAGCATCTGTCAGGTGGGTGGATGATATTAGCAAAGGAAAAGTGCTCAGTGACACAGAATTTAACAACTTTATTTTCAAAATGTGAGAGAAATAAGTTGTTCATATGCACAGAAAAAATATTAAAGCTTTTACTCCATCTCTCTTCAACTCAAAATATGAGAGCAAAACAAGTGTTTAGGTATGCTGCCCTCTGGTGGCTGGAGGTATTAACAATTACTATGACTTGAGTGGTAAAGCCCACACAGATGGATAAATTCTGACAGCTGTCATGCCCGCTGTCACAAAAAACACAAAGGTAACACAGCTATTTGTGCATTTAAAAAGAGACTTGAAACATACATTTACAGTATCGTTAAAGTTACTTTTACTTGTAACAAAAAACTTTTAATGCACAAGGGATGCAATTTTTTTTTTTTTTTTGATTTTTGCCTCTTTTGTTGCTTCAGCATGATGCCTTCAAATACTTCTTGGTTTATTTGTTTTATCTGTTGTTGTCAGTGAAAAGGGAAGTACACTGTGTCAAAATTCCCTTAACTGTACTGTATTATTCGCTGTTTCTTCTGTAATAAAAATCCATGTTTTTAAAAAATATTTTTCAATATTTTAAATACATTTTTAAATAAAATTCATTAAAATTTGTTCGTTCATGTCTTTGTTTATGAATTAAAGAGTGTTGGATTTTGGTTGAGCTGTATTTAGCTGCAGCTCACAGAATCTTAAAGACTTAAGGATAAAACCTCTGAAAACAAGTGTTAGTTTATAATAAAAGCTTATTATTTATGAATCCTCATGTTTTACTTTTATGAGTGACCTAAGAAACTGACTATTAGTCCTGTAACACTTTGCCACCTGGAAAAAAACAGCCACCCCACTTTCAGTAATGGTTTCAGCCTGTCCACCCCTATAAAAACTGACTGGCTCAGCTCTCCACCTATAAGTGTAATATAATTTAAATGATATACTTATGTGATTTTGCATTTCCTGTGTCTACACATAAATAGATTTAAAGGGTCCTTCTTACTTATACATCACTTCTGAGCACACAGATAACATATTTACAGGCTTTACCTGACTGACGTTGCTCATATATCTTCATCATCAGACCAATCATTGCACTCTCATCCCGTCCTCTTCAGTGAGCAAACACACTTCAGCACACCACACCCACACCCACATACACTCTACACCCACTCTCACACATGGTGTAACAGCTGGAGCTGACACAGCAGCAGCAGCATGTTCTGCTGGATGAAGGTAGCAGCAACATCCAGACGCACCTGCGGGTCAAGAAGAAGTTTTCAGCTCTGAACCTTCACTCATTTTTCTTGTCCTTCTTCTGCCTGCGAGCGAGTCGGTCTCGGACAAAACGCACCGGGATGGCAGCAGCTTCTACCGATTCGGGGCAGAGGACCACCAAGATAACTCCAGAGGTGCTGCAGGAGATGCTCCAGTACTACAACCTGAGCCGCCAGGAGTTTATCAACACTTACAACATCCAGCCGCTCGTCTACATCCCCGAGTTACCGTACAGCGCCAAGACCACCTTCGTGATTATGTACATGGTCATTTTCGTCATGGCTCTCACCGGGAATAGTTTGGTCATCTACATAGTTGTGAAGAAACGGGCGATACAAACGGCGACGGATATTTTCATTTGCTCTCTGGCTGTCAGCGACCTGCTCATCACTTTCTTCTGCATACCTTTTACTCTGCTGCAGAACATCTCCTCTGAATGGTTCGGAGGTGAGTTTAAACTTAATGTTTTATATTCTTAAGGTCATTGCATGGCTAAAAATAATCATTTAGAAAGGATTACTGAAATGAATATTGAAAATGAAGATAAATTCTGACATGAGTCACATGCAAGCCTTTATCCTCTTGTTTACACTAATTACTTGAAAATAAGGAAATTATATGAAATATAACATCAAGTCCTGCATGGCAGAGTTTTACAAATGCATTTTGCAGAATGCATCTGATAAATAAGAATTTACTAACTAAATAATGACGATACAGACTGTGTAACGCTTAATTTACTCTAAAGTTTTAACCAGCCTGTTATTGGATGAAGATCAAACGTGGCAGCAAACCTGTAAACACGTGCGTAAAAATAGAACGAAATGCGCCAAATCATCAAAACATCGATCCTTTGGATTGGTACTTAAACTTTTGAGGAGAAACAAAGAGTTGCATGATTAATCGACAACTTGAGCACTTAAGTCTCCTCGAGTGTAGAGTGTAAATAGTGAATTATCATCTCATCTGTTTTTTTGATTGCTGTCTCAAGCCTGGATGAAGTGGCATCGGGATGGAACAAAGTGTCCTCCGTGAAACTGTGCTACTACTTATATGGAGTGATGTCAGAATATATTCAGAGAAAAAAACCTACACAAACAAATAAATACACTGATGAGTGCCAGGTGCACATTTTAACTGTAAATACAACTTTATTCGTTAGCAGAAACTCTGCAACAGATTAAAAGTTGACCGATTTCGTGA
Organism: Acanthurus lineatus; assembly: GCA_029814665.1. Classification (NCBI taxonomy): domain Eukaryota; kingdom Metazoa; phylum Chordata; class Actinopteri; order Acanthuriformes; family Acanthuridae; genus Acanthurus; species Acanthurus lineatus. Next base: position 7,632,982 of record JAPZDV010000014.1, read on the forward strand.
TGCCTAATTTAGCATCACAAAAATTTACACCAGTGAAATTACAAAAAAGCTCAATGCAATGTTATGTAATATATTCCTGCAAGTTAAATGCAAGTCAGAGCAGTTTTTGTTCGTGTTGCCAGGATATTTCAGAATAATGAAGTGCTGTAACTTTTTGCATCACTCTGTCCATCACATGGCTCCTGATGTTATGCAACAGCTCCTCTACAATCTCTAGAGAAACTGAAAACAGTAGCTGCTGAGAACAGGTTCCCAGTGTCCTGATCCACTGGAATTACACACCTCCAAGCTCATCTATTCTTTTTATCCCACTGAGGGTCCATCAAAATGTGCCACCTATCAAGATGTGCACGCTAACACATCCAGAAAGGGAGGACAGAGCGGTGTCACCTGTTTGCAGTGCATTTGTTGACAGGGCAGCAAAACTCATCACAACACTCAACACTGACATGCTTTTTTGTCAGTTTGTCATGCATCCAAATTTAGGCCTTTTTTCACAAATAAATGGCCAGTTTCTTTGAGTAGTCTGGAAAAATCGATCACCAGGGTAAGAGTAAGAGTGAAAGCACAAGCAATGAGCTGTAGACTTAAATTCCAGTGATTCCACTTGACACTCTACACACTGAGTGCAACTGCAACTTCAAGCTGCATTACGTAAGAGAAAAAATGCTGTAATAACATTACAGCCATGCAAGCACGCTTAGCAGATATTCTCTTTGATTCAGAAAACCTAATTAAAAACAAAAATGGTCTGTAAATGTTATCTTGTTTCAAGCATTTCAGTGGATGACAGACTGTCGCTGCAACCAGTTCGACTAATATCAACGATGAATTAAAAAGGGAATTGCTAAAGAATTTGCATTGAAGGCAGAAATTTTCAATCACATTGTTACCAATAAAATATTCAATCCCCCTTCTCACTTTTTACTTAGTGTCAGTCAAAACTGAGCTTTATTAGCTTCACAGATTGAATTTGAACGCATGGCTAATGGATTGAATTTCATTATATAAAACCACAAAGGCTGATGCATATAAGATAAAACAGAAATAGATATGTGACGAACATTCAGTGTATCATGGCAATAGAAGACCAGCTCAAAGCATGCAATCCCATTTAAATATAGTGGTAATTAGTTCTGGGTGAATCAGAGTATACTTAACATGTGGCTCACAATGCACAGTTTCACCTGAGCCTTTGCTAAGTGCTTAGTTGATGGGATGTGTGTGAAGGACGACTGTGTTCATGTTTAATCAAAGATGTTCATTTTGTCTGTTACATGGAACTACACAAGAAAAGCTCACCTTTGTTCTCAATCTCAAAGCCAACAAAAGAGGTGGTTTGAACAGAAGTAGTAGTGCTTGTTTTGATTGACTGATTCTCAGTACCTTATTGTCCTCTCTACTTTTTTTCCTGCAGGAGTTCTGGTTTGCAAGACAGTTCCTTTTGTTCAGACCACAGCCATAGTGACGGGCATCCTCACAATGACCTGCATTGCCATTGAGAGGTACCAGGGCATTGTCTTCCCGCTGAAAATGAGGAGGCAGTACTCGTCCAAAAGAGCGTACAAGATGCTAGGTATCATGTTCGATCAATTGTGTGTTGAAGGAACTTGTGTTGAACACGTGCATTACAGTCATGTGTTCCTTTTGATCGCACACAAAATGAATGCAGTGCTTTTGTATTGTGGGTAACACTGAGTCAGAGAAGCTCTAACAATCTCTGGGCTGCTTGTAGTCGCACATGCATCAGCTTCTGAGACGCTCAAGTGGCTGTTTTACATTTGTATGGACTTTGAGTGTAATCATTTTTATTTATTTTCTGTTAAATACACAAAACAACAATGCAGAGGACATTAAACAATAATTTGGACATTTGTTTGAATTACACAAATGGGAAAAAGTGGGGAGGGGGATAATTGGGATGTAAAGGAAGTGCAGCAGCATACAAACTGATCATGACAGATATATTTGAGTTAACTAGCTTATTAGTTTATATTTTTTTTATTTGAGTTTATTTGTTATGTTTACATTTTACAAAACTGGAAAGCCTTAAGGATTTTTAAATGTATAGCCTGACTTATATACTAGCAATATTGCAATGTTATATACATAAAATTGCAAAACTGACATTTTAGGCAAGAACTAAAGCACTATAACATGCGATAAACATCGTAAACATGACAAAGCGCCACCAACTGGGCACATTTTTTCTTAAAGGAACTAGCCCAAAAGGTTGGGAACTAGTGCTTTATCTCTTGAAGTTTTGTATGTAAGATTTAGTGGCATCTAGTGGTGAGTTTGCAGTGTGCTACCAACTGCATACAGGAGAACCTGTGGTGGTTGCAAAACTCACGTAAGCCCTGTGTACAGTGGGTGTTTGTTTTAGTATTTCATACCCATACCTGCCTTCAGGTCTCACTAAATCCTGCACACTAGACTGTAAAGGTCATGCTACATGTTGTGGAAAAAATCAGTTGCAACTGTTTAGGAGTTGAAAACAAAGAAAAGCATTAGACGGGCAACTTGTTAAATACCACCATGAATTCATTTGTGCAGCTGCTGTCTCCCTTGTTTCGCATTAGTCACAGCAATTTTCTCTCTTTAATTTTTTTTTTTTTTTGCAAATAAGACTGAACATTTCAAGCTGTACTTCCTAATTTTGATTTGAATCAAGGGATATCTACAGCTTGTTTTTTTGTAAATGTTTCATCTCTCTGCATCCTCTAGGGCTGGTGTGGATCATCTCAGTCATAGTGGGTTCACCGATGTTGTTTGTGCAACAGCTCGAGGTAAGTGGTGCTCCTCAAAGCAATACATTTCCTTTCACCTGCTTCCTGCACAGCAAAATCACTCTCTTATTGTAAAGCTGAATGTAAAAAACTAAGTATGCACAGAGGAGCATAGAAATATTGTAAAACTCCAAACTAATAACTTTCAATAACTGTAATAGGCTATTTTAGCTGAAGCATAAAGAGTGATTTGCCCATAAGCCAAAATTATACCACAACAACAACAACTCTAATGGGAACTGGAGAGTTTTTGAATGCACTGCATGAATACATAAATGCAACAACGACCAGATTATCAGCAAACAACTTTAATGTGAACATTGGATGATTTCACTGATTACATTTGTATTTGTATTCACACACACTCACACAAGTAAATACATACACAGTCATGTTAATATACGCATATGCAATGCAAATAAGCCCACTTCTTTTTATCAGTAGTTTTTATCCCAAAACAAACAAACAAACAAACAAACACAAACAAACAAACAAACACAAACTGTATTCACAAAACTCTGCAGCTGATCACATTTGTGGGTGGGAGGCAAAGGAGGGTTCAAATGGAGGCTGCACTGAAGGACATGTTGTAATGTAAATTTAGACCAATGTGTCGCCTCATGTCACCTGTATTTTGGCTGCACTTGAAACATTTCACACAGAGCCAACAGCTTACTAGTATATATGTTTTCCACCTACATGAGAGAAAATAACCCTCCATACCAGCAGGAGGTGGAAGTATGTATTCGTCATTACAAACAGTTGCTATGATAAAGTAGCTTTTGCCTGCAATTTTCTCCTCATGGATGGTTTGCTTTTACTGGACAGCCAATCAGAGGGATCTCTCTCGACTACAGGCTCAATCAGATGATAAGCCACAGGCAAAGGCCATGACGCAAGGCCAGCACTTACCAAGGGGCCCTATCAAGAAGAGCTTAAAAGATCACACTATTCTGTTTTTAATCATAAAATGTGGTTTTTACTTATTTAAGACACCATTTTTTTCATTTGGTGAGGCAGAAAATATGAAAATTAAAACATAAATCGATTTAATTCCTGCAGTTGGCTTTAAATCTGCAGGTGTGTCCACAGAAAGATGGCCTTAAATTTGCATTTGGTTTGCTGATAAGAGGTAACTGAATAATTCAGGCTCTTGGAGTTGAACAACAGAGACCTAGGAAAGGGAAGAACAAAAATATGTTTGATTTTGAAAGAGTGACAAAGGGAAGAAACTACAAACTAGATCTTGACAAATTTTACTGCTGTTTGAATAGAGTTCAGTCCTATGGTTTATACTCTGCCTGGTAGTTATGTGTTGTTGTAATGTACTTGCATCTCTGTGGGCTTTATGTGGGTATCTTATACGTATTCCACCCACTCTGTTCAACCTTGGTTGCTGCAGCAGCATCTGCAACTATAGAATTTTTATTCTTGTTATCACGGACTCTACAGGTCACATAGTTTGTCACTGATATCATCCTGCTAAGAAATTTACTGTAGAAGTAGCTCAAAGAAAATATATGTTTTGATGAATAAGTACGAGTACCGGTACGATATTATTGAGTAAATGCAACTGAGAAAAATCAGAGGTTATCATAAGAGTATTTTAAAGTGAAATTAGATATAAAATGGCTGTTTCATGTGTCAGCTCACCTCCCCAACAACAAATATAAGCAGAGACAAAGCCTGTAATCCTAAGGAGACTTGAAACTGTGAAAAAAATGAAGGGAAAAGTGTAAAAACAAACAATTTAAAAGACCAAGACTTCCTGTGTCCTGATTTATCTTGCTGTAACTTTAAGCACATGTAATGAGAAAAAATCCTTCAGTCGGTCAGGGCCACTTTGTCCAATTTTTACCTCCAGGGGCTAAAAGCTTTGTCTTTCTCCCATTCGAAGGTGAAGTATGACTTCTTATATGATCAATACCACGTGTGCTGCCAGGAGAGTTGGCGCTCTCTGACTCACAGGCAGGCGTACACGACCTTCATCATGGTGGCTCTTTTCCTGCTCCCTTTGGCGACCATGTTGTTCCTCTACACGTGCATTGGCATCGAGTTGTGGATCCGCAAGAGGGTGGGCGATTCCTCGGTCCTCAACACCATGAACCACAGGGAGATCAGTAAGATCTCAAGGTAGGTGAAACAGCAGAGGCGTCTGCCGAAGTTATCATACTGCTAGTAGAAATGTAAATTTCTCCCATTGATGTTTTTTGTTCAGTTGTGTTTCTTTAACACATTTGCTGATGGTTGTCGGCGGGAGAGACTCTCTTAAAACTTTTTGTTTCATCTGGATGAGTGTGGTTTTGCACTAACAGTGTAAAATCCGGTCAACTTTGTATCTATCTCAGGCTTTTTTTAGGCTTGTGTATTTTCAAGAACTTGTATTTTATGTTTCACATCATTGCACGGACATTGCATTGCGAGACTCTTTTAGCTGAGCATTTTTTAATGCAAGATACTATGTAGATATAAGAATAAAGGCTGCATAGATTTCTGTGCATCTAAATGTCAGTGTATTTCAGCTCTATTTAGCTGTGAATATTTTCAAGGAAAACTTTGTGATAGTAAGTTGATAATCTGCAGGAAGTCTCATTGCGATTGCAGCTGTAAAGGGAGCATAAATGTGTATTTTTGTAAATATAGTGTCTCAAAAATTATTCTGTTTTTCAGTGAGTTAGGAGTCATTGAAGGATCACATCCTTGTAGAAATGCAAGAAACTCAAACTGGTACATAAAGAAACTGCACTTGCTTTTAAGCTACTGAAGTTGCCTTACTTATTCAAAAATAAGCTTAAGCAGTCAGTTGTTTCCTTCAGCTGGTTACAGTCAGTAGTAAATAAAGAAGAAGCAAAAAGGTCAAGGTGGATAAATTGGTGTACAAAGTGCATGTTTGACTATGGAGAGCAATTTTCCCATCTTGTCTCCAACAGCACGTTGTTGTTGATCCCTTCGACTTGTCGGTATCAGACCTCTGAGCGAGCAGAGGTCTGTCTTGATGCGAGAGAAATATGGTTTTGTTTAATCTTCATCTTTATGGTTAGACACACCTCACACTCATCCATCCAACCCTGACCTTGTGTTCGCTCCTTTCTTACTTTGCCACTGCTTAAAGACGTCTGTTACAAAACAAGTACAAATGCTGGAGTTTATCTAAAGAGAACGACTGAAAGGCAGGAATTCATAAGACCACACGCCACAATGTTGATATTGATGTTGATAATGGAGCGCATCAACTCTTTACAAGAGCTGTCCCTTTATCATACTTACTATTCAAATTTTTTCACATTCATTTGCTGAAAGAGGAAAGTTTCTTTGTGCTCACCTTTGTTCAAAGTGTAAGACACACAAACTCATCAACAGCCTCCAGTCAAACGACAAACTAACTGCATTGTTTTTTTTCCTTTTGATTCATTATTGTCCCTCTATTTGCAACATTTTGATGACTTTTCTTGCAAAGTAATTAAGCTCTTTTGTGTAAAAGCTTTACCAGACTCAAAGTGTTATTCAGAGCAGAGTGTTTTATACATCTGCAAACATTTCTTCTGGGGGGTTTTTGAGGTAACAGTCAGCTAAAGCTGAATTGAAATAACAGTTTTACAAAGGGCTGTCGTGTTTGCATGAAGTGAGTCTTAAATTGCATTTCAGAACAGAATTTGATTTCTGTATGATTACTGTTTGCTTTGTTGAGATGACTCAAGTATTGGATGTGCAGAGAATAAAAAAATACAGTGCATACAGTCATCCAAATGAATGGTTAGCAAAAGACCTGGTCTGTCTCCTGAGCCACAGCGGACCAAATCTAATATCTATAACCTGCAGGTGGCTGAAGCTGATCCCAGCAAACTTTGGGCGAGCGACAGGGTGCATCTTTGACAGGTCGCCCAGTTCATCACAGGGCTGACAAAACACGCACTTACATTCACACTCACACCTGAGGGCAGTTTAAGTCACAAGATAAGCTAACCTGCATGTCTTTGGGGTTAAGGTTGGATCAATAACAATCCTCCATCAGCCAGCGTTTCAAAGCACTCATTACTAGATTAATGGTTGTGATTGGCTCAACGAGGGTCAGGAGGGGTTTGAAATCTGGTTCAGCAGCAGAAGTGCCGGACCCAACTGGCAAAAAACTGTGAGCTCGGCACAGTCGTCTGGTTCCCTGGAAAGGTTTTCTGTCTTTTGACACAATTTGTTTTTTCTTTGTCAGAAACAGGAAGCAGAGTGGAAAGTAGATTCTTGTTTTATATTTTGTGTCAGATAATAATAATCTCCATTGTCAGCTGTCAGGAAAATATAAAAATGGATCTTTTAAAGCTGTTTCCAAAAAAAAAACTTGCTTCCGGACCAGGGAGAGCGAGGGAAAAAAAGGATACAATCCATTTAACTGTGCAACTGCCAGTTTCCTGATATTTTTCACTCAGTGGTGCAGCTCAGTGGCACACTGTGTCAAATTGAGTGTTATTTGTTGCACCTGCTGTGACAAGTCACTATGTCTGCCAGAATCTGCCACTTCTGTCGTCACATTTTCTCTCCTTTTTGTTTTTTTTTTTATTCTTCCAGGAAAAAGAAAAGAGCTGTTAAAATGATGATCACCATTGTTCTGCTGTTCACCATCTGCTGGGCACCTTTCCACACCGTCCACATGCTGTTTGAGTACTGTAAGTTCTGCTCGGGTCTGTTTTCTGAGGTAGTTTTTTGATGTTATCCGTCTTTTTAATTAAAGTCTCTATATTGTTTTGATCTGTCTCTTCATCAGATGACCTGGAGAAAAAATACGATGGAGTCACACTCAACATGATCGTTGCCATTGTTCAGGCCATCGGGTTCTTCAATAGCTTCAACAACCCCATCGTGTACGCCTTCATGAACGAGAACTTCAAGAAGAGCTGCGTCTCCACCCTCTCCAACTGTATCCGAAAAGCTAACCAGCAGCGCGCTGTTGCGGTGGCGCCCAAACTGAACGTGCAGTTCATCAAACCCCAGAGCAGAGAAGCTTTCCTGGGTTCGGATGAAGACATGAGGTTGAAGCAGCACACAGCAGACAAAGGTGCGGCAAGTTCCTCACATGGAGAGAGCTCGCTGGAAATAATGGGCGAAAAAATCTCCACCATCCAGACAGAAGTCCCCGTGAACAGCTCATTACAAGGCAAAAACTCAGGTGTTTAGGTGTTAATAGACACCCTCCTTCCTATTTCCCCCACACTGCTGCAGATGTTTTCAGATGCAAATCACAAGTCTGAAAAGACTCGAAAAAGTCCAACAGCTTGAAAACGCATCTCAGTAGTTCCAGAGGCGAGAGTGTTTATCTCGGTCCGGTCAGTGGAGCAGGAGGAAGAGAATGAAAGAATTCTGAAAAAGAGGCAAGACTGCTTTTGGAGCAATCCATTCTCACAATGAAAGACCAGTTTGTTAGATGAATCAAAAAAAATCTCTCCTGGTGAGGCGTTTTTGGAGTCTGCAGGACATTCAGCTTCCCTCCATGAGTCTCTATTGATGTGTAAGAGAAAACTGTTTTCAGTGTCACCTGAAGTGAGCATACACTTGTTGCACAGAAGTAAAGTTGGTTCACCAGGAACTATTTGTAAAAGACATAACAGAGGACCATGCTTTCATCTGCACAGGACCACCTTTTTATTGAGCTGCTAAATGTGTGTTTGTTCATTTGAGCTTTTCTGCATCATTCAATGCAGTTCAGGTTAACGCAGTTGCAAACCTTTATTTATTGAAGGTTAAGGCTGGTTGGAGTTGATAAATAGATACAAACATTTTTTTTGGCTCAGGATTGCCACCTAATAATAAGCATTCGGTTATGAAAAACATCACAACTTAATTACATATTTTATTTATTTGGACTTTTTATTTCTGGCAGAAAACACGGTGCAGTGTGTGCAAAGGTTGAAGTAGAGCCCACTTACCGTAATGTTTAAGCCATAATTAAAATGTGATCACTGCTTTTAGGAGCTTTTTAGATCAAACCAGATGATGCACACATCTAAAACACACACATACACACATGAGGAACAAAAGTGGCTTTGGTATTAATGTGTTAGCTTATTGGTGCTGCAGATTATTTCTGTTATGTTGATGTTTAAATGCAACCCCAAGTGAAATGTTGGTGTATATTTTTGAAGTTAGCTCTGTATGAGTTCTGTAATGTCATGTTTGGAAATGATGGCTTGGCTTTTGTCACATTTCTGTGCAAATCGATGATTTTAAAGGTGCCGATTTAAAAAAAGGAACCATCATCATTTTAAATGTTTCTCAGTGTTTTTCTATGCAGATCAGTGAGGTATATTAACTAGATTACTTTTACAATAAAAAAAAATACCTATTTTTTTGTCTGCAGCATGTACTGGGTTAAATTCAGATGGGGTGTCTTAGTTCAGGGACTGTATGAAAAGGATCGGTTGGGGGTTTAATTATATGTTCCCTCTCTATTAAAGCGAGGTTGTCCACAGGTTGTTAATAATTTTCCATTGACCCTGCGAGAACACGTAATGAACCACATTATGTAACTTATGACCATATAATTATAGAACTGGTATAACTTAAATATAATGTAACGTGTAACAAAATGTGAAAAAATTAATTAATTTATGTTAGAATGCCCACATTATATAAGAAACAGGCCAAACACAATATGAGGAAAAAAAGTTCCTTAAATTTTTCATCAATTATTAAATACATAAATTATTTTAAAAAATGCAAATTTCATTTTTTATTGGATGGAAATGAAATAAAAAGGCGCATTTTGTAATAACCAACTGAAATTGTTGTCTTTATCTCTATATGCCATATTTTTTGACAATAAAGTCAATTACAAATTCCCATATATTTATCTAATGAGTGTTATGGATGACTTTGATCTAGCCACATAATAGCAGCAACAAGATCAGCTATTTTTTTATCTTTAAATTACAGCCACAGTCAAGGACTTCATTTCAAAAAGCTGACCTGGAAAAAATCAGTCACACTTGTGTTTCTGGCGGAGTTCTACTGGTCTTGGCTCCTTAAAAACAACCGAGAAAAGGCTTCAGAGCTCTTACAGGGACTGAAGGGTCAGACCATATTACCATGCTTCCTAAGCCAGCTTCCTGACAGATTAAAATATAAGACAGTGCTCCTTGTTTACAAAATCAGTACCTGAAGTGGGACCAAGATGTGCTGAGGGAGTGCGCTTCTGTCAGGGCTGTCAGATCAGGTAGGGGAGGGCTGCTAGTGGAGTCTAAAGCCAGGGTTCAGCTCTGTGAAGCCGCCTTAAGTCATGCAGCAACATCTGGAACAGACAAAAGCTGCAGTGGTGTCTGTGATGATAAACTGTCAGCAAACAAATGTCTGCATCTAAAAAACACCCACCCAATGTTGTAAGTATGAGAGATTTGAAGGAATTGTTTATGTGGAATCCATCTTTTACATGATAAAAAGCAGACTGCTGAGGATGAATCGAGGTGCATCATAGCCTGAGGAAAGAAGCTGCTCTGCAGGCTGCTGGTATGACTGCAGATACTTCTGTGCTGCCAGACAGAAAAAGAGCAACCAGCTAATAGTGTGATATTTCTTAATGACCTTGATACCGAGTTTCATCTTGCTGGCACTTTGTTATAAAGAAGACATAACATTACATGAGAATATTTTACTTAGCTCAATGAAAGCACTAATACTAGGGAACAGAATTGAAGAGAACAGATTAAAAAATACATTTTAACTCACTTTAATAACAAAAGTATGAGCAGTGTTGTTTATACTGTTTTTGTCCACAGGGGCCGCCAGAATCAACAAAACATTTTCTCTTAGCCCTTTTCAATCTGGACCAAAGTAGTTAAAAATGAAAAAAGTCTTGAATATTTAAGTTACTGTATTTGTGTAGAGAAGAAAATGACTTTTAAAGATTTTTTAGGGTCATTTATTTTATTTTATAACATTATATACAGCACATAATTATATTACTACATGAAAAGGATTCACACAGAATGGAAAATCTAATTTTACTGACTGCTGCTGATCTGAATCCTGAATGAAAACAAATGTTTTAATTAGAGACAAAATGAACATCCTGAAGTTTGTTTTGCAGAGTGAGAGAAAGTCTTAAATGGGATCAAAGCTGCAAGGCTAAGAAGTAAACAGTTTATGCTGAGAGCCAAATCAAAAGAGCATCTAATTTACTTCATGATCAAGAGGTAATCTTTCTCGAGTCTGTTGAACAAAACCTTAGAATCCATACTGTGCTTAGTACCAATGGAAAATAGAAAGGAAACACTGTTTTACAAACAAGTAAAAAAGGCCAGAAAACTGTGACAATTGAGGGTTTAAAGCATTGAAATTTTTCTGTATTCTCCTTACAGTTTATAAGATTTGAATAGAAATAATAGGCAATTCCACAGTATTTTATGCTGACAAACCTGTTTTTTGCAAAATGAAATGCAGCATCTTCCACTGCATCACTGTTCTGCAAAAGTGTTGCGCCAAAAAAAGAAGCCATGACTTTTTTTCAAATGGATCTGTTAAGGAAATTATCTTACATTCAGACAGGCACTTTACATTGTGAAGATAACAAGATGTCTGTAAACAGCAAGATCTACAAAAACCAAACAAAAAAAAACACACAGCAAACATCAGAGCCGTCTTCTTTCTCGATGCTATGTGATGAGAGGTATATGAAAGTCTGCGTTATCAAAGAGGAGAGGCCTTTTGACTGGAGAGGGATCCTTGTCAGCCTTGTGTAGGAGTTTAAACAGTCCTGTTCCGATATTCATAGGAATCCCCATGATGATGCACTCAGACACACCTGAAACGAGAACACAGGAAACTTTGAGACCCTATAGAGTCAAGGAGCGAAGTGCAATTTCATCACTGGGATGACACTCACCGCAGACAGAATCCTTCTGTCCGAAGTAGGCGGCGTCGAAGAGATGATCAGCTGTTTTCTCGAATGACGCCAGCATGAGGACGCTCTCCTTCATTTTGGCTAAGCCGAACCTGGTGATTCCCAGTATCTCCCCCTTTATGGACAGAAGACAGGTGAAGTTACCTCTAATTAAACAAACACTATTACGCACTATAACACGCTTTTTTACTGGTCATACCTTGTAGGACATGAGGTCTGCCAGAAGCATGACATGACGCCGGTCGATGCTCATTCCGTGGTTCACCATGGTGTACTGAATCTCATTGATTATAGTGGATCTAGCAGCCTCAATACCAAGGGTCCTCTCAACCTGGAAAAACAGAAGAATAATTACTGTACTTAATAAATAAATTAACTGCAGAGCAATTTGCATCAGTTTAAGAGCTTAGCAGTTAATCATATTTTGTAAAAAGCTCCAATGTAAAGGTTCACCTTGTAATCATTTATAATAAAGATGAGTTTAGTTCAAAATGCATGCGGTTTTTATACTCATGAGTGGATATGTTTGAAAATGCAGGCCTTCCTTTGCATTGAACATAAAAACCGATTGTAAACCTTCAGAGGCTTGTTAAAAAACCCACACAGAAACATAATAACTGAGATCCGCCTACAAAACTCCCTTCATTTCCTTCATCAGTGTTGCCAGTGTCAAGGCAAAAAGAATCTCTCTGATGTTAATCCACAGTGCAAGCACAACACTGAGTTGATTTAAGAGAGAGTTGCCTCAGTTAAACAGCCAAGGAAGTGCCTGTTGCTAACCCACTAAAAAAATCATAATGAAAAATCCCTATATATTTGCTCCAACTTCTGAGAGAGAAACATGAGAAAGTGTCAGCCAGGCAGAGAAACATTAAACAGAGAGTCAGATCCAACAGAAAGCTGCTGCTGCTGAGAACGAGCAGGGGTCCAGTTGTATTTACCAGGACTTTCTCCTCCTTTTCTAACCACATGATAAAAGTCAGGCACAAATAATTCAACCAAAGAAACAAACACTTTGTTTCCATGAAAACTTTCAGAAAATCCAACAAGTATGGAAACCACTTTGTGAAACGCAGTTAATTTCCAGAAGACTGCATGTTGTTTTTATTGATATTTTCGGCTTTTTTTGGAATCAGAGAAGCACAATTTTAAGTCTCGGTCCACTGATACCTCGTATGTGTTGTTTGAAGTGGTCCTGCTTCCGTTCACTCCGTGCGTTGCCATGACAGCTCTCAGGTTGTCTCCCTCCACCAGGAGTTTGTACTTGTTCTTGCCGCTCTGCTCGTCGATGTGAATGACGGCTCGGGCCACCTCAGGTATGCCTTGAACCACCACCTTCAAAGTAAAAAATGCAAAACGCTTATCACTGGTTCCCAGGAGCCAGGTGATGTATTAAAACTGCACCGATAGTTTTATTTATATAAAATCATTTGCATATAAGCATCCTACCTTTGCTGTTTTGGTTTAACGGCCCACAGTTTAACTGTTAAGCTCAGTCTCACTTTCCTTAAAGTTAAGTCACCAACTTGTGAACTTCGTAAAGTATTTAACAATTGAGGAGACAAGCGTTTTCTCAGAAGTTGGTGATAGAAGACCTCTGTTACTTATCTGTGCTCTTAGATGTTTCTCATTTCTTTCACTTGTTGCCTTATACTTTATTCCCTGGATCAGTATAAAGTCCCCGACCTTCACTTTTATGTTGCCTTGCAGCCTTTACTTTGAAAAAAAGTGTTTATCTATATTCTTTTATCCTCAATTTGTTTTGAAATAAGGGCTGGATTTAAAAAAGCAAGACAAAAACAGCAGGGTGAATGTGCACAAGCATTAAGCAGACAGTCTAAGTGAATATCGCTATCTCACTTTTCTGATAAAGTGTATTTGAAAACTATCAAACAAAGCCAGGATGCACAGGACAAACATAATTCAATATTTTATCCCTCACACACCAGATTCTCACCTTTGGAAGTTCCTCTTTTAGTGACTGCAACACGTAGTACATGGAACTTTTGTTGTTCTCTCGTGGAGACACACACACCACCGCCTCGCCGTGCACATTGATGTCTCCTGGTTTGACTCGTAGCTTCGACATGCAGATGGAGTAACGCACCGTTTCTGCATTTACCTGAAACATAAAAGAAAAAATACAGAGGTGAACTTTTCTCTGTCTTTTGAACTACACTGACTTAACATGTGTGAGCATTGCTTAAATGGAGACAAACGAAGAGTGTTGTACATTGCTGTGTTTCTCACACTGATGGTTATCTGTTTCCTTATTTTCTTTTCCACTTGAATCAGGGGAAGATCTATAACTTGCTGTCTGGCAAGTGTGTCATATTTCATGATATATTGCGCAAATTTTCTGTTGCATGTTTCCACAGATTGTAAAGACAATAAATACTGTTTTAATTCAATGCATGTCAAAGCAATGCCCCGAAAGAGGAGTGAAAATTAGATTTTATCCATCACTGCTGATTGGAGCTGAAGATAAATGCTGTTTGTTCGCAAGCCCATTGCAGAAAACAAGCCAAATGTTGGCTTGTTCAGAAAAAGCTCAGCTGTAGCTGCTGTTGTTAAACCCACAGAGCTGTCACATGTTCACACTGGGGAGGAGGAACAAAAACTTCAGGGTTTCATTTGATGCCGGGGCTATTTCAACTCACAAATCAAGGATTGGAATCATGAATGCCTGTCTGGGTCGCTTTAATTGGCTCGACCTAGTTGCCATGGTTACTAATTAACCTTGACAGTTTGAGCATGTTTTTGCTACATTTTCATCAAGCCTCCAAATGAATTTTCTCTTTCATCCTTCAGCAAACTGATGTTTGCGGCTTTTGCCTGACAAGATAATGTCACTTGGAGTTACTCTCGGTCTCAAAAATTTTCTCGATCTAGTAGCTTAAAGGAATAGTTTGACATTTTAGAAAAAGAACACTGACTTGCTAATATATGTCTATTCAGTGTATCTAAAGCTACCAAAAGCAGCTAATGACTTAGCTTAGCACTCAGACTGAAAATGGGGGAAAAAGCTGAGTACGCTAAGTTCTGTTACTGCATTGCCTGTTTCCAGCCTCACATTTTTTTCAAGAACACAGTGTACTGCTTGTATTTAACTTTGGGAACATTTGTGACCAGGGTAGCAATTTGTTTAATGCTTAAAACTGGAAATTAGAAAAGCACTACTGCAACTAGGACGTGTTGTTCAGATCTGCACGTTCCTTTGCTCTGATTAGTTTAGGGGAGATTTTGGTCACAGCTTGCCGATCACGCTCCTTGAAAATATAAAAAATTAACTAAGAGATACCAGATTAACCTCTACCAACAGACTGGTCTTCCATGCCAGGCTTCGTCTTACTGCTTATGACTTTAACTTTTAATTTGAAGAAAAATAACGTGCTATTTTCTCCTTTTAAAAGTATGTCTTTTTAAAGGCTTCTTTAAAACTTTGAGTATAACTTTCTACTTATGTTTTGATAACTAATTTTTATTGTTTTGCTGATCGTTCCTCTGGTACAAAATAATAAATAAATAAATAAATAAATAAATAAATGTAGGTACATAAGTTAATTACTGAATAAGTTGGGGACAGTCAGTTTTCACAAAACTTTAATCACAGATCTTTGCAATTACCGTGGTAAATTTCATGTTCACAACGAAGAGATGTGATTAAGGACATAAGGACCCAAGTTCTAACAAACCAGAATGAACTTTTAATCAAAGAAAGTGCAGATGAGGGGAATACATTTGTAATATATGCAGGATGTCAGTGAAACAGTAAAAAAAAGTAAGTGTCACCTCCAGTCGCAGCAGCCTTATTCTCTCCAGCGATAATTTCACCAGGATGAAACAGTCATCTGGAAGAAAAACCTCTTCGATGTATTCAGAAATCTGCAGAGGAGAACCAGAGACTTTTGCTTTGCAACGAGTACGACTATGTGTTTCGATTCAGTAATGTCTTACATGGTGCCTCTTTTGCCCCCTTCAGACAATGCCTTCCATTTCATGACCCTAAATTACTGATGAAAGACATAGGACAATTGTTCAAAACATGTTGCAGGTTGGAATTACCTCCCCGAGAAGAGTTTTCTCGATCCTCCCCTTCACCAGTCTGGCAAAGTCTGCGTCGTCTTCCACATCGAGATGAGCGGTGATTATAGGAGTGCTGAGCGGTTAGAGGAAGATTTTCAATAGATTATTGAAAAAAAATCACACAAGAATGTATTTGTTACTGGGACTCAAAGAGAGTATTTATTTGGCTCAGAAGAGCTCATTTAGCTAAATATACTAATTTTGTGCTGATGATGATAAACTTTTTACTTACTAGACTATACGAGTCAAGAGAGCCGCAAAGCTCGCTATAAGAACAATAATGTCTGGCAGCAAGTGTCAGATATCAGAATGGCTTTCATCCAGTCTAACAAATGACATTTTATTCCAAGGGCAAAGCCTATTGCTGCTTCTAAAGGATAAAAAAAAGATTTTTCTTTTGCTCCGCCATTCACCTTGGAGAGGGAACCAAAAAAAAAATCTCTGTAATTATATACTGTACCTGATGTTCTTAGAAGCATTGATGATCTCTTTGATTCGAGGAACCCCCAGCGTGATGTTCATGGATGCGACTCCGGCGAAGTGAAATGTTTTCAGGGTCATCTGAGTTCCAGGCTCTCCGATGCTCTGAGCACAAAGGGCCCCTACTGCTGAGCCCGGCTCCATCTGGGCTCTGAACGCATAAACACATTACAGACAGTCTCTCATCTCACCCAAATTAAACCGACTCAGTTTTCTTTTGTCTGACAGTAAAGGAAAAAATTTGGCAGCTATTATACAAAAATGATACTCATCTAAAATTATGAATGAAATTTCGTTTTCACATTAAAACACCATTTTCTGGTGAGGGGAACGGGATAAAACAGCTAGTGGCTCCTGAGATAATAATGTCCCTCTATTAGTCTCTTTTCAACAACAGATTTAATGGATCCAGGCATGAGAGGAAACAAATTGAAAAGGCATGCTGTTACTATGTTTAAAAGCCTATTGCCTCCCCCCCCAATGTGCCTTCAGATGCGGTCAGTCGACAAATTAATGTGCAAATTTTTGCAAATATAAACTCTAATGTTTTTTTTCTAATTTCACCCTTTTGACTTGTTTTTTTGCTTCTTCAACTCAGGTAATTTTGTTACATAACCAGTGACTCATTTTTGTTTCATTACCCGTCTTTTATATTGACTCTCTGTTGCCAGATGCACAACTTCCGCCTTTCTTTGAGTGTCTTTTTGCAGCACCAAGCAACTTTTAGATGAATGAAAGCAATCTAAAATGTAGCTAAATCCAATCTGGTTCTTTGGAAATTTGTTTGTTAGCTTGAAATGAG
The DNA here is from genome assembly GCA_029814665.1 of Acanthurus lineatus. Classification (NCBI taxonomy): domain Eukaryota; kingdom Metazoa; phylum Chordata; class Actinopteri; order Acanthuriformes; family Acanthuridae; genus Acanthurus; species Acanthurus lineatus. Next base: position 7,650,020 of record JAPZDV010000014.1, read on the forward strand.
CAACAAACAAAATCAGGGACCTCAAAATAAAACAGGGACTTTAGTCTTGTACCTCATGTACTTGTCTCTGCAAGTTTCAAGAAACTTCTTCAGCTGTGTCGGGGTTATGCGGTCCAGCTGGTAGAGGACTTTTGGCTGTGATGCAAAGTGGAGAGATGAGTAATTGATTTTTTAGATACAGCTGAACTACAGATTTCAATACATTAATGGGGTGCCTACCTCGCTGGTGCCGTTGTCATTGATGCCATACTTGTCTCTGGTCTTTTTGATCCTTTCTGAGATGCTCTTAATAAACTTTCTTATTTCCTGAAGACAGGGGACGATAAGTCGACAGTTTCAGAGGTTGAAAGGCTGTTAAGAAAGTTTCAGAACAAACCTGTACACTTTTAAACACATCATACACATCTCATGCAATTGTTATTACAGTTAAGACGTGGAGAATGCAACCTCTCAGTATATCACACTGAGCAATCTCTGCAAAATAAACCCATGAACAGTTCTTTACAGAAGCGTGAATAGAAATACAATGACAGCCATTTTTCTTTTACAACAGCAACAAACAGGTTATTAAGGAAATATTTATCAGTTACAATCCTCTCTGACACACCATTCTCCATTCAGTTCAACGACAAACCAGCATGCTCTGTCACTATACCTCCAGGTACTTCTCTGAGCCTGTGTCAGTTAACTCCTTCACAAAAAGGGAGAAAAGGTTGAAGTGTTACTGCCGATGCTAAATTAACCTTGTGTACGTTGCTTTGAGTTCACAGTCAGACAGTGTTCCTGTGATGATTGGACCCAATTAACGGCCACGAGAGGCAGCGAATTTTGAGTCACGACTTCTTGTGAGCTTATTATGTAGCGGCGTTGCACCTCAGCCAAAGCCTAATGATTTTCTCTCTACATCATTAACCAGGCTGTTACTGCATCATCAGACAAAATAATGAGATTAACTGAGAAGATTTGCTAAATTTTTGGAACATAAGTATTTATATTTTTTATTCAATTGCGAGGTGGCTGGATTTGCGAGATCATGTTATCATTTGTTCCCAAATGTCCATCTAGCTAGGATGACTTTCTAACTGGTTTTGTGAAACAGACCATCTGTTGAGACGCTAAAAATATCCTAGCTATTTGGTCTGGATAACAGAGGGGAATGCAGGTGTTTTACCAAAACTGCTAATTTCTCAGGTTTATCTCTTAATGGTTTTTTAATCTGTTGTGTTTTCCGAAATGCTTGATGTGGTACCTGCAGCAGCATAGGCAACTTTTGCATGGCATGGACAAGAAATAGTTTTTTTATATGTTGTCTTATAATCAAGAACAAATCTAACTCTGCACTGTGTTCAAGTTACCTCCAAGAAGCTGTCTCTGCAGCACAGGAAGTCGGCTCTCTTCATGATAGAGTCTGCAGTGATGACCAGCTGGCTTTGACTGAGCGCAGGTTCGTCTGCACAGTTGTGGACCGCCTGGGTGGGAGGGGTGAAAGGTGGGGAGATGGAGAGGAGTCAGAAGACAATTACTGGGAGCCAACACCGCACTCAGTCACAGATCAACAGTTCCTGATTGCTCTCTGAATCACGAGTTCACAGCTTCTGAAAGCTCACTGCATCTGGCGTAAAATGACCTAACAACTGGAACATTTTTATTGTATTTACTCTGATGTGTACCTCTCTCATTATTATATCATTGTTAATGCAATTTGTAAAATACTTTAAGTTGCTATTTTGAATGAGGTGAGCCATGGCAATTAAAAAGCCTTGCCTTGTCAATGAAGAAATAAACAAGCAGCAGAGAGTTTTCCAACTCAGCTTCACCGTCTGCGGGATCAATTCCTTGCAAACATGCTTCTGCTATTAATTACCACATTCACTGACTAAAACACAGGTGGCTTTCACACTGATGACAGACTGCTCATCACACAGTAATAACACCTAAGTATAGAAACCACTGGGGACTCATGTCAATCTGTTATTCATTATAGCTGTAAACGGGCTCATTTCTTGAGGTTGGGACCAGACGTATATACGTATATACATACATACATATTTATATATCTATATATATATCTTTATATCTATATCTATATATCTATATATCTATATATATATAGATAGATAGATAGATAGATATATAGATAGATAGATAGATAGATAGATATATAGATAGATAGATAGATAGATAGATAGATAGATAGATAGATAGATAGA
>JAPZDV010000014.1:7652329-7680633 GCA_029814665.1 Acanthurus lineatus
AGATAGATAGATAGATAGATAGATAGATAGATAGATAGATAGATAGATGTATACACACACATGTATTGAAACATTAAACTACTGAGGCTCTGATTTTTATAAAGATAAAGAATGAAGAAATATATGTTTTCTGTGTTTAGAAGCTGATCAGAATTATATGTATAGCCCATTTGAATGCCTTTTTCACAAATATAACTGCTTGTTAAACCCAGTCAAACCCAGTTTTTCATGTCTTCTCAGTAAATTAGAGTGAGAGGTTTTTATTTTCAAGAACCTTTAATCCAACACCAGAGTTCATGATGAATGATGCCAATACTGATGAAAGCAATTCTTCAGGCCTATTCCCTCTCTACAATAAACTGCAAAAGTGGGACCAAAAAGAGCACCAGCGTCCATATGTGCAATTTTTAAAATAGTCTGTCGAGAGCTTTTTCTGCTTCTTTTCAGTGAAAACATTTGATGACTTTACTCATGGCTGCTTTAAACACAGCCTATGAGAGGTTGAAAAGGCTTTAAATCTACTGTGCATGCACTACAGAGAAATCAGAGTTGTATAAAGCCATCAATAATGACCAGCTGTGTATTTTTAGATTGTGTGGCAGCCAACATCCAAGTAGATTGTATGTCAATCAGCGAGGCGTGAAATTGCAGTTGTATCCACAGGCACTGCAGATAATCAGCAATCCCCCCCACAGCAGAAACTATAAGTCTCCCCCTTAAGAAGAGACACTATGTACTTTTATGCAATAACCCTGACATACCAACAGGTTCCATCAGAGTCTATAGGGTAATGAATGTTATTTGTTCTTCTACGCGTCCAAAAGGTCATTAACACAGTCAAGGTTCACTGTCTTCAGCATCTATCCTCCAGATTAATCCTTTTTTTATAGCTATCTAAAAAAACTCCGGTTCAGAAGCTAAAAGGTTAATTCTGTCTGCTCAAGAGTGTCCTCTGGCCCGTCGGGCTAATAATTACAGCGCAGTGTATGAACATTGAGAATCTCAGCTATTAGACTAAACACGGCCGCTAAGCTCCACAACAGTTTACCGTTAAATGAATGCTAAACTTCCAATCAATTTACTTAGACAGTAAGACCAATTTCCTGCAGAGAAAATCAATTTTGACTTCTGCACTTTTATCTGATTAAATAGGCCCTTGAATAAAGGAGGATTCATTAGAAAAAAAAGGATTTTTTCAACAATTCAGCTCCTGTGTGTTTTCACTGAAGGGAAGGAGCTTTTCTTCTAATGAGCTTCCTCTCTGGCAGGCAGGAGGCTTCTCACAGTGGAAGATAAGTTACACTGCAGCTTTTCTCACACAGAACTGTCACATAATAGTGTTTCAAAGAATAAAAAGGCTCCCTTTAGGCAATATTGAGCCAACAATGTGAGACTAAGAAGCCTTTTACCCTTAAAAAAAATCCAAAATGTATTCCTTTGCTTGAGTAGAGTTATTTGTGAGCTTTATTTATTGAGGCTAGGTTGGCAGAGCATGTGTAAAGAAAGCAAGAGGTCAGATATGGACTTAAGAAAACCAGCTCAACAAAAACTTAAGGCAATTATAAGAACAGAGTGTGACTGCACTAACTAGCGAGGTTATGCAAGGTTGTGTCTCTGAAGACAAAGAAAAAAACCTTAATAAATTAATAAATAAAAAAAACAAGTCCAGGGAGAAAGACCTCATATATGACAGTACTAACAAAATAACAGCAAAGACACTGTTCATAATCTTTACCAGCAAACCAGAGGGGGAGGGGGTCGACACAACGAGACAATATATGACTGAATGAGTTGCAACAATTTATTCCCCCCTCCTCCACACGCTGTAAATGCTATGCATTTTTATCATAGCTATTTTCAGCAGTGTTTATGCTGTGTGTTGTTATGTCTGGTGACTGCCTTCATGTAATTCTAAATTGTTCCAAAAAGGTCTAAAAACCTAAAAAATGCCCTTTTTTAAAACTCAAAACAACCTGTGATTATCAATTTCTTTTTGATTTGAAACAGAGATTTTCATTTGCATTTAACAGAAAAATATTCAGTCTAACTCTCACTAGAGACTACACAATGAAAACAGACTGCACAGTTTGATGACCGCATGAAGTTACCTTGCATCATTAGATTTGTTTATATCACCAAAACAGCTTCCATTGCAGATGAAAATCCCCAGAAGTTAGCGACAGATAACAAAATGAAATGCACCTTAAATAAAACTACAGGTTTCTCTAAATTTGAATGTTGCTGTAAACATTTAGAAAAAAAGAAAGTAAACAACTAAAAAGATATAGCTGCTCATGCACATTTCAACACTTGAATGTGGGAATGTTACATATTGTAAGTTTACGTGTAGCAACATCCTAAAATTTTGCTGTTAACTCACCCGAATGTTGTCCAGAACTCTTTTAAACTCCAGTGGCTCATCCTTTCCCTCCATGGCAGCTGGGTCCAGACCGTCACCCCCGTAAATAAACTGGATGATGTCGCCTGTGGAGCTGCGTACAGTCAGGTCGTACTGTGAGCACAAATCCTCCAGTGACTTAACCAGACGTCTCTGTGCGGACACACGCAGGAACACAAAAATAAATGATAAAATTACATTAAAAGACACATTATAAAAGCACAGGAGGCATCTATCAATCTATAAAAAAGTACAACTCAAATGCAACCCCGGATTCTGCTTTTTAGTGTTTTAAATAGTTTCAAACTAAATATCTTTGCTTTTTAGACGGTTCTTTGGATGATTTTAGCAATTTAGTCGGTCACCTTGGGCTCTGGGATTTCCATGGGCATTTCTGACATTTTCAGCTAGTATGATTAATGGCTTAATCAAAAAAAGAGCACTGCTTAGTGTCACTAGTAAGATTGAAAAGAATGAATGTGCTGTGCTGAGTGTTGATTAAACGTGGAAAAATTTAGTTTTTGTCACTTTAATCACCATGATTTAATCAACACAATCATTCATGGGGAGTTGCATTTTCTCCTCACCTCACTACACTCTTTTTGGCTCTCTTATGAAATATCTGTGTCTTGAACTGCTCATTGCACATCTTTGCTCACAGCTTGTTGTTAACTGTGTCTGTGTGCTTTTTGGTGCTGATCAGTTAGCACAAATGGGTTTTTTATAGATTTTCAAGGAAAACATCTAACTGCTGTGGTTGACAAATGATTCTGTAAGAGCAGCGAAAACAAAACAAACAGCGAAACGATAAACTAAAAACTCCTTGTGAAGCTCCAAAAAGTAAATTCTGCTGATTCAAACATACTATGTTACACGCCATAATATGTCATATTTCATAATAACCACTTTAGGTGGTGCTACTTATTATAAACAAAGGCTTCAAAGACTTCTGACAACAACATAATGGGTTCTTTGAGATTATTGCAATCATTATTTTCCACATTTTTCACTTTATAGCACAACACAGATTGAACCATTAATTAAAAAGATAACTGCCAATTTAATTGATGAAAGGTATGATTATATACATAAACTTTAGTAGCACTCTGATGTCACATTTTATTTGTAATGGATTGGTCACGTTTTCTTTTTTGGAAATAAAACACATGACAAACCCCAAAAAAGAAAACATGTTCCTTATTTAGCAATTTCAACTTCAATTTTCAACAAAGCAACACATCAAATACACATTAATGATGTTCAACATTCATCAATGTGTATTTGAAGTCTCTGACTACCTACCACCATTTAACCATCCTGTGATTTATATGTAGAATAGTTCAAATTTTTTACTTTAAAAAAAACCTGCATAAAGGCACAGCCCAGTCCAACAGATGGACTGCAATAAAGAGCTTAAAGGTCCATATTTCCATTCAACTGTCAGCATGGCAGCAGGAGTGAATTGTGGGGGAGGAAATCCTCAGGCATTACCTGCATGTACCCAGTCTCTGCAGTTTTCACAGCAGTGTCCACCAGACCCTCCCGACCAGCCATGGTGTGAAAGAAGAACTCTGTGGGCGTCAGCCCTGAATAGAAGCTGTCAGCCACAAAGCCTTTAGCAGCAGGCAGCTGTTAATAAAAAATCATTGTAAAGCTATTGAACCCCATTCAGATTATTCTAGAAATGTGACAACAAATCTGCATGGAGTCTAGTGATGTTGAGTTTTGACGCTTTTAATTCATCAGTATCATTTGTTAGTTTGTTTAAATAAAATCCTTGAAAAAACTGTAAAATGAATTAAGACAAGACAGTAATACAATTCACTGCTTTCTCGTTTTAGTCTTCAGTGGTTAAACAACAAAGAACTGCTGAAAAAACCCAATATCAATCATCTCCAGAGCTGATGAGTCTGTGTGATACCTGAATGTGAGACATCAAGGTAACACACAAACAGGGAAACTGAATTAATTCAATAAAAATGGGAGACAAAGGCCCTCTAGTGTAGTATGTCACTGCCACAGTCATTAATTAAAAAATGAACAAATGTTTTTCCTAAAAACACATTCAGAATACAATATGTTCCACCCCTTTGAGGGATACATAGCAGATTAATTAAAATAAATAAATTGGATCTTACTTTTGAGTGCTTTTCGAAGTGAGGCAGGGATCGATTCTCAAAGCCGTCAGGCACTCGAGAGCCACTTATGGCCTGCTGGCCCACACAGGCAATCATCTGAGAGATATTAATGAAGGATCCTGCATGGACACAAGGCAACAGACAAAAAGACGAGGCATTTCACAAACAAACAAACAAACAAAAACACAAAGGCATTTTAATTACAACAGAAGACATAACAGATACAGAGGTTGTTAGTTTAACATCTAAATTGAGCAGAAGTAATGAATTGATTATATAAACTTGTTGTTGAGGCGGAACAGCTTCATATAACGATCCTGTGGAGAAATTAATTATGAGTGTATTTGTTAATACACAGAGTGGAGCCATCACTATTTAAAGTCCCTCAGATGTGAAGGTTTAGTGATGATCTCAGTTTTTCACATCAGAACAGACTGAAATGAATATTAGCTCTTATACAGAGAGATATTTGAGTAAGACATAAACACAGATTTTTTTTTACCACACTGTGTGATTTTTAACCACCAGGATACCAGGAACTGAGATGCTGATAGTTTTCTTTTTCTGATACCTGATCATTGTGTTTTGGCTGATTCCGAAAAGCATTAAAAAACAAATCATATATACACCGTTGTCATTAACATATAACCCTGTTTGATGTTACAAATGCGCTTGAGGTTACACAAATGCTTCAGAGAAGCAATGTGACCAGTTTCTAATAAATAAACTAATGGTTTTGAAATGATGCACAGACTCGTCTACTCAGTGACATTGAATTCAGTATTTCAGGCTGGACCAGAAAATTTTCCAACACCAATATCAGTATCAAGAAACCCTGTCTAGCAGCATCAAAAGCAGGAATTTAAAGATTTAACCTTGAGCCAAGGGAAATTTTGATTGACTTTTTAAAATTTTGTGAGAATTTATGGGCAAAACAAGTTATGACAACTTTAAGGATGATCTCGTTGCTAGCAGAGTTAAACTAAAAACATTGTTATTATGCTCTATAAATACTGATCTCTGCCTATCCTAAGATAATTTTGCACTATATTTTTCCAAATGAAGTTGTCTTTTTATTGTTTGAGTGTCTGAAACTGATGGTGCTTACAATCCTTACGAACTTTGATTGATCTCTTTGTTTTTCTTTCTCATAACATTTTTTCACTTTGCCCTTGATAAGATTTAGCAGCTCCTTGAGGAAATCAGCCCATTACAGTGAAGTGAACAAAAGAAAGCGTTTTTCTTCATCTAAAACTCTTGAGAGCACGATTCTTTCTTTGAACCATATTGAGAACTACGTCCTTCATTTTATAACAGAGACTCCTATAAATGAAGGAAACTTCTATCAATGTTCCAACTTCTACTGCTCACTAGAAAAGGTCTGCAGAGATTTTGATAGAGGTTGTACACTCCATCTCTTTTTGACTATTCCTCCAAATGGGTCTATGTAAAGAATCAGCATCACCACCAACCTGCTGTTTTTGGAGGTTGTTGCCAGAGGAACAAACTCTTCTCATCTAATTCTGCTGTGGTTTTTCCCAGTGTCAACATTCTCAGAAAGATCTTACACACAAAAAAAAAAAAAATAGATGGATTTCTGTTGTTATTAATCAAGTTTACTGCTCAACAATCTGACCTTTGGAGCCACAGAGAGCCATGATCAAAGGGCTGTTGCTCTTGTCCAGCTCCCGGAGGCAGGCACTGCCGGCTCGGTCTCTGATGACGGACAGCTCCCTCAAAATGAGAGCCTATCGGTAAAAAATAAAAACACACACACACAAAACCTTGATGGTTACACTTGAACAAGCCTTGATAAAAAGCTTTATATTTTTTCAAGTCTAGAAAGTTCAAGAGGGGCATGTTAATACTTGACCTCAAGAGTTTTTCTTTTCTCATGAGAAACCATTAACCTTACATTACCTTCATTGTATCAACAAGAATCACTTGAGTCTAGTATAAAAGGGTAGAAATGTAAAAAAAAAAGGAAAACACCAAAACAGGACATAAACTATTGATTTTTTCTTCAATAGTCTAAATGGATGATGGATGTAGTATTCATTTGTTGAATAGCAAATCTACCGTTTTCTTTTTTCTTTGGTTGTGACATGTGATAATGGGGGTCTCAGTTTAGACTGGCCTCAAAATTGCAGTGTGGTATTTAAGCCCTTTGTTGCAGCACTTTTTAGTCTAGACACAAAGAGCAAGAAAAATATACGACTATGAATGGAGTCTAGTTTGGAGGACAGAACGCAACCTAGGGATGTGAATTTATATCCTTTATTTTCTAATCAAGAGGTTTGCTGATAAAGCGAATAATAAAAATATAGTTCATTATGGTGGTGATAACTGGTTTCCAATTAAAAATTAAAACATCTGGGGTCTATCAAACTTTCCTCCTTAGTCTGTCCTTGACATATTTCTCTGAGAGAGCGGCACAAAAGTTTACAGGCATGAGTGAAAAACTTCTTGTAGATTATAAGTTCATTAGCAAGAAGTAACACCTGCTCACAATTTAGGTGGATCAATAACATCAGTCCATATACTTCTGCTGTGCAGGTAGCTTTTTATTGGTCTACCAAAGATAAAAGCCTGACTGATAAAAGCCTGCAGTCTAGGTGGCATTTCTTTCTTCTTCAAGCACCATGGCTCTGCTCAGCTGCTGAAGCTTACTGACTAACTATTAAACACTTCATTTTCAAGATCATTTATTTGTCCTTCCTCTTACAACGGCAGCTGGACTCTCTTGAAGTTTAAATAGAGGTCAGAATCTGTCACACTGCGGATTAGTCATCCATTGTGTGAATACATCATGAGGTGGGAGAGTGTCAAAGGAAACTAAAGGTATTAACCAAAAGAGCTTGAATGTAGTGTGGTTTGCACAAGGCTAATTAAATAAGGTGACGTAGCGAGGATCGATGTGATGTATTTAAAATCTTGTGGATGCTCGTGTTTTTTCATGTGTGCTGTCACATTTACCTCCAGAGTCTCTTCTGCCGTGCAGCCTGGCTGCTGCTGCAGTTTGCCCGTCTGCAGTGCTTCGATGTATTCGTCACACTTCTTGTAACCGTCATCCAGCAGGTCCTGTTTGGCCTTTAGCAGACCCTGACCGGGCGTCACATCCCCGATTCCAATGGAAAATCCACGGTTGGCTGAAAGTTGGAGGTTGATAAGAAAATAACTGAAATTAAATTTATATCTCTGTAAAATTTACTATTGTTAACCAAGAATTCAAAATGACCGACTATGCATCAGATGTTTACAGAGAGTCTCAAATGTATCAAACTTCCGGGATATATTTACGTAATGATGACAGATAACTCAGTTTTTACTGCACTGGAAGACAGATTGCATTAAAACCTTGCAGACCACCTACAGAGAAACACCGGGGCAAGTCTTGCCAGTCGGGACATGGCATTAGCAGCCTCCAGCTGTCCCCAGTCTCTCAGCAGGATGTAGAAGATGTTGTTCTTGGAGCCGGATCCCAAAGTGCCCTTATCCATGCTGCCGCACATCAGCTCACTGTTATGGATCACCACAACTGGGAAAGTGACAAGGGAATTGACATCATTATGTCCTGGAATAGAAACTCGTCTGAGGTGAAGAAAACACAGCATGGTGTCTCTTTGTAGATGCCTGGAGCTGCTGAGAGGGTTGGTGAAGGTTGAAAGATGTTCATCTTGGGGAGGGGGCTGATCATGGAGGGATATTTGTCAAAAAAAAACCCCAATGTATTTCCTAAGGGAATACAATCTACCTTTAATTGAGTCTTTTAGGACAAGATCAATATAATCTTTAAGAAAACTGACATTGAACACTTTGTTTAAAAACCTTAATGGAAGCTTTTAATGTCAATGCAGTGCAGCCCGAGGCGACTCAATAAATCAATCAGTCTTGAAAGGTTTTACATAGTCAAATGAATCTTCACCATTTGCTGTGTTTTATGGCTGTTTATGCTGCAGAAACTCACAGGAGTCGTTGTGACAAAGATCCTCTCCCTTGCCACAGTACTGTTTGCCCTTAGTTCTCAGGTTCGCATTGACTGGACACTCTTTACTCGGCTTCAGGATGACGCTGAAGATCTGTTTACCCGTCCACAGAGCCATGGGCTGATGGACACACAGCACAGTGGGCAAAATGTAAGCAGCAGGTTACAAACACAGAGTTATGTAACAAGCTCAGCCCAATGGGATACCTTCATAATAGCCGGACGCGGGAGAGAAACACGGACTTTTTCATCTTTGCCAACAAGGATTGATGCCACTATCTGACAGGCTTTGGATCTGTCAAAGAAGGTGTCCTTCAGGGTCAAGAGGTAGGCTCCTAGGAGGGAGAAACATGCTATTGAGTCAGTGGAAAAGAAAAAATGGGTTTTCAAGGATGACTGAAGTGCTCTCTCTTCAGGTAGAAAATGTTTAATAAAGCCATATATTTTAAGCACTTAATGAATATTTTCTAACATGCATTGCCAGATATGTGTATGTTGTGGAAATTGTATGGGAAATGATCCTCCCACTGTCACTCAAATCACCAGAAGCTTCACATCATACAAAAACAGGTCACTGTGATTAGCTGCCACACATCACTGCACCGACCTGTCAGAAAGTCTTGAATAGCAGCAATCAGCGGTTCGCCATTTCTCGGGGTGACAAGATTAGCTTTTGTCTGGAAGAAAAGAAAATAATTTGTGCCAAACTGCAGTCAATTTTCTATGAACAATGCAGTTCCAGAGACAGCTTATCATTCTGTCACATCCACATGGATAGGTGGGTTTATACTCTGCAGACCACATGTTGTGATGATACATACCCCCATCAGGATGAGAGCCTCAGCTTTGGCTTCTTCAGTCTGCGGCAGATGGAGGTTCATTTCGTCGCCGTCAAAGTCGGCGTTGTACGGAGTGCACACACACTCGTTGAACCGAAATGTCCTGTGAGGTTTGACTCTGGCCTGCAAGTTTGAGGACATCAAAATAAAAAAAGTGTCATACGTAAAGAAGCAAACAAAACAAAGACTAACTGCTTAATCAGAGTAAAAACAGGGTTCAAGATGATGGAAGATCATCATGAAAGGACGATGGAAAGAGTTACATTCATTGCAGTGGAACATTACCATGTATAGTTTTGCTTGCCAGAATGGATGAAAGCAATTTCAGGCACAGATGATAACTGTAATTTTCTATTTTAGTCCAATTTGCCACCTCTGTCAAGCACCTGCGCCTTATCAGTGCAGAGCATATAATTATATTGCTAAGCAAATAAATGAAGTTATCACAGAAGCATAAAAGTGCACACTGATTCAACATTTGCTGAGATTTTTCTCCTGTTTTTTTTTTCCAGCAACTGTAATTTATTTTCTGCATATTTTTCAACATGTTTCAAGTTCAACAAGAAAAGAGCAGAGAGACTTTTGATCTCAGCACTGAGTTAAAAATTGCTTTTTGCAAAGAAAGTTGTGGAGGGTTCAGAGAAAGTAAAAGTGAGAGGTGAAATAAAAACAAAGTCAAAACTCAAGCAATTACTTTGCCCTGTGTTGGTGTGTTAAGTCACAATCTTTGATACTTAAAATTGAAATTTAAAACTCTTTAAATGACATCAAAAACTGAACTCACAATGTGGGCCATGATGCTGAGTTTGTGCAGAGACGGTTGTCGGTTGAAGAGGACGATGTCTCCGTCTATTAGGTGTCTTTCCACCAGGTCACCAATCCTCAGCTCCTGAGCTATCTTCTCCCGGTTTCCATATTTTAAAAACCTGACAAAAGATGAGGAATCAGTTTTTGTGCTGAAACACATCGGGTAAAGTTGGTTTCATGTAAGAACTGGTTTTTAGTTTTCTCCAGAAGCAGTCAGCCCCACCTTTTTATCTGCGTGTAACGATTCTGGATGAAGTTTGCTCCAGGGTGAACATCAGGACCATTGCGGACGAGTTTCCTCATAAGCTCCAGATTGGCCTTGTTCACCTATAACATAATATCAGATTTAGATAACTTGAATTCTGGCATGGAAGTGGTAGCTTGGTGTATTTGCCGCAGCCACCGAGCAAGGCTTACTTTCTCTGGATATGTCAGGATTTTGGCCACATGCACGGGAACGGCCACCTCATCGATCCTCAGGTTTGGGTCAGGAGAAATGACAGTTCTGCCAGAGAAGTCCACTCTTTTTCCTGAGAGGTTTCCTCTGAATCGACCTTAATTTTTACAGCAAACAAAACAGTCATTCTGTTATTTAAAATGTAGGCATGAGATGCATGAGTGGCATATAGCAAGTATCATATTACTGCAATGTGTCTAAGGAGGACAAAACAATACAAATCAATACATTTCAACTAACACCTATTTACAGTTCTTGAGACAACAACACATTTAAATTTACAACCTCTATTACAATTGAAAAAAACCCCAAAAAAATAATCCAGAAGAGAATAGTGGTAAGGTAGATTATCTCATGTTTGCAATGAACACGATACCTTGCTTTCCCTTGAGTCTCTGCACAAAGCCTCGGGTCCATTTCTTAGGTGCCATGTTGAGGGGGATGCCAGAAAGCTCGCTGTTGATGTACAGAGCACACTGCAGCTGGAGGAAGTCCCAATCCTCCATGATCATCTGGGTTTTCGCTCCTGACATTCGATGCTAAATGAGAAAGGAGTTCATTAGTGTTGGCTGTCTCTAAGAAAAATAAGACATCTGATAACTGCATTTAAAACACTTTGAGTGGCAAGGCTGATGCTCATCTTTTAGCTTATAACCAGTTGACCCACTACAGCTCGGTTAGTTTTTGATACCAACCTTTTTGATGACATCGTTGAGGAAGATTATCTCGGTGAGCTTCATGGTGAGGTCGTCCTCGTTGGTGCCTGACTTCAGGTCACTGACCACAGAGGGTCGTATGCAGAGAGGAGGCACCAGGAGGCGGGTGAGGATGAGGTCTGCAGGTTTTCCTGCCTCGGGGTTCATCAGCAAAAGGGGGATGTCTTCTTGGGGAATCCTTTTGAACATGTTCAGCACTACAAGAGGGTTCAAGTTTTCCTGCAAAAGACATAATTAAGGCAAAATAAGGTAAAATACAGGGCTTCAACCTGAAGGTTAATCTTGTTTAATAGTGCTGATAGTACTTAGAATAGTTTAGAATTCCATGCATTTGAAGAAACCATGATTTTCTACAAAACATTTCATTCATTTAGCAAAATAAGCAAAAATATGAAATTAAGTTGTTAAAAATAGCACTTTTTCACACAAGAAAACATTTAATCAAACAATAACTAATGAAGAATGAATTCTCTGTCCGCAAGAAACTATTATTGACGTTTGACATCCTGGCCTACTCGTGCCGTGTCTTTCTAATCTAGACAGGCTCTTCCCTTTTAAACACCATAGCTCAGTAAGTTTGCTTTAAATAACACTAACTGCACAGTGTGAAAGAGTGAGATGTTCACCTGTGCTCTGGTCAGTAAAGGCTCCACCAATTTGTTGTGTTCGATGGCAGTATCAAAAGACTGCATAAATTCTGACACGAAAACATCCACAACCTTCTTGGTTGTTTTGTATTTCTCATGGATGATCTTAAGCAGGCCGCACTTTTTCACTGGCCCTGAGGAATAAAAGAGACAAATGACTTATCATTTATCAATTATTGCATAACGATGGCTGGCACAAAAGAGTAAATGTCAGAAATGAAAAGGTCTTTTTCACCGTTGAAAGCGCCACAGTTCAGACAGATTGTCCTTTTGCGACATTTTTCAGAGATCTTCTTCTTCAGCCCTCGTTTCTGAAGATAGGCCAGGTTGGGTCTTTTCAAGTTGTCCATGAACTGCAGTTTCTCCTCTTTTGTCAGCATTATGCTTGAGCATGTCTTACAAATCATCTGGAGTGACATAACAGTATAGTACCACATTAGAACAAATGAAACTGAGTCAATATCACACAGGAATGCTTAAATTATTAGAAGGCAAAATTATGGCTTCAATGCCAAAAAATATAAAAACATAGAAAACAATAATAATGGATTTGCAATAAACATGAACTCAGTGAGACTATTATAAAAACATGATTCACATTAACTTATTGGTATTTTTTACCTGATTACAAAATTTCATAGACTTGATTTTACACAAAAACAAGCCTCAAAACCAGCATGTGATACAGTTCATTTTTGAAAATCTAGTGACACCTACAGGAAAAAAATGAAATTAATGCCAGTTGCATTTCAGGGAGAGGTATCTTTTGATATCTCAATCTCAATCCGTCTTTTTCGCACAAAAAAAAACATGAGCCTTCCAATTTCATTTTTGTCTACTGATTATGCTTATCATCTAATATTGCTCCACAATGCGTGAGCCTTCAAATAATCCTCCTACATGTTAAAAACTTGTATTTTTTTATTCATATCCAATATTTTAATACTTAAAGTGTATGTGAACTTTAAGCGTTAATTTTTGCATTGTGCTGTAAACTTGCCTGTAAGATCCCAATAATGGCTTTAAAATAGCCAACATGAAAACACGGCAGCTCCAGATCCAAGTAGCCATAATGTCCCAAGCAATCTGCCAGATTCTTCCCACATGTCAAACAGGGTCTGTCCTTCTCACTGGTGCCCTGCAGGGAACATTAGAAGCACATATAGATGATGCATGTGAGTATGTATGTTACAAATGAAGGCCGCAATCAAGTTTAGGTGTTACCCACCACTTATTTTAAAAAATTCAACTTTTAAAGGAATGCATCCATAAATTTTGCACAGGAATTTATTTATATGAAGTTGTAATAAACCGTAGACAGCAGTGCAGAGTCGTGTTTGTGTTCATGTCTCACCATACGGTGGTCCAGCACTCCATATGACAGTGGAGTGTGTTTGGTGTCTTGGCTGTACAGATTCTTACTGACCACCTGGATGTGAGCCTGCTGACGCATCTGCTCAGCAGATTTCATCCCAAAGCAGATGTGGCTTCTGTGAACAAGAACAAACAGTAAAAAACAAAAAACAACAAGAATCACAGGGTTGATATCTCAAAATTATCATTTGCTCTGCTGTCCTATAAGCATCACTACCTGACCAAAGAAACTGCTTAGGGTTTACAAGTGTAGCAGAACTCTGCTAAATGCATGTTCACCACATCCCAACACTACGTATTTTTATTAAATGCCCTGATTTACACTGAAGTTAGCATAGCATAATACCACTGAAATAAACTTTAGTTCAACATGAAATGAACATGAATTTCTCTTCCTACTTCGTACACTTAACTTTAGCTTACGTTTACTTCCGTGTCAAAATTACAATTTGTTCACTTTAACATCACTTAATCATTTGCTAAGGCCACTGTATCTCCCTTAATTTTAACGTACTAAACAACTTGTCAATATTTGCCACATTGCAAACTCTGGGACACTAGCTAACCGGGGAGCTACCTAGCTAGCTAACAGTGTCACTCAGTTTGTCATACTCACATTTTCTTGGCCACATCTGTCTCCCTGAACTGCTCCTTCACCATTTTGGCAGCTTTTTTTTTTTTACAAATAACAAAAAATAAACTAGTTTAACTGTTATTTTGTCCTAGACTTTACGTGTACCGGATTGTCACTTGGCATTTCCATATTATGGAAGTCTTAGCAGCCAGCAACATGCAATGTGTTGATAGCATGTGAGCCACTGTGGCGCTGCCTTCAAGGTTAATCGGTAATCGGCGCTCTACTAAAAATAGTGTACTAAATAATATAGCTAATAAAGTTGAAATAATAGGTGTTTTAGTGAGCATGGAGAGAAAAATACTGAATTATTAACCGATTATGAGTTTTCTGCTTTGACTAATATGACATTTTGAACATGAACTTAAAGGCTTTGCCCATAAAAAAGCTATGACGAAAAGAATTTCAGCAATAATTATATTTAACTACTAAAGACTGACTCAATCGTGTCTGTCTATTTTGTTTATATTTTCAATTACAGATATCCATCAGAGTCTAATGAATCTGCAGATAAGACCGTGGAAACCTGTAATTATAACTGATTTTATTGAAAGTTCTATTATACAAGAAGTACTTAAACGCAGCACAAGATTTTGCACAACAACGGCAAGAAAAAGAAGCTACGGCAGCACGAACACTCTTGGAATCAAGTGAGTGCTGACACCTAGCGGCCAATATTTGTAACTTTTCTAAAGTGGTTCAGAACTAGTTAGGGTGATTTATTTCAATCTATTATCTATATATTGTTATTTAGCTATAAAAAAATAAATACACACTGAAGTAAGCTATGGAATAAGGGATCAACAATCTGAGAAAGCATTCATACTCCAGATATTTTTAATTAACTCTAAAGGTGTTTATGTGTGTATCTTCAAAATCAACACATGCTTTGTAGGCTAACATCTTCTTAGGTTGAGCTTACCAGCCTAAAGCACAGCATGAGAGTAGGAAAAGGTAAACAGGAGAATACAATTAGGCGTACATACAGAAGATACCTTCATAATCATAAGGACCCTGTGTTATTGACATGGGAGTTCAAGCAAGGCAAAGTTCATTGTAGGGTTACAATTATGCGTGAGATGAAGAAAAGGGAACAAAAATACTCTATCAGGCAAAGACACTCTCAAAAATAACACCATGTTTTTTAGCAGTTTCCATAGTCACCATACATTTTATGCATGTGCATTTTGCTTTTATATTTCTATTTCTATAAATAGTGATATTCATCTGACTATGAGGATTAGTCTCCAAAATAAATATCTCATTTAAAAGACATCAGCATAGTTCTGTGGATTGAATATCTGCTACAGTCTGAAGTCCTGCCTCTAGATGGCACCAAATTCATGTTAGATTGAAACACTGCTTGATTAAAAATTTGTGGGAGCTTTAATACAGTGAATGGATCTCTTTGTTTGCCTCTTGCTTCCACTCTGCTTTTTTAAACCAACACCTAAAGAAGTATAATTGTGGATGTGCGCATGCAACACTCTTTATTTTTATCTAATTAATTTCCAGTAGTAGAAAGAAAGGAGATGAAGAGACTCAACAAACTTGTCATACCTGTGTTGTTTTGTGCATCCACGTGGAAGCGCTTGATGGCAACTGATTATTTCCTGATGAGGGTTTCCTTCCATAACGCGAGTGCTGATTAATTGTCCTGTCAGCTTATAACCACCGACAGTGAAAATCACCTGGCTGAATCTGATTTTCAATTTTCTAATATTGCTGCCACTTAGATCTACAAAGGCCTCTAATTAAACCTCTAATATAGTATTTAACATGGCCTGTGCTTTTTAAATCTGCCTCCAGAGGCAATATATACCAAAGCTTGCTGTCGTTTAATCCCTACATGTAGGATAGGGGCATGTAGATGTATAAGTCTGTGTAAATATATGTAAAAAGCACGAGGAGTGATGCTGAAAAACACTTGGGGGACTGCTGCTTACAATGTTTTTCAGGATGAGAGGCAGCTCAGTGATCCCGCCTCAAAGAGCCTCTTGAGAATTTCTGTGTAGGAACTGTGCATCAAATACAAATGCGCTCTATTAGGATAAGATATTCTCAAATATAACAACAATTTCTGAGTGTGTGTCCAATCATGAGCAAACAGTACTCCCTGTGGAGGAGCTGAATATCTCAGACTGCTCAGAAAGAAGTAAAACTGGGTCTCTCTCAGGGCTGGGAATCCAGGGATTTGGTCATTGTTCCTGCTCGATACTTTATTAGATATTAAAAAACGCTCTCAGATGAATAAGAATTCCCATTTGCACACTTTTGCACTGATTCCCTTAGGATAAGTGTTGACCAGATAATATCCTTTGCCTATTTTTATCTAATCTTGAAATTAAATGATAACAATAATCGCCAGTTGCAGCAATCTCCAAATAATTTTTTTTCCATTAACTGACTATTCATTTAGTCCACTGGGTCAGGAAATACAGAAAAACGCCCATTGAAACTTCCAACAAGACGTATTCAAACTGCTTGTTGTGTTTAACCTTCAGGTCAGTTTGAAATTGTTCCATTTACAATGAAATTAAAATGATATGAATGGCTAATCCTCGATTTTGAGAAGCTGGAGCAAGAGGGTGTGCAGCATTTAACTTGATAACTGACTTTGATTAATTAGTTATCAAAATGATTTTTTTCTGTCATTGACTAATCTATTAATCAGCTAATGGTTTCAGCACTAAGCTGCAGAATAAATGAATAAAAGCCCCTCGGAGTCGAACGAAGTGCCTTTCTCTTTCTTCCATCATGTGATCAGTCCATTTAAACACTCAAGTGCAAGCCGGTGTTTACCCATCATACCATTTACATTATGCAAAGCGTGTTTGTAGATCAATGTGGCCACCATCTTTGTGTAATTAACATGAGTAATTACTGTGCTTAATTTACAGAGCCACCCAAGGTTCATAATGGGGCTGCAAAACATTGACCCATGACAATTGATTGATCCCTCCCTCCTTTAAAACCATGCCCCTGCTAATGACTAAGTAATGAGCAGATAGTGTGTAGCTAGGGCGGCTAATACAGCTTTCACTCGCCATACCAGATTGGCTGATTCCCCCCACCCCACCCCTCCTCTTCCTCCTCCTCCTCCTCCTCCTCTTACCATGTTTTCTGCAATGGTGTCAGCTCTTCGCTTTAAGGCCCTTCTTCCTCTTCCTCTCTGTGTGTTTGTCTGCATGCATGTTATGCACACTGCTAGGTAATCAGCCACACAGACTCGCCTTTGGTGGCTGGAGACTGATTCAATATTCCACTGGGTAATTTATGCAGAACTAATTCTCTACAGGAATGGAAGGGCTTGGAGGAAAGCAGAAAGAGGGAGGGAGAGAAATTGCAGAGAGGAAGAAATCTGTGGTGAAATAATTATCCCCGGTGTCACTGTAGCAACATTCTGTGAAGTTGATGTCAATAAAATATTGAGCTACACAATCCATTTCAATTTCACCTAAAAAAAAAAAAAAAAAAAGATGCTGCAGAGGGTCCGGGTGGCTGCAGGAATGAGGAGCACCATGCCAAGCACGAGGGGGGTGGAGTGTAGTGGGATGAAGGGGCAGCATGCACGTCCACACACACACATATTTCCGTCAAACACACAACGAGGCGGTGGCTGGCGACGTGTGCTGCCTACAGACTGGCTGGGAAGCACATCATTGCCTGTAGTCATTTAACTTGTCAAAACAGCAGGGCTCCGTGTCTCCTCATATTTGGATTTAGTGGGTTTGAATTACTGGAAATAAAGTGAAAGAGGATGAGATGAAAAATGAAATGAGGGGAGCTTCCCAGGAGAGCCATTGCCAGCACAGTATAGATTATGGTCATTTGTGACGGGAGGGTTTGTAATAAGAACCTCGTGTCAGAGTGCATTTGCGTACATGTGTTTGTGTGTTTCTGAGAGCTCGGATGGAGATGAGCTCCATTGTATTCTTCTCACAACTTGTATTGATCTGCACAATTTACATGGAGTTGTTTACCAGCAGAAATGTTTGATCTATGAAATCTGGTTGGTCATCAATCAGCACAACCTGTTTCTTGTGGTATTCATTGAGTTTTTTAATAGATTCAACCTAACTGATAACAAGACAAGACATAGATTCTTCTATTGGATTTTACAATAATATACATAAGTGTTAAGGCCTAATGAGGTAGTGTCTTCAGTTTGTGTGTCTGTTTAGTTTGTTGACAGCACAATACACATATTAATCAACTCACTTTATAGGTATTAATGTTAGTTTAAGCTCATCACTTCTTACCTGCAGTCAGTGACTGGCGACACAGAAAAATCCAGTCAAAACTGACCCTTTAATGCGCATTATTATATTAGCAAAACTTCTACCCCTGTAGTATCAATAGTGTGAAAAGTGTAATTTTTCAGTAACACAAAAAATACACAAACTGAAAAAAAATATAATATATTGTATTGTGTGACCGATATTTAAAAAGTATTTAATTTGGAGTTATCTAAAATTTGAAATGGCAGCATATCTTCACATTTAAGAAGCTGCAAACAGAAATATTTGTTATTTTTGCTTATAAGATAAAAAGCAATACTTATATGCTCATAGATAAAGAATTTCTGGTCATTATTTTTTTTTCCCATGAAAAAAAAATCACTTTATAGCACAGTTTTAGTGCAAGAAATGGGTGACAAAATCAGTTCTCACACTCTTTGTTCTGTGCAAAAATCCATTCTTCGGTTCAGCCAAAATAATATGAGGCTTCAGCAATCTAGGTCAGATAAATAAAGTGTTTCTTCCAAAGTTACCATCTTTTTGGCACAAAAAAAAAATCGCTAACTATGCTGTCTGTGGAAACACAAAAGAGAGGCAATTTTGCACAAAAAAGGAGAATAACATTGGGAGATCTCCACTTGATTGACTGCTGAAGCTTCAAATTGTTTACATTTTTGCTCAGAACAAGGACTGCGGATTTTATCCCCCATCATTTTTTGTTGAAATCGTGTTTGAGACAGACTTCTCACGGCCAACACCAACAGCGTCCAGGAGCTATTCCAACATACATGTTGGCACGAGTATTGTATTAACACAGACTTTTATATAATTCTCGATTATTAAAATTGATGTTTACTACTTTTTAGCAAAATCCACCCTCAGGTTCAGCCAAAGTTAATATGTTTGGCAACCTAAGTGTTACGGCTGAGCTAATAAACCCAAGTGTTGGACAAAGGAGGAGGAGAGACTTGAGGTTTAAGTTAACAAATAATTTACTGCAAAGCGTTAAAGGAGCTGGTTTGAAGAGGGAATAAGTAGAGAAGAAGTATGGAGCAAAGTTGAGATCCAGGAGTGGAGTTGAATGGGTAAAAAGTGGAAACAGAGGTCTGGTTGAGTAGTGTGGAGATGCTAGACAGGGATCCAGACCGGAGGAACCAGGGCCAGGTCAGACTGGAGGGAGATGACAACAGGTTGAGGCATAAAGGCAACAAGAATTCAGAGGAGCAAAAGAGGAGCAAGACTCAGATTGACTACTCACACAAATAAATCTAGGTGTATGAGTATGGTATTTAAAGGAGACTTGATTACAAGATGAGATGCAGCTGGAGTTGATCCGTCCTGGTCCAGTACACCTGTCTCCACACAGGTAATCAGGTCATAACACACAAACACAGAGAGAGGGGGAGCAAGATGAGAGAGAGAGAGAGACACCCAGGCAGAAATAGAGGGCTGGTTAGATATTTCATCACTTTAAAGCTACTCAGACTACAATCAGCACAACCACCCAAGAGACTCATGATCAAGTGTAAACAAAAGTAGAGAAGGGCTTTGTTCCCCCTGACTGCTCTGGGGTCAGCATAAAACTGAACAAAATGAGTCCCACCAAGCAACACTGCAGTAACACTGATAAGTCCAACTCAACTTATTACTACAGAAAAAAAAAAACTCTTGTGTGTTTGCATCATGATAGCAAACTGGTTTCCTCTGACTTATGATCTGAATCATGTGTGTTTATGTTGCAAGAAACTGGAAAAGTGGAACCTCTGTTGCACTTATTTAGGTAAATGAAATAATAATCTGACACTAATGACAGTTTATTGATCCCCGAGTGCACGTTATGCCACTGATACAAAAAGAAATAAGATGGAAATAAACATAGTAATAAATAATAAAATATTTTCATGACGCCAGCACATGGTCCCTGTTGGCCGCTCATGTCGACTGTGAGCAAATTTAAAGATTCACACAATTAAAGTTAAACGAGTCTGCGCTCCATTTCAAGAGTGTGTGCATATGTAGGAGTTGCAAATATGCGTCACCGGGTTTTTCATCAAGGTAATATATAAAAATGAGGCAGAATTTGCAGGAGTAGTCACAAATCTACACGGCGAAGAGTAATGTTATCGTTTCTGTCTCTTTCTCGGTGGACACCCCTGCACTGTACTCTCAGACATCTCATTATTTTGCATCTTTGTCACTCTTATTAAAGCCATATATCTTAACTGGAGGCCAGAGCCCATCGATGCAGTGGAATACATACATGTCAAAACATTAGCAGCGTGTGTGAAACCGCGCTCTGTCCTGCACTCAGGAGAGCCATGTGCAAAATGAATAATTTATCCAAATGAATTATAATACCAGCAATCTCCCCACCAAGGCTTTTGTCTGAGCGAGATTCCTGCTCACATTTCAGTTCATACCATTGGCCTTGCATAAACTAGATACCTCTCTGGACAGATTTGCATAGAAACACCCTGCAATGTGGTGAAAAGGGAGCAATTAGGATTCATGACGGCGCCTCCCCTCCGGATGCTCTGCTGCCATGTGAGACGGCAGCAGCTGATTGAAATGGAGGAGCATGGCCTTGTTCGCGCGCCTCTGTCTTCCCTCTATCTCTCTGTCCTCCTGAGGGGGAGCAGGGTTCGACTCCAGCCTCCTGGTCCTCCTGCCTCTCTTCCTCCGTCCACCTTTTTTTTCTCATTGTCACCCTCTTCCGATATGCACAGAATAGCAGTGGCTCGGGGCGAGTTTGAACTTTTGCAAAGGAGCCTGAGGGAAGGAACCTCTCAAGCAGCGGGTTAACAACATCATCAAACATGGTGTGATTAGTAGTTAACGGATGCAGCGGGTCACATTGTGCAGTTGTTTGAAACAGGTGACGGAGTCTTTGCTGTTGATGTTTGGCTGCTTGGAGCGTGTGGGAGGTGTTTGACACAAACAAGGCTTCCAGCTCGCAGAACCAGGAACAGATGGTGCTGGAAAATGAGGCACCTCTCAGAAGCATTGAAACCCCCTCCAACGACCCTCCCCACACTTCTCTCTCTCTCTCCCTCTCTGTTTTTCCCTCCTCTCCCTCTCTCCTTACTCTATAAATGTATCTTTTTCTTGCCAAGATTATTTAACGGCACTTGTTATTGCTCATACAAGTGGCATGTTGTTTTTTTAATTATAATAAAACTCCTAAAAAAAGGAACAAAGCTGTTGGGGGATGAGGAATGTCTGACGTCTTTTTTTTCTCATAGTGGGAACACACGGTGCTTTTGGTCATCTGCCGGTATGAGTTTTTGTTCACCTGGATGGAGCCAGCAGATGGCAGGGTTGGGTCTGAGCCTCTCTAGGGAAAGACTGCAGAAAGCCAAGAAAACAGTCACATTTCTTGAAGCACTCGCTGGCTGTGCCCCTTTAATCCACCACAGATAAATGGCAGCAAAATGCAAGAGAAGGGATATACAAGTATTTCAGTACATGTGATATGTGTGACATGGCAGAGTACATGTGTTACGGGGATTATTCCAGTTATTCTGAAGGTTTTGATAGAGGAATTTATAACCTGGCTGCCTGGCTCTTAGGCATAAATGTGCTCCAAATTCAGCAGAGCCATCTGATGACTGATGGATATTTCATACTGTGCAATGTTTATGTAGATGATAATAGTAGCCAAAATAATAGCACTGTAAAATGAGATAAACAGTCTGTTTATATATGTGATTATTTTTTATTATTTTGCGTGTTTATGGAGATTTTGGTCATAGTTAAATAAGGTATCCCATTAAAAAGTGTTGCAGTCTTTGTATGGCAGTGCTTCATTTCCAGTGTCATCAGCTGGAATTATAACTCTGTCTGTCACAATGTCATTTATGTTAACGCCACTAGGAGTCGCCAAAGTCAGAATTGTTTAAACTTGGAGTTTTACAGGAGCTACTTGTCAAAACGATGGTGGGCAGCATATCACTACAGTAACCCTTAACAGCCGCTAGCTGTAGCGGCTGTTAGCTTGTTAGCTCAGCTAGCCATGCAGCCTTTTGCTCTTGTTGCTTGATGCAACGAATTAGAGCCGGTGTTTCCACATTAGGCAGTTTCACCTGGATCTGATCCTCCAAGCAAACACCACCAGACAGATACTGAACATACCTGTCCTCCATAAAGGCCATTTTTCAGGGACTACAGTACCAAAACGTATTTCTGCGGGTCTAGGAGGATACAACAAGCAGGGACAGTTAAGGCATGATGCTTAAGAGGAGTGAGATGATGATTTATGGGTTTATTTCAAGCAAACCAAAGTTGGTTAGAGACATTTGTGACACAATGTCAGAGCTATCACTTCCTCACATTCTGTTGATAATGTTAGTTCAACATCCTGTCTTTATATTACACAATGCTCCTTTAAATGTAATTCCTTTCCTGAAAGTCTGTTGCAGAAGAGAAAGTGTCTCCTATGTGATCCTAGGTAGATGTGCTGAAAAAATATATTTGTTTCCTTTTATCAATGATAAGGAAAAACAAACAACTTTTACGCTGTGTGTAGTTCATAAAATTTGTGATTCTTTGTTTAATGAAAGACAGAGAATGATGTGAAAGATATATACTGTTTGCAATTATTCAAATAGTCGTTTTGAATTCAAATTGGTAGATTATATAGGGACAGTGGGCAGCTGATGAAGCGAACGTTCTACAGCCCCATGAAGTGTGTGTGATCTGTTTATGTATTTTTTATGTAGTTACATTCAGTTCAGACTCTAATGTGTGATATGCACAGCTGGAAGCTGTTTCCTCTTCTATACGGAGAAAATGATATTATGGTGTCTTACTGTATAATCCCATGTGGGATGGTGTGATGTTCACTCACTGTAATGGTTTATATTTGTATTATGCAAATAAAAAACAGCAGCAGTGAAGGGAGTCAAAGATTCATAGATTCATTTACAGCTCATTGTATAATTGGTTGAATAATGAATGCAATAAATGAACAAGTATTGCTTTTGTGTGAACAAGTAGAGTTGAAACACCAAAATGAGTCATGCTTATGAGAATGAAATGTTTTAAATTTTTCCTCTCATGAGTCCTGGGGTAGCTTTAAATTTTCAAAGATTTATTGAACACGTTATTTTGGTTCTTGCAAAAATGTGAGTTGAATGCAGCTTGCTTTAAAGCCTGCATTGTGGCTGGCTCTATTCAGCAGACTTTGGCTTGTGTTTCATTCCAGTCGTGTTTTGCTCCCCTCCTGAGCTCCTGTCTCCTGCAGCAATCTGTCTGAAAAATGCATACATAACATCCTGTGAAAATAGCTTTCTGCAGGGACTCCACTAAAAAGCCGCGCTGCATCAAATGTTCCTGTCATTCTCCGCTAGGCCGAGTTGATGGCACAACATTTGCATACTGCACAATCTGAGAGATAGAGAGTGTGTGTGCACTGAGGGTATCTGTGTGTATTAGTATACACCTCTGCTGCTTTTTTAACAAAGGGTCAGTTTAAGCAAATTACAGGGAGATAATTTTCTTTTTTGCTCTTTTGTATTTAAAGACTTTTTGCTATGGGAATTACCCTTATGATATGATTTTAATTACTATTTTAAGGACAGAAATGTTGTTGTTGAGCTTTTACTGTAAAAATCTCTTTTCATTAAGGACATAGAAGTGGTGGAAGAAGATTAAGAGGCACATATCTCAAATTCTTGCACACTAAATCAACTGACTGCATACCTCAATACCTCAAATAAAGGAGAAAATATGGGTTTATATAAGTTGGGTGAACTGTTCCTTTAAAGAAGCATATTTAACATTTTACTTGGAAAGTTTTTCAAGTTGAGCCTGTGTGATTGGCATCTCACTCATGTTTATGAACAATATCAAACCTGCCTTGATTTATCAAAAGCTTGATAATACACGCCCTAATTAGATCATTTTCCCAATTCCATCAGTGGAAAAAAACAACAACCGAACCCCTGAATCTGTGTGCTGTTGGCCAAAAAGACAATTAAGGCAGAGAGGAGGGTTATTTCATTACAGACTCCTCTCCCTGGTGGAACAGGAGTGTGGTAGATTCGATTCTCTGGCTGTGATTACCCAGCCCTCGGCTATGAGATAGATGACTATGAATCAATTGTTTTCAAGGGGACTCTCACTGGGGTGCTGTAGTAGTTAAAGACAAGAGGGAGTCTACTGAAAAAGCAGCCGGCCTTGGTTAAACAGACCATCAGGTAGTCTCATCGACTACATGCAGCACCTTAAATATTCATGCATACTTAAGGGTGAAATGAAACCAGCTGCGGCGCTGAAAACAAACGCCCCTTTGCCTCAGTATCTGCCACGGTTAGACGAGCAGTCGCCATGACTGGATGGGAAATATTTAGTCTTGCTCTGTGTCATCCAATCAGGATTTAATATGAGCCCAAGACAATACTAATCACGCCAGGCTGCTCCTCATTATGGGTTTACGTAATGCCTGTGAGAGAACTCCAGGCCGTGTCTCTGCCATGTTAAAGACCAGAGAACAACATATAACATCATGTCTACAAGTGCAAATGTGCAAAAGGTCTGCCGCAAGGTACAAAGTCTGTTTGCTGCATGAATTAGAGTTCTGTGGTGCGTCATATATGGAGTCATTTGATGGAAACTGATGCCTTTTTTTTTTTTTTTGCAGAAATGATTGACATTTGATGCATAAAAGATGCTTTCATAAGTAGCATTTTCGATAAACTCCCCCTCCTCTCTACTTACAGCATGACTCTACGAATCTAATGCTACCACTTGACTCATCTACTCTTCACAAATTCTTACTCCCCCCTGCCCAGCTGGTCCCAGTCTTGTTTTTTTTATGTGTCTCTGCAGTCTTAAAATGCATCTGTTCGACTAGAGGAGACCTGGACTCAGTCCATCCTGCCACCGCCAACCCACCTCCCCGACTGAAGTTCTTTTCTCTGACACATTCAATACCACCTAACACTATTGACCTGACATATTGATGTGAAGGAGCCTGACTGCTAAGAGGCATCTGGCCGCAGCATATTGAGCATGCAGGAGACTGGCACTGCAGCCCAGGAGAGAAAACTGTAAAATGTTAGAAAAAAAAAACAAAAAAACAGCACGATGGATGGATTCTTTTCAGAATCAAAACTATACAAAAATATAACAAGTGCAGTAGGTCAGTCAGTGTGTGAGCATTTACAACAGGTGGCGCTAGTTCACCAGCCATCATGTTGGAATCAGGGCTCAAAGCTGACACACTCACTAGCATCAGTGTGTTATGATGACACAGAGTGAGTGAAAACATGGGCTGCTACACTCGCTGCAGTGAGGAACGACATATTTTCCCCCCCTTGCTGACGTACCGAGGCTGACACTGAAAAGAGGCACACCACCCCCAACACACACATATATGCACACGCACACACACGCACACACTACCACCAATCCCATCATGCTCTCTCCCTCCCCCATCCCCTTGAGGAATAAGAGGGGATTATGTCAAAGCAATTCAATTGTATGAGAGGAGGTAATGAACTCTTCCTTTTATCTATTCATTTGCGTATTAAAGTATTTATTTGTGCCTGTTATCTGTAGATATCAATCTAAAATGTGGGATGGAAGGATGAAACACTTTTGATGACAAACAAATTGGCAGAAATATTAGATCAAGAGGCTCTTTTTTTTTTGTTGTCGTCGTTGTTGAAAAAGACAGGTTTGTTGCCTCTCTTGTCGCGTCTTGAAGGTGGAGATGCACTCACAGAAAAGCATTTTAATTGTTCATACACATAGCGCACATTTTTTCCACTCCAACGATAAGACAGCCACTCCTTGTTTAGAGTTGGCCCTCCTCTATTTAGGTCAGTGGTCTGCAGTCCATTTCATGTTCTGTTGCCTCTACAGTGCCTAAATTGCCCAGCAGGCAGGTGCCATTAGAGCAGTTTGTTTGCAAGGTAAGCAGCTATGAGAAGTGACAGCAGTAGAATTACTAATGCACTTTGGCTGTCATTTCTCTCTGAAAGCCCCTGCAGGGAGGGCCTGATTAAATTGATATTCAACCTCCTGCATGTTGTGGGCCCAGGCTTCATTAGCATAGGGTTTAGATGACACAGAGAGAGGGATGGCATTAGTGTTGTAGGAAGCGGTTATACACTGTGCTGTAACTAATTTTCCAATTATAATGGGTGCCTACAATGTAGCGTATTAATGATTCAAATCACATTATTAACAGAGCATGTATGTTTAAAAATCAAGAGAGGATGTGTGGGAAAAGAGGAGGCATTTCACTCAGCGGTGGTTCACAGGAAGTGTCAGTGCACATTAAAAAGAGATCAAAACAAAAGTAGGCTTTGTGCGAGCCAAGTGCCACATGATAAAAAGACATTTATAGCATCCTGTCAGTGCTGACTATATCATTATACTGCACAGATGAGGCATTGTGCAAAGGTGGCATCAAGACAGGCACATCAGAAAAGTAGCACAAGGAAATTCTGTTCATTTCTGAGGCAGAATGTCACTAAGTATATTTACCTAAGTACTGTGCTTAAGTACAGTTATTAAATACTTCTATTTTACTTGGGTATTTCCTTTTCATGCTACTCTCTTTGTTTAATGCTTTACATTTCAAAGGGAGCTACTGTAATTGTACTTTTTACTGAATTACATTAATCTGACAGCTTCAATTTCTAGTTACCTAACAGATTAAGAATTTTCATACAATGCAGAGAGTTTATACAAGGTGATGTTTCTTTTGATTAAACCATCCAACAATTTATTCAAGTAGAGTGGAAACATTTAATCAACTAATTAGCCTATGGACAGATAATGATCATTAAGTCTCTCTCAAAAGAACATATTTTATGATTGCAGCTTCAAAAATGTGACAATTTCCTGTTTCCTTTGAATTATTTCAATGATTTAAATTTTTTGTGATAAACTTGGGGTTTGACCTGTTGGTTGGACAAAACAACAACCAAATTAAGGCACAATTACCTCAAATAAATTGGGTTTCTTGGATTTAAACATTGTTGGAAATATCTAGGGTAATGTAAGATGCAAAATATGCATAATGCTATATAATATCACAATATAAACATGATACACTATGCAGAAAAGGAGCAGAAAGAGGTTGCATTAAAATCAAACTATGATCAGGTATAACTCCTACAATGTAATATCTTCAGCTTTTTTTAAAAATCCAAGCGTCAAAAAGAAATTGTTTGAATTGAGGATCTGAGAAAACATGTTTGGAGGCACAGTTTGCAAATATCTTTTCTTCTATACCTTTTTGTTCTTTATAATAGAGAATTTATTATTAGCATTTTGACAAAAGTCTATTTCTAGTGAAACATTTTTAAACACACTAATTGCACATAATAAGAAAAGGTCCATTTTAAATCCTGTGCATTAAAAAACCCCAACTTTGTTAAAATTATTGCATTAATACCAGTGCATGTGTATTTATGATGTATTGAACCCCACTGTATCACTCCACCTGATCAGTGAATGTGTTAAGTCCTTTAACATAAGCTTGCCATGTACAGTAAAGCTGTACAGTGATGCAGTAGGAGACCCATTGCTCACTGACCTCTCTTTAACCTGAGTGGCTGTTTCACTGGCCACACACTGGGACAAGCTGTCCATCAAGCGTGCGCTCAGTCAGGACAAATGCAGCCTGACCCGGGCTGCTTTCGTGGGCGGACAAAGTGCAGGTAAGACTGATGTTGTTTACAGCAGATTTAGTGTGCTGTTTATCCAGTTTCATGGCAGCACGGATGCACAGATTAGAGAATTTACCAAGAACTACAAGCAAGACGACAAACACTTGTGGTGTTTATTTGATTTATGATATGATATTTAATGCAAATAGGCTTTAATTATACTTGCTTTGTTGATGTGTGTTATGTGTCATGTAAATAATCTTCTTGACAGCATCTTCCTCACACCCAGTAAAAAACCTCAAGAAATCCATGCTCCCTCCAGCATTAGCTGCATGTTAACATCACAAAACTGTGGTGAAAGCTGCGGTTAGCGCTGAGCAAATATTTAAAGTCACTGCTAAAGACATCATCACCACTGCAAATAAACGAATTGAATTCTGCTTAT
>JAPZDV010000014.1:7680669-7700979 GCA_029814665.1 Acanthurus lineatus
ATCCCAGGGGAACACCTAGCGCTTTGCAATCTGCGCCGGCTTCCTGGTGGCGCTTCCCCATCTCTCTGAGAAGCAAGCACTGACTTTGAAGTCTGTGAAGCTGATGATAAATATGCTAATGTGTGTGGAGGTGACTCGACGTAGCAGATAGCGCTGTGAGGGGAAAGTGCCACCCATCATTTAATATATGGAAAGAAGGAAGGAGAGAGAGGGAGAGGGAGGATGGGGGAGGAAGCATCAGGCTGCTGATAAGGCATAACAAGGATAAACAATGGGGATAAAAGAACACTTAAACTGTTGTTTTGTCTGATTCAGGGCAACGATCAGTGGATATATGACTGTAGGGTGAAGTCAGGAGCAGAAATAGTCATGTGTGTTTTCAGCTGCAAGGACAGTTTGATGCATATTGATAACCTTGGTCAATATATGTGTATTCTTTATAGGACTCTTCCTGCATTGAAGGCTATTCAAGGGCCCGATACTCAGTCTGATGTCCCTTCACACCCAAGATCATAAAGCAGGGTTCAAAGACACATCAAATGCTGCATTAATTTATCACATTGGTTCTAACATCGTTTTACTAATTTACTGAACAGTACTGAGTGGCTCATTTAAAGCTTTAACCAAACTCTGTCTGGCAATTTTTTTTAACTTATCTGTAAATGTAAATTTAAACAATAAATCTCAAAACTTTGGTCTTATTTTCACAGTCTTGACCATCATTTCTATCAGTTATGTGAACATTCTACTCTCCAAGGTATTTGCTCGGATCACGATGACTTTGCTAAAGACATTAGCAGTCAAATGATCTGACAGGTTGTAAAAAAGCCAAAAGTCTGGCCACATTATCTTTAACAAGTAAAACAGAAAGTGACTTTACCAGTGAAGCCCTTAAAGAAGGATTCATTTCACAGTAAAACCACACTCATAACCAAACAAAAATTGGATTCGTTTGCAAAAATCTGTATTACCTTCTGTACCGAGGTCGTCTTTATGTGCAAGGCCAATGATTTTACAAAAGATGCATGCTTTAATCTAGAGAAAATCTTGGTTACAGTAAATATTAATATGTTCAAGAATAAGAGCAACATTTACCCATGAAGGCCGGTTCTCAAGTGTTGGGAAATACTACTGCTTCTGTGAAAAAATGTTGTTTAAATCCTTTTTTGGCTCAAAATAGAGAGCCGAAATAAAATAAAATAAAATAGAAGAAAATAAAATAGAGGATTTAGAACGAATGAGCTCACCAAGAAATTCATGTAGTTTGCTCCTCATCCCTGCTTGAAGCTAAGCTTGAGGCCACATTAGCCACAATCAGCATAACACACTGGAATCTTTGACTGCACTGTTGGTGGTCGCATTGTTGCATTGTGGGTAATGTAGCTACCTTCTTTTGACAAAGAAGAGGAATGCTTTAACGTATCTGTTTCTGCTGCATTAATTTTTAGTTGTATTTTTTTTTTAAGTGAGTCTAATTATGTTCTAGAAGTGCATTGCTGCATTGATGAAGCATTGTTTTAATCATCTCAGAGCCTCTCACATTTATCTTGGGACCGTTGGGAGGGTCCCAACCCTCACTTTTGAAACCACTACTTTAAAACAATCTTTTCAACTATTGAGTGCAAAGGGGAAAAAAAAAAAAAAGATCATCACTAAAGTCATATAAGCGTGACATCAGCTCTCAGACTGCCATGAATTATTTAAGAGCGTAAGTGAACCAGATTGAAAGAGATGCATATTTTGAAATAGAAAACTTTCACATCAACCCGAGGCTTAAAAAAGTACATGTGCGAGTTAATGGAATTCTGCAATTCATACATTTTATGCCTCTGGGCTTTTTTTTTTTTTTTTTTTTTCTTTTCTGTGTGCTCCTGCCACTGTTTACACCTCTGAGTGAGACCTTCTACTTGGCCTTCTCCTTACGTCCTTATGTCTGTAGTGCAGTGTGCGCCAGGCTCCGTCTCTCAGTCTGAACACAGATTTGATAGCCTCAAGGTGACAGCAGCAGATCTGTTGCAGGTGTCGGAGGCAACATCAGGGTTGTCAGAAAGCATCTCGCCACACGTCTCAGATCTCTGAACAGCTCAGACATATTTAGGATACAGAAAAACAGGCAAATACTCAAAATTCTTGGCACATGTCTGACTGAAATGTTTGGTGAAGATAAAAAGTAGCAGTTTTTTTTTTTTTGGTTGTTGTTGTTGTAAAAACTACTCGCTGCAATCAGCTCAGCAGAGGGATCTCATCTGTTATCGGCTTGTGCATCTCAAGGCTGTCTTTGATATTAATGCCACAAGAGTAGCTTCCCACTTCAAGTGTGTGTGGACAGGCTGTAGGTGTCACTGTGGACGTGGCTTTGAGCTCCACCAGCCGTGGCTGTTGGAGTCCAGAGCGCCACCCAGCCCCCTTTGTAGGAGACGTCGTAAGTCAGATGTTCAGAATGCATGGGGCATTGTCTGCCTGGATGTTCGATGGGCTGGCAGCAAAAGGTGACATCTGGTGACTAATGTGCTCAGATGTGAATGCTGCTCCCTCAGTTCTCTGGGCAGCAGCTGCTCCGCAAAGGCACAAATGAGACAGGGGGAGCGAGGAGAGTGAGAGGGAGACAGCCAGGGAGAGATAGGGGAAGAAGGGGGTGGTCGCCAGGCCGAGGTGGGGGGTAGGGCTCCGGGTTTGAGGAGCGTGTTTGTATGTGAGATGGTGTGCATGTTCACCACGCCAGCCGTCTG
Organism: Acanthurus lineatus; assembly: GCA_029814665.1. Taxonomy (NCBI): domain Eukaryota; kingdom Metazoa; phylum Chordata; class Actinopteri; order Acanthuriformes; family Acanthuridae; genus Acanthurus; species Acanthurus lineatus. The sequence goes on from JAPZDV010000014.1 coordinate 7,683,399, forward strand.
ACTGCGAAAGGGGTGTGTTCTGGGGGGTTGGGTATGTCATGGGAAAATCAATGACTTTCTGTCTGATTTTCGAGGAGGAGAAACACGCCGGCCGCCTCCACCTCCCCGCCCCCCCTCCCTCCCCAACCCTCGCTCCCTGCCTCCTCTCCACGTTCGCCGCTCCACAAAGAGACCACACAGATCAACCAGGACCTGTTTTGATCTGCTTTGTGTTTCCAGCAGCCGAGAGCCTTGTAGTCACTGTGTCAGTGGTCGGTTGAGTCACAGCATCTCCTCAAATACAGACTGCATGCATGTTTGAGTCACAATCCTCGTCATGAAGAGGGAAAGGATGTGATGTGGCTCTTGCAAAGGTGACTTCAATGCTCACGTCGCCCAAAGTGAACATGACGATGGTTTTCTGTTCCAGATTTTGAGATATACACTTCTCAGATTGCTGTTAAGGGATATTTTTGACATATTAAGCAATGTGCTAATTCTTGTTAAGACTTAGATAAGAGGATTGATACCATTCTCATGTCTCAAGCTACACACAGCAGCCATTTAGCTTAGCTTAGCTTAAAGACTGGAAAAGGGAGAAACAGCTAGCTTGGCTTCATCTGATAGTAACAAAAATCTGCATACCAGCACCTTCAGTAAACAATCTATGAAAGTATTTACAAGTTGTGGACTTACACAAAGAAAAAGCTGTTTCTTCTGTTTCCAGTCTTTATGATAAACACAGCTAATCAGCTCCAGCTTCATACTGTATTTATCATGCACACAATAGAGTGGTTCTGATCTTCTCGTCTAACTCTTGACATTAAAAAGACTCAGTCAGCAGACGGAAGGTCAGCTGAAAACTTTTGAAAATTAAAATTCAATTGAATGCGTTTATTGGAAACATCGCAGGAATTTATTAAGAAATAAAAGAAAGTGTTAACACAGTTTTCACTGTAATAACTTTCAACCAAAGAATTTTTTTTTTTTTTTGCCAAATGGACTCTTTCAAGGCTGTCTGAGAAAATTCAAAGAAATTCTTCAAAGGGATATCCCAACATGCTAGTAATGGGACATTGCTACATCCATCACACTGCAGAGATTTCCCATGAGCCAATTGGATTTGGGGTTAAAAAAAAAAATCTACCACTGTAATAGCTTCATCCCTCTCCTGTCATCCGAGTATCCGTGATGGTTGAGCTGCATGTCACTACTCAAAACATGTTAAGTGTTTTGGATGACAGACAGCTGTATGGGACCCCCTTTTCCTCTCTGACTGTGTGTTTGTGTGTGTGTGTGTGTGTGTGTGTGTGTGTGTGTGTGTGTGTGTGTGTGTGTGTGTGTTTGCACCAAACCCAGCAATGTTACCCCAGAGGTCACTTCAGTGTAGATGTCCCCGTGACCTCTGGGCTCCTTTGCTGTTCTAAAAAGAGGAAGGGGCTCCCAGTCTCTGCACCGGCAATGAATGGGGTTAAAAAAAAAGACAACTAAGAAACTCCAACTCCAAAAAAAAAAAAAAACAAAAGACAAAAATTACAGCTAAGGTTTGATTTTCAGACTAATCACCTTTAAAGAGCTGATATCGCGGCACACGTTCACGTCCTTTCTGTCCCATAATCTTGCCAAAATGATTTGCGGCTTTTCTTTCCAGCGAGGGAGGAGGGGGTGGGGGGGGTGGGGGTGGGGGGGGATCACACGGAATTGGTTGTTGATCAACACCCTCAAACATGTGGTAATTTGTGGCATTCATATGGACATGCTGCTTCTTAGAAGACACTTGAGCCCCACTTAAAAGGCGTCATGGGCTGCTTTCGATTAAGGAGGCGGTGGGCTGCTTTAGATTTGATGAACAAGAAGTGCATATGCATTCCACAAAGAATGTTAATGAAACACATTCCTCACTGTTTCTCATGGAAACCAGCTTGGATTTAGGGATAAGGAGGTGGAGAGAAATGGGGTCCCTCTTACACCCCTCCTCAAGAAAAAAAAAAAAAAGAAAGCTTATGAGATGCAGCAGGCAATGACTCTTCTGAGGGAAAATGAAAGGAAAATTGTGTGGGATGAAAGTGCATTCAGATATTGTCATTGTATGACATAGTGGGGTCACATAGGTCCACTTGTGTGTTGTATCTGTTGTGACAAGAAAAAAAACAAACAAACAGAAACCCACGCAAATGTGGATTTGAATCTTTTTTACTTGGATAATACACCAACCTCCTCACAGAGAGATAAAACAGAACAAAAGCAGAAACAGACGCTGCTTCTCACATTTCTTTAATGTTTTTTTCATCTGCAAGAGAGACATTCGACCTTAAATTCTTGATCAGCGAGACTGGTCCTTAACCATTATTACTTTTTTAGAGCTGTTTTAAGTGCTTTTTCAATTTGTGCACAAAATAAAATCAGATAAAACAAAACATAACTGAATCACAGGGCACATGAAGCATGTGCTGTGTAAAATTTATGTATAAAATGTCAAAAAATGTCAAGATCTTTGTTAAATATTTTCTATTGTGTGATCACTTTATTCCAAAATGTTTCCAGCAATGTTCAAACCCTGAGAAATCTATAACTTTTTTCAAGGTAATGTTGCGTTTCATTTGGTCTCCCGTCAGTTGCGACACAGAAAAAAAAAACAGGTGATACATCAGAGAGTGAGAAACAAAGTTGGCGAGCGTGACTAAACGTAACGTGAATAGAACTTTGATACATTACCTCGTCTGTGAACGTTTCTGTCTGGGTCAAACTGATCCATTTTCATCAGCGGCGGCTGTTAAAATAAAGACAACAACTTTCACGGTCCAACACTATTACGGGATGTCATCAAACGACATCTTTTGTTTCATTCTTTTGATTGACAGACATCTTAAAACATCACTCGTTACTGAAGAGACTAAATATGACACGAACATCACATCCATGTTTTTCAAATTAGTATAGGCCTTTTCTTTATAACGATTAATGCAATGGTGGAAAAAAAACAACTCAATGGATGGTCCATAGCTTCTGTCATTGATGGTTGTGAATGATGTGTTAAGGGGATAAAGGAGCCGTGTACTGTGCATGCAGTCCATTTACCATTCATCCAAGGAGAAAAACTCAAGCAGTCATGTGTTAGGTGCTTTGCTCAAGAGCACTTCAGCCCTTATTTACTGCCCCCCTGCTCAGAAACTGTGAAGAAACCCATTAGAGACCTTCAACTCATCTCTGTGAACAGTGACCCATGAAATAGCTACAAAAAAGTCAATAAATATAGTAATATCAATAAAACAGTTTGTCTGTTTTTTTTGTGGGTATGAACAAAAAAAGGCTTAATGTGCAGTTATAAGCATGCTAGCAAAATATTAAGACATGCTAGCAAAATATTAACACAAAAGTAATATATGTTATTTATTTTTTAGTAATAATTAAATAATTACTTTTCCAATAATAAATATAATTAAATAATTTCTTAAGATAATAAAATTTTATAACTGCTTGGTGTTTAATTATAAGCATTTAAGAAAGATATTAAGACAGCAAATATCTGCATTTTTAATTAAAAATAATAATTAAATAGTTTATATTCTAATAATAAACTAAAGACCATTTTAATGGCTCCCTGTGAAATTATAATTATTACAGCATAATATTAAGACAAAGCAAATTTAAAATGTATTATCAAGTAAAACCGAGACATTATTTTCATAAATAGCCTGTTCTTGTTATAAGTTCACCTTCACTGCTTCTGTCATTTTGGTGGTTTTTTTTTCACACGATGTTTTCTAACCTTCCATCTCTGTTATTTGAAAGTGTTTTTGTCAGCTTTCTCTTGTTATAAGCTGTGCAGACTGGCTGCATACTGTCTTTTTTAACATCCTTTGGGCTCTGCTCAGGCATTTTACCACACTGTTGTCGTTGACGCTTTGGTCCATGGTTACCAATGATATTCTGGGTGGTTTTAATCACCTGCTGCAGAGCCTTATTGTCCTGTGCTGTGCGCATCCCATGCCAGTTGATTATATTTCTTGCCTCCTGCACCTGAGCACTTGCAAAACAGCAAAGCCTGTGAATCATTAAAATCAACCCACTGGAAGCACTTTTAACTTCATCTTTGTTGGATGCTGCACGTCACATTGCAGGCTGGCGAAAGCTCGCCACACAGTGTACTTTGCCGTTGGAGACATATTATGATGAGAGTAACAAGTCATTTGCTCTCTGGACATCACAGATACTGTATGAGAGACTTGATTCGCGTACGTGACTGCAGTACCTCCCTTAATTAAAAAAGAATGAATTATTCTGAGTTTGCATAACAGAATCTTTTCGGTCATTAAATGTTATTAGTCATGCAATTCAAGTTGTGCCTCCAAGCCAAAGTCAGATTTTTATGGAGACTTCTCTCACACACACATCCACACACACACACATTTTCTCTCTATCTGTTTTATATCAGCTTATGGACAGTTCGGAGGAATGCACAACAGATGCACAGACAAGCGATGTGTGTTTCATTTCAGTGTAAACAGTGGCATCAGAAGCAGTTTGATCTGAACTGTCTTTGACCTTTACTAACCTCATTATTGGGCGGATGTTGTAGTGTTTTAACAGTAACAATGGCCTCAAATAATACCGTCTCATAAATCTTAGCTTGTTTTTAATAAACACCTCTCAACATAAGGAAACTTGTGTTAAATTAAGAAAAGTACTTTGCAGACTTGCTGAGCCTCACCTGCGCTGTCTTTCAGCGGGTCTCATTGTGTAACTGTAGGCATCTTGTTTGAATGATGACAACAGTACTTCCATTAAAGTGCTCTGCATTCATTTTGCTGATCGAAGAAGTGTGCTTTCATTACGGGCACTCACAGAGGCTTCTGTCTGATGCAAATGAGACACTTTGCCAATTAATGAATCAAGCTATTGGTTAAAACCCGGCTCGACATCGCCATTGACAAATACGATGTTACACCAGGATTATCGACCCAGTCTGATTATTTTCTTTCCATTTCGCTGACCTTTTTCTTTGTGCTGAATATACAGTCAAGCCATAATGTGCTGCTTTCGTGCTTTAACACATCAATCATGCAATCATTTATACAGTGTGTCCAGATCATAATTATATTTACCAGGAGCAGTGTAATGCTGTATTGATTGCCAAACCATTAGCATTTACACACCCATCAATAGCGAAAGTAGTTCTCCTTCTGCTCTCTGCTTCACTTTGCCATGTGGTAGCAGCTATAAAAGGCCATGTTATTGAAAATTCCTTTTTCCTTTCAGAGCAGAGGGGGGAAGAAACTGGCCAGATCTCTATTAGCGGACTGGGATTTTCTTCCATGTGTCACAGTGAGTGTAATTGCAATGTCACACTTCAAGGACTTCATGTGGGTAGACGGGTGGTCTACCACAAGAGAGAGGACTGTAGTCAAAATACCAATTAATGAAGGCCAGGGAAATATGACCTGAAATGCTTCAGGTCCGTACCTACCAATGACTGAGCCTGTCGATTGAAATTGTATCCCATCAGCCCTTGGTCGTGGGTCAGCGCTCAGTGTCAGTGCAGGCAGATTACACTTTCCTCTCGCCGGATCCTGGCTCATGCCCTTGAGCGCACATCCAGGAGTTCATCCCGTACTTACTTCCCGATGATGAATTCACAACTTTAAAGAGAAAATGAACTCCAGCTCTTCAGAAATTCTTTGTAATATTATCATGCAAACCGCCAAGTCAAGCTGTACCTCGACATTTTTCACTGGTGCTGAGGTCACCCAACTGAATGCGTTTCTTTTTGCTTTTCTATTCAGCTCAGTGCAGAGGTGCATCCAAACCACTTACGCTGAAGCTGCTGAATGAGCTTGTCTGAGGTCTTTCCAACTCTTGTGATGGTCAGCTGCAGCATCACATTGTTTCTTTAGCCCTGGGCTACAGAATAATCGGGTAGTCTTGGAGTATCTGACCACACATGTGAGCCCTGCGGGATGGCACCCTAACCTTAGTAAGCGCACAACCCACCACTGCCAAAATTAATTACCACAGCGAGCTGTGACCTTGCCTCGCCTGATCTGGCCCCAGCACCATTTGGAGATAAGTCGTCATTTGCATGAGGCACCAAGTGAACTTCAGATATCAAGACTGTTTCATTCTTCATGTAGAAGCCCTGTGGAGGGCAGGAAGGCCTGATGTTTGGACTCACAGATCCCTGCAAGTAAGGAAGGAAGCATCCTGGTTTCTCCATAATATTTGTTCATAAAACTTAACTTTTTTTATACTAACAATAAATTTAAATAACTATGTGCAAATGCAGTGGTTTTCTACATTTACTGTAAAGTCCATTCTTAGTGCTCTTATCTACCTGATTCCCAAAAGATTTCAGCAGCAATTTTTTTTATTTTTTATAAAGTAAAAAAAATAAATAAACAAAATAAAACTGATAATATCTGTCTTAAGAATTTGCGGAGACCAGAGCGGAGCTAAAGGGAGAGTGAAAATTCTATTTACAATTCAAGAAAATGTAGCTTTGATATAATAATAGTGTTGCAAAGGAGAAAAAACTGGTCCCTGGTTAACTGGTTTCTATTAATATTTTCCATTGACAAATTTACATTATGTCACATAAGTCCTGCTTCCTCTTGAATTGCCATCTGATGCAAGATGAAGAAGTGTTTAACAAAAAGTGCAGAAGTTTAAGATTATGCTCTCTGACTTATTAGCATAATGAGGAAAATGTGTAATAATGGGACAATGTGTAGATAACATGGGTCAGCTTTAACTATTTACAATCATAACTACTGTAAATTAAATATTGTGTAGCTACAGTATATGATACTTTTCATACATATTTGCATACAACCCATCCAGAATGATCTTTGCCATTATCTTGTGAATATTTTTTACATTGTTTATATAGGGGATTTGCCCCTTGTTCTCATTATGTTTTTAAATTCGTACCCTTTGTATTTGCATGCTGTCCTACTTTGTACTGCAGCTGCTGCACAGCAATTTCCGTCAGGATGAATAAAATTCCATCTCATCTAATCTTACTTTAAACTTCAAAATCTGTAGTTCAAGTCTGTTGTGTTACATCAACTGAATATGAAGTATTTTCTTAAAACGGACACAAGTAACTTGTTTCTTTTGTGACCCTGGTGACACACATTCTCAAAATTAGCTTTCTCCGTCAATTATCCAATATATTTACCTTAAGTAAAATTGTACATTTAGCACTCACTGGTGTGACTTACCAAGGAACTGAGGTGAAAATGCATTCATTTACAGAGCCTGGTTTCTGTTTCTGACAGCTGGGTCCCATTATGACATGAAATCAGAGCCTCCTCGGGGTCCACAGTGAGGAGTCCTACACTGCCCAGTTATCAAAACACAGCATGGAATCCACTTAGGCTTCGTCACTGGCCACGTTTCAAGACACCACACGTGAAATAAAGAGATAGAAAATACAGAAACAGTGGGAGGTGGTGAAACCATTTCCACTCTAGCCTACAATATCCATTATAGAGGTAGAATGGAAACTGATGACAAAATGCAGAGTTAAATAAAATCTCAAAGAAAACATTTTAAATCAGCGTTGACATTTACATTCTGAGCTAAATGAACGTTTGCTGCACTGCTTCCTTGACATTGCACGAGCTCCCATGTTATTTGTTTTATTACAATAATAATCATGTGCAAATACACTTAATACATCTTCCCCCACAAGATCAGGACACTTATCATGTGAGAAGCAAACAGCACATGTCCCAAACAAACAAGGTTACAGATTGTTTAATGCTCTGGATTTCTCTGCACAAATCCACATATCCAGGTCGTGGCTGCGACTCACAAGAATGCGCCATCAGATGATTATGTCTAATTAAATTAAATGTCACTTACAGGCAATGTGGAGTATTTCCACCACACACACACACACACACACACACATACACACATACACACACACACTCTGCTGCAGTGACTGCATCAGTATGGCAGCAGCAGCATCTGACAATACAAAGAAAGAGGCTTTAATGGTGTCGTAACAAAGAGGATTTCACTTCATCGCAGCAAAAATTAAAGAAGCCTGTCTCTGCTTTGGGAGATGCTGAATATTTCATAACACCACAGGCTGACCTCGGGTCATCCTGTGTAGAGGCCAAGATACTCAGACGCATAAATGATGCATTGACAACAGCGATAACTGTACGTGACATTAGGGGGCCTCTGGATTGGTTTGAATGCGTGGAGTGAAAGCAGCAGGGACTTTTCTTTGGAGGCTGGCGATGAAAATTAGCCTCGATTGGATGATTCATTGAGGCCAGTGACAGTCTGAGTGTATGTAAAGAGACCTGGTGCTATCTTTACCCTTCCCCTTCCATCACTGCCCATGTCTCCCTCGCTTCTCTTTATGGAACACTGCAGTGTACATGGCTATTCAGTGCTGGACCGCAGCCCTCGGGGGACCCCTCCTGATCTGAGCAACCTGCACCTTTTCTGCACAAAGGCAGCATGAAACAATTGTGTAAAAAGATATGGCTGCGTCACCCGACAAATGATGGCAAATGACTACAAATACTGAAACTCACATGTGCAATATACTGTACATCCAAATGTGCATAGAGCGTAAGATGCTGCACGACTCCCTGCATCTTTGTTTTCTTCGCCTACCAGAGAGCTCTGCAGCCGCGAGACAAATAGCTGCGTGGCATTAGCACTACAGTGAAGGATGAAAGTGCACCGAGCAAGGCAAACAAGCATCCCATTACAACCGCCACTTAGCAACAAACACATCTATTACAGCGGCTGAGCAAGGCTGGAGGTGAGCCCGCACACACCTCCAACAAGCTGCTATCCAGGGCAATGAGATTCAGGATGCACAACGCTGGGAATTTCAACAAGAATGAGGAAAAAAAAAAGAAAAAGGAAAAAGGAAAACAAATGGCCCTCCCACTTTCTCTCCCCTGTTGAAGAATCAAGGGCCATAGCCGCTGTTTACATACTTGAAGAAAGAGTCTCTTCATCAGATGATGTTTTATGATTTTTTTTGCAGCCCTGCTGAGACCGGGAGCAGCCCCTTTTCCGCCATCATTTTTTACGACCGACATGAGCATGACATCACTTCCACAGAGACGGTCTGCTCAATTCATTGGTTCCACTGTATCATAGTGATTAATGGAGATCTTAATACACTGACCTGCTACGGCTAGCCTCCTGCTTTTTCTCTTTGTGTGCTACTGGAGATATTTTTTACCTCCTCGTTTCTATCCGCAGGTTCATCCCCCAGGGCTGCACCTTACACTCTGATGTGTGTCATGTCAATTCTCAGACAAAAGCATAATTCCCTCCTCTTTTTTTTTTTTAAACCACACTAATTACTGTGGTGCAAATCCTGACTGCTGTTGTCATGGTAATTGCCTTTCGGGGGTTATGGCGCCACAAAAGCTCAAGTGACTGAGAGTGAGAGAAAATGAGAGGAAGTTAGGGGGGAAGACTGCGAAGGAGACACACTGCTCATTGTGTGCCAACATATTTCATGTTTCATCTTGTTTCATGGCGTGTACTATTGGCAGTTTACCTTGACTCAAATGATCTGACCACGGCGCTGCTCAATGCCAGAAAATGAATTTGATGTGGGTGAGTGGGGATAAGTGTTCTTTCAGCATCGAGCAGAGTGCCAAGAGGTCCCAGAGCAGAGACCCGCTTGCCGCCATTTATCCACTGCATTAAATGGATGTGTTGGGTTCAAGGAAGGGTCAGGGAAATATAGGGGACAACATATGTCAAACAATACATATAGGAAGAGAAAAGTAGGATCATAAAAAGCCTTTTATCATTTGGCAAGCAGGGCTGCCGGCTGAGGAAAAAAAAAAAAAAGGAGAGAAGTCTTGCACATTGATGCGCTTGATCATCATTATGAAACAACATGAGGCACCTCTGACAGTTGGCACAGACATAATGCTGAAATGAGGATAGTTTAGCTTCTCCAAGGTCTTAAGGTTTGGAGATTCATTGTGTGTATGTGAGGGATATACGTGTGTGTGTGTACGATGTGTGTGCGTCAGGTTGTCGCAGTGCCCTTAAGATGTCCTTGTGTGGTGTCAAGTGTCCTGCTGGACCTCAAGCATGACTGACTTTCTGCTGTTCACTCTTGTTATTTAGACGCTTCATCATAATGTCTCTGCTAATATCACATTAATTAATTGCTGTTGTTATTGCCCAGTAAATTTATGTTTAATTCTGTCATGAAGTACTACTTGTATAAATATACACAAGATGCTAACAGCAGCAAAAAAACAGATATCCAATCAAAGGAGATTAAATGTAGCAGGGATGCAGGATAAGGATTTTTTTTTCACCTGATAATGATGACCAATAATTACTTGCTTTTTGTAGCTGATAAGGTAATCGCTAATTTAACATTTTGTATCTTACAGACAGCTCCGCATCTTTAGTTTCAGGTGAAAAACACAGTGTTGGCTGTTATCTTTATGTTTTAACTAAAATATCCCACTTTCATTCAACTTTCAAATGTGGTCACTTAGGAAGGCTTCAAATATTTTTGCTCTACATCATATAAGCTAGTTGTTTTATGGCACCACCCAGAACTTTCTGTTTTGTTTTGTTGGTCATGCAGCATTTCTCCATTTGCTTGCATTAGATACTAATCTCAGAGAGAGACTATTTAGATTCTGGCCAAAACTCTAACTATCTGCATGGCTGAGATGAAATAACCCTTTTAATATAACTTCTTCCCGCCGTGAGATGCAGAGATTTTACCGGCACAGCTGAAAGATATTTCTTTATCTGGGGTAGCAAACAATATGCACTGACACAAAAATCAGCTTTTTAAAATGAGGTTACACAGCTTTTGACCCTAAATGAGGCAGTGATCCCCTCTTAACTGGTCTTGAGCCTTTAGCCTGAGTCCCCAAAAGTAGCCATAGTCATACTGACACACACACACACACACACACACAACACGGGGGCTAATTCAGCGTTCCAGCTCCTGTTTGTTTAGTCATGGACAAACAAAGATTGTGCCAGCAGCTTGTTGGGTTGAATGGGATTTATTTCACTTTGAAAGGAATTCTCAAGAATTTATTTACAAATCAATTCTACACACAGAAGATCTACTCGATGATTATAAACACACACACACATAAACTAACACACACACGCAGAGTTTCTGTGTGGTATTATCTTTTATAACTGTTACAAATGGTGAAAAATCATTGCAGTCTTTTCATTCCTGATGCTGTAATAATGTATTGATATGTCCTCTGAAATTGTGTTAATCTTATCAGGGACTTGGTTTGTTGTGTGATGTGAAGATGGAAATATTGAGTAGGGTTCATCTAGCACATTGTATGTAATATTAAATCATGCTTAATGATTGATTCATACCTATTTAATACCTAAATAATAAACAAAGGGGAGAAAGCCCTATGCACTGTTTGTTAAAATAAGAAAGTTTCATTGAGTAATTTGTTAATTATAGTTCTACATGTTAGTAATTATGTTTTTTCTTCTATATATTCTAATGTTGTTAGTTTTCTTCTATAACCTTAACTGATGATGATGCTGCATCTGACACTACGAAGCAATGTCTCATAAAGGTGGATACAAACTGGTGAAACACAGCTAGCATGATGCTTTTTTTCTGTTTTGGATTCTCTTGCTCTTTGTCATCTCAAATATCAACACTGTCAAAACATTTAGCAGTTTGTCAATTATGCTTCTTTCCATTTAGCTGTATGTACACATGTAGTCAACCAGAAGTCCATATGGTCCAATGGGAAATCTTCCATCTTTCCATTCAGAATTTATACTTAAAGAAATTCACCTTTTTCGGTGGATTTTGGATGGATAACATGCATCCTGTGCCACAAGAAGCCTTCATAAAAAGATACATCTCCAACAAATGACAGCAGATTAAGCTAACATTGGTAGCATGCTAGTTATGTTACAGAGTAAATGCATTGTGATTAAAAAATCTTATTGCAAACTATTTTACAAAACCAGCTTTACAACTGGCAGGCAAACATCCCCACTTTTTACCTGTCAATAATAAAGTTTTGGAGTGCCTTGCATATTATAAAGAAACATTGTGGACATGTCGAGTTAGCAGAAATTAACATGTCAAAGTTCACCAAAGTCAAATTACAGATTTTATTCATTTATTCCTTTTTATGAACAGATTTTTTTTGCACAAATGTATAATGCTGGTGTGACTGAGTCTGTAATTACATTCCCTAACATATGCCATCACTTCCTTTAAAAAAACTAATAAAAAAATGGACAATATTTTTAAAATGAGCATATATATATAAATTATACACTCTGTCAATCCTAAAGGCCTTTAGCACTTTCAAACCACTGCTCCCATTCTTCTCATTTAAAAAACGATTCATGACATTTACTAAAGAGTTCATCTGTGGGTTATCTCTGTCAAAACAGAATAATCACCACTGTCACTCTATTGAGATGTGAATTTCTATAAATCCATTTAGACCTCCTGAATGCTTTGACAATGTGTTAGAAATAGAGGCCAAGAGGAGTTTCAGCCCTCACAAGTGCCGGAGCTATCTCTCACTCCATGTTTTTCAGATTAATTCAAAGCATCCCACTGCCTGGGAAATGACAACACTGGAGAGACAGCCTGAAGTTACACTTTGATGGACGCTGTGGTCTATCTCTGCCGTTGACTTCAGTGGTGAAATTGTGACCCCCTGGTCATTCTGGCGGGGCCTTATCAGCTCTGGCCAAATGCAGGAAGTCTGACGGAAGGACTAAGGAGATGATTTGTGGACAGTCTAGCACACTAATGGTGCTAACGCTGCACGCTGTCTACATTGTGGCTGCAGAATATATTGTGGAAATGGGGATGAGGGAGGGGGCTTGCGTCCAATTTGATCAGGCTGGGAGACAAATCCCGCTGCATATTTTTTCTGCTGCTACACTCGCTCACCTAAGACAGAACAAATCATTAGCACAGTGTTTCAGTGTTGGAAAACAGGATTTCAGGGCTAACCACAAAGATAAATGTCAGCTTAAAGTTTACTTACTACAGTGCAACCTTTTAGTCTGTGATCCCACCAAGCAGAGAAAATCCACTGAGTGCAATGCTCAGAAGCAGGGGATCCTCAGCCCTACCTAACTCCTCGAATCAGTGGCAGAAAATCTATATCCTTTTAAAAAGGAGGAGTCACATCAGATAATAGATATATGAAATCCATCTTGTTTCTGGACTCTGTCCTTTGTAGGAAACAGATCAATGGCAAAGCCTCTCCTTGAATTGCCCACAGTGACGTACAAATCAGCAAAAAGTTGAAACTCACAGACAACATCAGGCAGCATCATCACAGATGAGCTGAGGTGGAACAGGTTAGCTGAAATTCACGGGAATAAATTTTACAAAAAACCAGATGTGGGCTTCTGCTTCATAGACTGCAGATTTTTAGCATTTTATTCTGACTTTTTTTGACTGATAGTGATGAGGTGTGTTTATACAGATCACTTAGCGAATATTTGCTACCGTTTCCACTTAGTTTGTCTCACCTCTGTTCCAACAACCACTATCTCTAGCATGGTCAAAACAAACCCTCAGTCAGTCTTGGAAGCTTTTAAGTCTCAGTTTTTGTATTGCACCAACACTCATACTGTGCTTCAAGCTTCTGTTCCAAGCAGATTGATTAGCTTATACAGCAAATAGCTGCACAGCATACCGGGCTAACGAGCTAACGACATAAGGAAGCTACAGCAAAGTGCTCACCGAGCAGTGGTCAGTGGTTACTCTGGTGATATGCTGCCCATTATTTTACACATTGCACCTTGAAGTAAAGCCACCAGACTACAGCCTGTTGACCCCGCTGCTCTATAACATGATACAAAAGTGCTTCTGTTCGGCTTCTTTCCTCAGGCTCTGACACTCCATTTGCACTCCTTCACAACGGCATAAATATGGACTCAGACATCATTTCTGTCAACTGTTGAACCTCAGCTGCTCTACCTGTTGCACTGCTAATGCTGAAGTATCTGGATAGTTATTTCCCTTGTTGCCTCTTTGGGATTATGAATAAACACTGAGCCATGTTATTGTTATCTGCTCATGCCTGTTCTGTGCAGAATGCCAAAATATTTACATGATGCTGTGATATGATACTATTGCACAAGTTTACCACACAGAAATCATAGTTTGTATTAAGCTGATAAATTCCTATTTATTTATTTGGAGATGGTTTGTTTAGTACTTCAATTGAATGTTTTTTATGTATTTATCAAAAACCAAAAAATTCCAATTTTTATTGCTATTGTACATTCTTACTTTATTCCTCCCCTTTTTCTCTACAGCTGGGCTACAACTGTATTTTGCAGCTCTGTTCTGTACTGTTTACATGATATTAAGCTGCCCTTGACCTTGATGTTAAAAACGTTTGGCGTGATAAAAACAGTGGAGGAAATACAGAGGTGAATCACTGCCTGCACTCACTGAAAATACTCACATGGATATACCCATAAACACACACTGCATCTAAACTACTCATGTAATTTTTAATGTTATTCTGTCTCAATTTCATATTGTTTTAATGTCAAGTTCATGACATTTTTTACAGTCAGGTTTTGTGACAGTTATTAGTCATAACAGATATTCTTTTGCAGCAGTTACAGCTGTTTGTTTTTGCCTTACCTAGCTAATATAATCAAATTATAATGATGAAATGATTTCCTGATGAAATTCCTGTAGTTAAACACCCATTTATTACGAGAAGCTGTTCTTTTATTTACTCTTTCATGACATAAATGTCTATTAACAAATGCCTTCCTCAGTAAGGTCTAAAAAGACCTAAATATTAAGCTTGGAAGCTCAGAAAGATGTTTGTATTTCTGAGAGGTTTCAACTTGTCCATACACACATGTAGGAGTGTGCTTTTATTTTCTGCATGATAAGTGCATGTTTGTCAGAGGAGCTGACAGAGCTATGCAGACAAGTGCCTGAGCGCCTGGTTGCTCTCTCGTTCGACATGTCAGGTGCCATGTTTACGCAGCCTGTTGCCCGGCAACCCCTGCCAAACAGACTGGTGGATGAGGGAAGCTGTAAAGATGTTGTCATGAGGGTGTCTGCACAAGCGTGTGCGTTCATGTGTGTGTGTGTGTGTGTGTGCATGTGTGTGTGCATGTGTGTGTGTGTGTGCATGTGTGGGTCGGCAAACAGGTGCCACTGCTGCCCTCCATGGGGCTTCACAAGTTGTTGCAACTTTCCCATTATTAACCCCCCGTTGCCTAATATGGCAATGACTGATTCTAGGAATACTTTAATAAGAAGCATAAGGAGGAGGCATCAAAAGGGATTTAGTTACATTTATTTTTGGTCTTGTTAAATAATGTTCGGGCGAAGTAATTTAGGAATAAATAGAATCAGGGATGCAGCTGCTGCCAACACAAGGTCACATACTTATTCTAAGCAGTAGATGTATTACTGTAAGTATAACATAACATATGAAACTGAGACAGAGCTTCACCTTGGTGTTTTTACCATTTCTGTCCATTTCAAGTCTTTGCTGCTTACTTTTTTTTCTGCATATCATGAATTTGAAGGAGTATTTTCCATTTTCATTGCATGGTCACTTTCTGAAAATTAAGTAGAACAGAATGTGTGCTAATACACTTGAAATGAATTACAATGGAGAGCAGAAGTACCCCCACATGTGAGTTGCCATCTCTGGATGCTCGATTAAATAATTTGTGTTAACTTGTTCTCTTTTATGCACCTTCCACCACCAGACCTTTTTTTTGCTATTTGTTTAAGTACTGGAGTGCAACAATGTTATGTGGCATCCCTTTTTTTCCTCTTTAACCATTTTAAACAAAATGTTAATCGAATCAGAGTTTTTAAATAAGTGTTTGGGTAAACTTTAATTCGCTGTGCTTTTCAAGGGCAACCACCAGCTAATGACAATGTTAGGGTGAAATGTTTTTCAGGAGTTGATGATCAACACTTGTGAAATGTCAATACAACAACTTTGACCATTACATTTGTTTTTATTGACTCTCTGGATTTTCAAGCGCTTATAAATGTCAACTAGATGGGGGTTTCAATGACCTGATTTGGTGTGAAACTGTCCAAACAGTCCTTCATCATCTCTCATGTTCATTTGTTTCCTCTTGCAGTTTTGCCTGGCTTTTGTCTGGTTCAGTGCCTCGCAGACAGCTGGTAAAGTCTGATTCCAACATTCGGCAGCTACAGTGGAGTTTTGATTGCACAAAATGTTTCAGTAAAACATCAGAGGAGAACAGCAGCTTTTAGTGTCAGCTCAAGAGCTTTTTTTCTGCAGCACTGCAGTAATTTGCACAAACAACACGAAAGATATCCTGTGTGGAACAGATCTTAGTTCAAAATGATGCAATAAAGCAACAAGACATGTTGCATTTTCAGCAGAGGGCCACAGCACTGCTCTACTATCAGTACTGCTGTCAACTACAAGCAGGAGCTGCAGCAAGTTCACAGGTTCACACCTGCTCTATGGGGGTTTGTTGAGAGTTGTTCTGTGAAAAGTGAGAAATCAGTAACTGATGGTGGATGTAGACATATGATGGAGAAAGTAGATACACCGAGAAATGCAAGAAAATGACTCCTGGGAAGCCGTGTGGTTTATAACAGTGCGTGAGTACACAAGGTTGTATTTCTACTTTTGAATTACACTCTATCCAACTTAGATCATGTATGTTGATACCTGTCGTAGAAGTGAATTATCATATGAGGGAATCACTTGGCTAAGCTCTTTTGATGAAAAATAACTGAAGAGATTCATCCTGACCTTAAAAAACATGTGACATTTTCCAGTTGAGGAGCTGGAACCCATCCTCTACGATAAGGAGAGCATCTTACTTAAATGTCACAGCGCCGGACGGACTGGCTGTGATATTGTTGAGGGACTGCTTTTTTTCTTTTTTCTTTTTTTTATGAGTGCATATGAAACTGCAACGCAATTTACTGTGGTATCTCATTAAGCTCTATAATGTCTTGCTAATAATTAAACGCTCACATTTAGCAGAAAATGATTCGGCAGAGGAGATCACAAGCCTGGGATTCTGACAAACACAGTATGCTTTGACTATAATTGACTTTTCACTCTGCCCTGGAGTTACAGGAGAATAATGGGGCTGGAAATAGCTAGTTAACCTCCTGTCAGGTAATACATAAAACGAAAACAAAAAGTCTTCACAGGACTGCAATATACCTAAACCTTTTCCTGTGAGAGGGAACAGAGGGATGTCAAGGTGGGAGTTGTTACACACAAGTGATTTTATTAAGTGGAACACCCGCTGTGAGCTCAATCTGTCACGCGGGGATTCTTTGTTGCAAATTATACATAATTCCCGGTGCATAACAACACACATGCAGTATGGTTAAACAACGCAGCACTGAGCCATATGGAAAACAAATAACTAAAAACACATACAACAGAGAAATATTACTGTTTAATCATTTTTTTACTATGAGATGAAACAAATAATTGATCAATTATACAAAGAAAAATTAGGCAATTTACTATGTAGAAACATAGATAGATAGATAGATAGATAGATAGATAGATAGATAGATAGATAGATAGATAGATAGATAGATAGATAG
>JAPZDV010000014.1:7701079-7715627 GCA_029814665.1 Acanthurus lineatus
AGATAGATAGATAGATAGATAGATAGATAGATAGATAGATAGATAGATAGATAGATAGATAGATAGATAGATATGGATTTGTAATATATCTATGTACACATATTTATAACTTGGTACATAGTTGTAATTATTACATTTTCTTTTTACAAAGAGTAAATATTGAAAACTATAATATTTCAGTGGGTCATGTGACTGATTAATGGACTGTGTACATGGAAATTTAAGCCTGTCTCAGAAAAAACCCTAATGAAGACAGGACAACATTTGTTAAATAGAGCCTGATGTGACAAGAGTAGTGGAATGAGTTTTAATTTTGATAAGCTTGCTTCTCCAGCTGGCTGTTGGTGTGTTCTCGAAGTAAGAAATAATATGACAATTTAAGCAATTAATCAAGTGAAAGTTCATAGTTAATGAATATGAGGAAATTAATCAACACTTTTATTAAACAATTATTAATTCAAGCAATTCAAAAGGAAAATATACTAAACATTCTGCTGATTATTATGTTATGTTTCATTGTTAATCAGTATGAGCTAAAATGACTGATCAATTAAAGGAGCGCCCTACCAAGTTTGCAAATTGTGATCAGATTGCTCATTAGAGGGAGTACTACTTTGTTTTATTTTGAAAACAGACGTGTTATTTCCTTAATAGATCTACAGGGAATCTTTTAAACTGAAAAAAACAAACCCTGATGATGTCATCAGGGTCAACAACATGGGGGTCAAGGGATAAAAAAAACAGGAGACTGCTGGGTTATGGGTTCTTTCCTTTATTTTGGCTTCTTACAGACACTAAACTTAGTTGTTTGTTTGAACCATCCATTTCTAAGTATTTGATTATTTTCTTACCTTAATTATATGTTTTTTATTGTAACCAATGCAAAGTTATCATTTTGAACAAAGGTGTCATTGTAACCTTCTCAAAGTACCTTACGCCAGTGATGTTCTCTTAACCATGTAATTTTATGGCCAAATCTGATCAAATTTTAACCTTAAGTTGGTGCTTTTTTGCCTTTATTTGATAGTAATGAACAATCAGAAGCAGGAAAATAGAGACAAAGAAAGTTTGACAACCAAGGTCCCCAGCTGGAATTGAACCAGCAAAACAGTTGCAACCAGTAATTTGGCTTTGGAAGCGATGAAGAAATTATGTGGTTCTGCCAACTGGGAAATACTCTTATGTGTCACTTCAGAGGTCATCAAAATATGTTTTTTGTTTTATTTGGAGGACTTGTTGAAAAGCTCTACAGACTGGAAGTGTGCACTTTGAATGATAAGAGTTTCAAATTTAACTGTGGTCTTTAAAAAAAAGAAAAAACAAAAACATATCACTGACATTTACCCGACTTTATAGGAGTGTGATCCTGAAATAAAGGAATTTTACTGATTAACAGTTTTGTTAAATGTTAAACTAACTGGAGAAGAGTGAAAAACATTCCTGCTGCTTTAGTCTGTAATCCACCATTGTAAACTGAATACATGTGGGTTGTGGACTCATATAGATGCAAAAAATATATGTATAATTTAAGCAATCTCTTCAAATGCAACAGTTCTGATAGTTCCAGCTTCTCAAACATGAGGATTTGGGGCTTTTTCTCTGTTTCACATTGTTGTTGTTAATTGGCAAATTTTTTGGCTCTTGAAATTAATGACAGAAAATATTCATTTCTTTAATTGAAATAGTTAAATCAATTAATTAATCAAAAAAGGCCAATAATATATTGTAATGAAACAAAATAATAAGTGAGGTATTTTTTCCGTGCATTAAAGTGAAGCCGAACCAGTATTATATTTGCTGCATGTCAGTGTTGCAGTGATCATGTTATTCTTCTCAGTATATAGTAGCAAAGGAAACATGTTGTCAACCCCCTCGCCTCTTTCTCTCTCTGCACTGTCTCCCTCTGTCTCTCCCACTTCTTCATTGCCCATGGCCTGAGGGAACAGTTGGCTTTCTGAATGCTCTTCCCCCTTTGTGAGCACACATTGATTGGCTCTCCGCTCCCCCAAAAGCAGAGCAGCATGAGGTGCCGGCAGCCAGCTTTTTGCTGGTGCTGCTCAAAAAAAGTCTGAAGGAAAAAAAAAAAGAGGGCTTGAAAATCATCAGGAGGCTTCACCGCAACCTGTCAAGGTATGTCTGTTCTCTCTCTGCCTGCCTCTCCTGCTGTAATGAGAATCAATGGGGTTTATCACATTTCCCTCATGTCTTTTTTGTCAAATGGAGTGCAATAGTCCTCTCTACTGTTTGCACAGCCCTGTCCTTCTCCTCCACCTCCTTCTCCTCCCCATTACCCTGCTGATTCCATCCATCCTTTGAAATCCTATTTGTTGACCAGACTCTGCTGCTCAGTCTGCAGTGCTGTCACCAGCAGGTCACACACAATCCCATAACACAACAGACCCCTAGTAAAACTGTTGTCTGGGGGAGGGACACACATGAACCTGAGGGGCTTGGTAAAAAATGAAAGCACAAATTCTGTCATCTGCAGCTATAATTTAACTCACATTTTCATGTTTAAGCAAAAGAAAGTAGGAGCAAAATATGCCAGCACAGCTCTCAAACATTGCAGTTAAGCAGACCCTCGGGAATGTACGATTCCAGCACTATCTCTCTCCATATTTTTGGACACCGAGCAGCATGAGCTCTCTGTCCACAGCGGAGTAAAAGTGTGCACTGTGAACACATTTGGACTGGAAGACAGCCAGTGGTTGGTCGGTTGTGGAGGATGTGGGCTGGTCTCTGGAGCCTGGCGGTTGTTCATTCATAAACCAGGTGGGAACTGTAAATGAAAACACAGACATCTCCGTGCCTACACTTTCAATGATTACATTGTGTTGGTTTTATGTAAGGAGCAGCAAGGCGTTCGGGTTGCAAGTCCAAAATCTATGGAGTATTTTGCAATTCTCTGAGAGGATTTTTCTACATGCTGCAAACAAATCTCAACTAATAATCATGTCAAGAAAAGTATTAGCAAAGAAATGGAGGTGTATTTATGTAATCCAAGCTTGTGTCAGAAAGTTAATAAAACTTGATATGAAAGCAGACATGGTGAAAACTGATGTTACCCACATTCAGTTCATTCATCTTCATGACAGCCATCTGGCCAACAACCCAGACTACCACACAATATGCATTTTTATGGGCAGGTAAATCCCTCTCGTAAAAAACCTAACAAACAATTGGCACCATCATTTATTCAATGTGATGCTATCACCCAGCATGCTTTCGGGAGACAATCTGGATGAATGAGTCAATCTGAGACAAACCATGTTTATTTGAAAAATTACACTCATGTGCGGCATCCTGTCAATGATCAGGTTTAGGCTGCAAAAACAGTTGTAGTTAATGTTTTAAAGAGATTGTTGTTTACATTAAATATTTTTTTAAAAATTAGGACATTCTGTCTTGCATCACCACTGTTGACATTTCAAATTTCTTTTTTACTACTATCAACTCTAAAAACTGCAATATTAGGTCAGAATCAGAACCAGAAAGGTTTATTGTCATTGCACAAAACAGTACAACCAAACTTGCTGTGCAGCACCTAAAAAAAAAAACGTTCATGAAAAGAAGTCAGAAAGATTTAAAAAAGCATAATGAGAGCATCAGTATGAAATTTTGCACGTAATGTCTCAAAGCTATTGCACATCAGTACGGCCAGTACAATTGCACCTATAACTTTGTTGAAACCCGTGTTACATTGCAAAGAGTTATTTTTTGGTCTCTAAAACCAGAATAAATTCAGATCAACTAATAAAGACTGACAATCAAACCTGTGTATGTATTACTGTGGGGTGTTAACAGCTGGACCAGCATGCCCCGGTCTTAAAGCATATTAGATAAATCTGTGTCTGGACTGGAGCCCACTGACGCTCCACTCTTAAATATCACTTTGCGTATCTTCTTCAAAGCAATTCACTTACACACTGTTTTTGACTCAGTCTCCTTGACCCAGTTTGTGATAAGGAAAAATCCCTATCTATATTTGGATCAGTGTGTCTGTCTTGCGCTGGCGTATATCACATCATGATCGTGTGGGAAAAGAAAGTGTCACAACACTGCGATCTGTGATTTCAGGTCTGACAGGTTGATTCCCTTAAAACATCCCAGTGAAGGACTGAAAGGTTTTATTTAATGATGGTCACTTATTCTGCATTAAAAATGTAAAAGTATAAAGAACTATATGTAAAGACGTAATGTTTTTCACATCATTATGTGAAACATATATCACATGCACACAATCTGGTGAAGTGTGGCTACACTGATCCACAAGAATACCTGTAGCTCCTCCAGCTGAGTGTGACAGGCTTAAGTGGCCTGAGACAAATTGGTGGATGAGAGCTATTTTAGGCTTTTTAATCTAAGGCAATTTAGGAATTCCTGCCAGTGAGAGCACCAAACGGCTGCCTAACTGCATTTAAAATTAGCTGTATGGTACAAAATATGGATCCAAATTACACCATCTTCTACATTACGCTCTAATTTGAAGTCTTTGAATATAAAAATGTTGATATTTGACCTATGTGCTCAAATAGCATTTCTATAAAAAAGAACAATATTAATTATTAAGAGAGAAAATGTCTTTTATAGAATTTATATCAGATTTTAGGGAGAGTTTCCAGTTTCTGATTTTCTTCATGCCCTTAAGCAGCTGCACAATCTAAAAGTACATTAACCATAGAGGTTTTTTTTAGCTGGTTGGACCGGCTTTAATTAAACAAAAGTATTATTGACTTTGGTATAACTTTATTTTTTGTGTGTTTGCCAGTTTGTTCTTTGATTCCTACTTTTAGTATAGTAGCAACAATAAAATTGATGTGGCTTCAGTAGGCTGGAATTAAAAGTTTGCTTCTGCCCCCAGCTGCAGCCACTGTGAGCCACAATTACCGAAAACTCTCCAATCTCTGCTAAAGGGAAATGTTCACATTAGCCAATTCAGGGATGGCTTACAAGCCTGGAACAGGCTGAAATCAATGCTTCCTGTCACCTTTTAGCAGGACAAATGGCGCCTATTGTTCCTGCCTATCCCTCCCCCTAACTTAGACAGCTGGGGTAGATACACAGACCAGAAAGCATGGGGACCTTAAACGCACCAGCAGAGTGCATCACATGTATAGTGACTTGTACCATGAGAGTGTACAGAGGGAGAGAAAACACCACTCTGACCCTAATCACAGCCTGAGTGTGGAGAGTCAATCACAGCACTCAGGGTGGTGTGTTTCTAACTTTTGACATGGGGGTGCTTCCAAACAGGCCACAGTGGCAGCAGCAGGTCACTGTGTGCGTGCGTGTGCGTGCGTGTGTGGTGGACTGGAGTCTGGATGCTGCTTGGCACAGTCATGGCTCCTTGACGTCAGCGCTCAGCCCAGACTGCTGCTGCTGCTGCTGCTGCTGCTGATGCCGCTGCTGCTCTCAAACATGTCTTTGTTATTCAGAGCTTTCCATCAGAGAGCGGCGACCTGCAAAACACGGAGGGTGGCGTCCGCTCCGAGGAGGATCATGGGATGACGGAGCGCCCGCGTGCGTGCGCCACTGCGCAGGTCTAAGGGCGTGCGCGTGTTTCTTATTGACTAAAATAGACTCTAGTATTATAATCAATGTTTATCTCTGTTATATATTCAGATTATAAATTAAAAGATAGGACTGTATTAACATTTTAGGCACAGTAAATCTAACTACAGATTTATTATGATTATTATTAATATCGTATTATATTTAACTTTTGGCTGCTACATTCGTATTATTTTTATTCCAGTATCATTATTTTTTAAATTATTATTTATAGCCTGTCTTATTTAAATTCATATTTTAGGCATCTTTGTGTTTATTTTTTGTATTTAGCCTTTTATTAATATCTGTTATCGTTACTTACTATTTGTAAGTATTCTAGTATTCAGTAATAAAGCAGTAAAGTAATAAATAGCAGTTTACATTCAGATCAATACTACTTTGTTGAACATCATCATAATTAATAATTTATGAAAAATTTCGATCAGAAACATGATAAGATATCAATTAATTCGCTAAAAAAAATAGAACTTAAATTTTTATTTAATGACTGACCCTACATGTCAATGATGTGCACTACATTTTATTCATAAAGACTGTGTGTACACAACATGTTAGACCCGGTTTGTAACACACTCGCTTCGGTCGCTCCAGCAAATCCAGCGTACCAGATGGCTGCTGAGCTGAACGACAGTCCGGCTCCGCTCCCGGCTCCCTCCTGATGGCGTCTCCGCGTAAAAATCCGCGACACATTTTGTCAGCAGCCACCGAGCATGGGTCCCTTTGGTAATAGAATAGCCAATGTAATTTGACACTTCAACTTACTGCGCTCTCTCCGACTCTATTCAGTTACTCACCCACTGACGTTGAGCCCATTCTCAGTGGTCGTGAGGGGGGAAGATATTTAAAAACAAGAGCCGAAAATTACCGAGGACTTTCTCCGCTCAATAACCCGGTGAGTAACTGCAAACTTAACGTTGCTTGTTCCCCGTGTGGCGCTGCGAGGCTCTTGTCTCGGGAAAGGTTTTGTTTCCACTTTGGCTCAGATTGTTTCTCAACAATAGAGTGACCACTTGAACTGGCAGTGAGGAGCGTGTAGGTGCCTGTAATAATCAACCGCAGCTTTTTATTTACTATCACGCCGCTCTGCGCCGTCGGGATTGAACCGGCGGGCTGTTAAGCAGGTTGTGCATTTCGTTGGTAACAGATGCCGCGTTGATCTCCAAAGCGTTGGGGCTTGGAGGCGACATTGTAGCAGCCTGTATGCGTTTTTGCTTGCAGAATGAATCATGCCGCGCTATGTGTGTGTGTATATATGACTGTGCGTGAGTATGTGTGTGTGTGAGAGAGCCAGGTTTAGAGGTAGGTCTTGTCTTATTTTTACCTTTGGCTTGTGATGTGCACAAAGCACATGGGTTGTCTAATGTGGCTTTAGCGGTGCTGCGAGGGGGATCCATGCAAGCTGCGGGAGGACTGTGGACAAGGCAAGGCAGCGGTCACTGCGTGGATTATTCATTAAATGTCACGTTAAATGTTTATTTCTGAACTTTGTTAACAGCAGCACGTGTGTATGCTGTTGAAATATCAATGTATTTATGTCACAGCCCGGAGTTATCCTGCCGCTGTAGGTCATGGCTGTTTCATAAGGGTTTAACAAGTTGACTTCCCAAATTTGTGCTGTCTGAATATAGAACCAGTTGAGGGGGCCTCTCATATAGAACTGGACTCATTTCCACTTGCTGGACATCTGTCCAGGAAGCAAAAGCCAAGTGGAAAAAGTAAGCCAGACTCTGCTGCCTGATCTGCTTCCTAACCAGTTGTTAATGAAACAGGAGAGTGAGTGATTCTCTCATACACACATGCACTGTTTCCTTTTATTTTTTTGCTTTTGAAATATCCTAGTTTGGAAGCATCAAGCATGCAAACAAACACACGTGCAGATGTTTCTTGTCTTTTTCTGGTGAGATGTCCAGTAGAGCTCTTCCTGTTTTTGTTATGTTGCTGAAAAAGTTCATCCTCCATGTGTCTTCTTTTAGCCTGCTGCAGCATCCGAATCTTTTTCTGCACAGCAGACTGTTTGGATCCCGCTGTGGAGGGTCATGTAAAAACTTCTGTGTTGATATCAGTTAGCGAGCAGCCCCGGTTGCTTTGTTTACATTTCTGTCATGCAATCCAAGGGTCTTGTTGGCTTTAATAGCTGCTGAGCTGAAAGGCTCCTCGACTCAGCGGGATTTAAAAGTTTCAGATGCAGCCTTGATGCGGGACGGGAGATGATGTCAAACTAAAGAGCTGCCATCTTTATGCACCTGGTCCTTTGATTGCTCTCCTCTCAAGTCCCTGCATGGGCCACCTTTCAATCTGCCTGCATCACAAGCACTCGATGGCACGTGTGATTAAACGCTGATTGAGCTCTGCTTGTGCAGGGAGAAAACTTCAAACTTCCAGTGGCTTCTGAGATTAGGGAGGTGTCAGACAGAGGAGGAGGAGGTTTTCTGTCCCGTTCCCTCCTCCCTGTCACCCCACCTCTGTGGGGCCCCAGGTTGGGCTCCTGAATAACCATGGGGCAGGCCCCACCAGGCTGACCTTCTTCTATTCAAGTTGAGGATGTTGAAACACCAGCCGTCAAACAAAAGACACATTGAAACAGAGATCTGCAGCCCAGCACGTGTGTCTGGCCGCTGAAGTAGACCATTTCTTAACTCTGAGTTTGACCAATGAGAAGCGTCAGCACATTGGGAGGCAAAATGAAACTATTTAAGGACATGGAGCTGCTTCTGGTGCACATTAGTGAACAAAACCTTAAGTTTTGCTTTTATTTCTAATTCAATTCACATAAATCTTTTTGACTTTTTAAACTGATTTTTTTTTGTTTGGACTGCAATAAGCCTGAATTCTGTGTGTGGCTCTGTGGATTGACAATGGCATCACGTTTTCAGTGCAGGGTGGGAGCTTTTCACTCTCGCCTTTCCACCCACCCCGACGAGGTGAGAGTAAAGGCGGAAGCTGGAAATGGCTGTGCCACATGGGAAATAATTCAACTCTCAGATCAGAGAGGACACACAAGAGGCCTCATTACCTCCAGCTCTACTGCTGGCCAGCCTGCGAGCAGACTGAGAGCCAGTGTGCCTCAACTAGACACACTCACCTACTGAAATATTGTCTGTGTGCTGCATCCTCACGTCCCTTTTGTCTGGAAATACTCCTGAAACTCAACATAATGCACAGTGTCATTTTACACCCAAACAGTCAGGAGATAAAGACTGCAGCATAGCCACAAAACTAAACCTTTTCTCCTGGTGGTTTTTGCAGCCTGAGCCTCTTTTTACCAACAATGTGTGCTTAAGTAGCTGGTAAACATGGTTGTTAGATGGGGTATAATGTCATAATGTTATTGATTTGACTTGGGAATTCCACTTGCGGCGAGCAGCGCTCTGAAGCACTCGAACAGGAAAAAAGGCGAGCGCGTGAGCGTCGCAACCGACTGCTCTTCCCTCCGCGGTCAGAGCCTGTGGGAGGTTTGTGTAGGTTTCGCTCAAGGTCCCTTTTGTGTTGTCTTTGCTCCAGAGAATAAACTCCTGGGATGAATCACCCCGCTGGTATGGCTATTTTCAATGAGCGAGGAGAGTGCAGGGCAAGCGTGGCTCACACTCCCTGCACAGAAAGTGTGTCACTGGGCAGCTGGAGTAGCTTAATCATGAGGTTTAGTTTGGTGTCAAACAGCACTTGGTGTTAAATAATCCTGTTATTATGTTACTTGTGAGCAATTAGGGCGATGTAAAAGGTTATTTAATATTGCAGTGGCTCTTGCAGTGAGATTGTTTAGTTTAACTAACAGCTGCAAAGTAACTGAGTACATTTGCTTGAGCACTTAGAGTACATTTTGTGCTGCAATATACTAGAAATCCAGCACATTTAGGAGGCAAATGCTGTGGTTTTGAACTCTGCTACAGTTGTTTTATAGCCAGTTACTTTTCAGATAAAGATTTAACATGCAAAGCTGAGTACACTTTATAAAATATGTCACGTTATTACAGTGTAACATCTCTTTCGTAACCTTTTTGGCTTGTAAAACCCAGATGGAGGGATATAAAAATCCCGCACACTGCCATTAGATCAAATATTTCCTGACAGTGTGAAGGTCTGGCAACTTGAGCCCAAAAGAGGTCAAAGTTGACTGAAAATGTTGTTAATAAAGCAGGTACATGTGAATGAAAGAGTCCAGGAGTGTTTGGTTCTTTATATCAACCAGTAACACTTTGTAAAGCACAAGAACTTTAGTAGTGAGTGTTAACAGCTTGTGACCCTTTAAAAATGATGCAACATGTACTCACAACCCATTGTCTCACACTCACACACACATACACACACCCACGGTATTATTACATTGCGGTATTTCTAATTTTATTCCAAGAGTCCGTTCCAAAAGGCAGGTTTAATAAACTCTTAGCCTAACTCTGAACTCTGAGGTGACTAACCCCTGAAATGGGAAACTGTGATATAACATTTTAGTGGAAAATACAGTGCGGTGTGCCTTATGTTTTTTCAACCTGCAAAAAGCGATCAGTCTGATTCTAAAAACTGACAGCTGACATGTGCACACAGTCATAGTAATAAAAAAAACAAACTTTCACTCCCCAACAGAAGGACATGCGGAGGATTTATTCTGAGCTGGTGGTGACTTGATGCTGTGTAATATTTGATTGGGAAACAAAAGGTGCTATCCAAACAAATGACTGACCACATAAAAGCAGTAACTTTAGATAGTAGCTAGTAATAAACTAATATCCAACTAGGATTTTGACTCAGACATACAGCAGATATCTGTAAATGATTGTGCTTTGATAAGACCTCTGATAAGAACTAAATCAATGAGGAAGTGAAACATTTCAGACTCTGGTGAAAGCAAAGAAAAGAAACTCATTGTTTGTTGGAGAAAAGCTGCCAGTGAGCATGTTAGCTTCACAGAGTCAGTCCTCACAGAAACCTAACCAGAAGTCACCTCTCTTCCTGGAACCAAAAACTTAAAAGTTTTCCTCATCTCAGGGCTAACAAACTCACACTTTACACCCCAGAAATACCATTTTCACACTGGACAAAAACTTGCTAACATCTGGATTTTCACTCCAGTAGAACTGGGTACTGTTAGCAATTATTCTCAAGTACAATGACTCCTCAGTGGTCACGGATTTTTATCTACACCCAGGGTGGAAACGACAATTTTCCGGCACGATGCTGTGACAACATAGCTGTATCAACATTAGTTATCATGGTGGCATGAAGACTTGTCACCTCTGTCGGTAACTTTTCAGTCACAAAACTCATCCATCTCTGTTTGTGTGGCACTCGAATATTGTTCAGTTTGCGCTGAGTTTGAAAGAGACACTGAAATAGCAGATGTTAAAAAAAAAAAGAGTACTGTAACAATGTCACTGGCCCTCATGCTGCTTTCTTCTGTTCACTGTCTTCTGGCGTGTTCGTGATGTCAAGCATGACACGCCAACTCATCCACTGCCAGTGGGAAATGTGTCAGTCGCCTATGTTTAGCAAGTTTCCCCAGGTTTAAAAAAAACAACAAAACAAAACCTGTATGTACGTGCTAATTTTGGTGTAAAAAATGATATAATTTTTTCACCACTCAGAATAACAGAATAAGCATTGCTCTTCATGTTCTTCCCACATGTGTTATCCTGCATTCCTCATGTGTGTGTGTGTGTCTATGAAGATTTGTGACGCTCCTCCTCGATGACACGCTCGCCGCGGTAACATGTGTACAGCGCAGATATCCACGGAGGTGTTTCGTGACGGAGAGGATGGTCGGACTGTACCTTTCCAGCCTTTTTGGCCTGACTGTTGACTGTTAATATGAAGCTTCTATTTTCAAAACACGGCTCAGGGAAAGGGAATCCGTGTGTGTTTGTGTTCGTGCAGCAGGGAGATACAGAGCAAAGCGAGGGATGGGAGAGGTGCTGGGAGTGACGCCAGATCACACATCATTTAATCATGTTAGAGTGTGCAACCACTTTGTGCATAGTTTCGGTTAGCATTGGTGATAGCAGTTGTTATTGTACAAAGTGTTCGCACACAGAGGGCTTGACGGGAGGGAAGACGAGGGCGACACTGTCAGAGAGAAGAAAAATAACCCTTATTTTGGGTTTTTGAGATTTGTCAAATTGCAGATTAATTAAAGCTTCATGACCAAAATACGATAATAAAAGTCAGATTTCTGTTTTTTTTTTTGCTGCAGCTTGTGAAATGTGTTGCAAAATTTGAAGCAACAACACTTTAAAGTTGAGCCTTTAGAAGGATGACCATTGTGCATATTAGCATTGGATTTGAACGTGTCTTTTTGGCTTAATCCCACTGTTGACTCGCCTGCTAAGTACTGAGTGTGTTATTTTTGCTCTTTTTAGAGAGCCCCTCTTTGCATAATCTCACTTAATCTAATCTATCCCCCTTTATAATAGACTGGGAATGATGTGACTTTATAGAAAAAGCTTTAGTGTAGATCCATACCAAACAGACTAGTGTGCCGGCTTCTTCCCCCAGCCCCTCTGGCAAAGCTCTTGTGAAAATGCAAGTGACCTCTGCGCCCCTTGTTAGTCTGAACAATAGGCCTGCCTCCTCTTACAGCTGCAGCCATGCTGGAGGGGAAGTTAGCCGGAACAGGAAACACACATCTCGTGATTAATAGGTCTAAATGCTGTATTTTTGGCTTGATCCCACGCCCGCTTGATACATCAGGAAAATTCCCTTTTTATTTATAATATTAATTATATGCAGGATATCTGGTCTTCTGCTAACAATTATATTCAAGACTTGTTGTCTTGCCAAAAAAAAAGAAAATAAAAAAAGCTAAAAATATATCTTCTTGCAATCAAGGCTTTTATCCTCATGTTTTGCTTTTGAAGAAATCAACTTTGCATGTTTTCCAACAAACAATTTAGTTTGCTATCATGTATGATAAAGAAAAACTTAAAATCATTGCTTGTAAGATACTTAGACTAATATTTGATGTTTTTGCTTTAAAAAAAGACCTAAAAATGTTTTGTTTCATTCATCTGTTCTGATAAATTCTCTTTAAACAGGCCAATCAATAAATTGACTTTGAGTTTAAACTTTAGCAGGATTTGTTGTTAGCGCTCAGTGATTGACAGGGTTCATGATTTGATTTGATCCATGAGATGGTTGGCATGAAACAACAATCTGATTAATCAGTTGTTCAGATAACAGAAATATTGATTGATGATTATTAGTTTTAGTTGTTTATCTTGCAAAAAATGTCTAACAGTCTCAGACTGAAGCCTTTAAATGACAAGAATTTGCTGTTTTTCCTTGTCAGTAAGTTTAAAATGTTGTTTAATATTGACAAAACAACAATTCATAGAAATGGTAAATGTTTGTTTTTTAACATTTCATGGACTAAACAGTTAATTTATCAAGATGAAATGATTTGCGAATGAGTTTATAATAAAAACCATCAGATGCAGAACTGGTCTCAACTATGTGCAGAGTTCTTGTGAAAGGTTATTTGAGTGCTTGCAGTCACGTTTTTCTGAGTCTCTGAATGTTGTGAAAGTCAAAATACAAAACCCAAATGCAATTAAAATACACCAAGACTTTGTTTACCATCAGCAGGGTTTGAGAGTCAAAACAGGCGAGTTGGAGTGTGACAAGATAGTTGTGGGAAAAAAAAAAACAAACCCCTAAATCCAATCTGCCAGTTTTAACCCATGATGGATATAATTGGAGCTTTTGAATCTAGCAGCCGTTAGGCTCATGCATGTTGAATGCGACATGCTGTGCAAAACATACGCGGATGATGTCACAGCGCGGCGCCGCAGCATTAAGTGTAAATGAAAGGCTCTGAATCATGAATAACATCCGGCTTCTCCAGAGTCTCATCTCCTATAAATTAAACAGGGTCCAACCCCGGAACCTTGAAGGGTTGTCAAGTCTTGCAGCGGCGGATAGCGTTGCATGGCAGACACATCTCCCACCCTCCCCCCGACACACACCTCTTAAGTTTCAGCGTAAACTGAGAAACTAGCAGCTGCTCTCGAAATTTAAAAATCTCTCAAGAAGTGTAATCTTGGTTGAGGAGGGGGGGAAAGAAAAAAATTGGTGCTGGAAACCCTCCTGAGGGGCTCCGTTGAAGCATCGCAGCTTCTAGTGAAGGAGAGAGAGATCCACACCTCTGATGAGTAATGAAGGTGATTCTGAGCAAGTGGTGGAATTACATTCAACAGAGCCGGCGGGGGGCCATATCTCATTGTTCTCTGACAGGGAAAATTAACTGGGATTTACTAATACACAGGGAACGTCCCCTACCCCCCCCGCCACCATTCTCTGTCTCCCCTCTTAAAGAAAAGGTCTGAGGGTAATCTCTTTCTCCAGCAACACCAACTTACACCCCACCCACCATCCCATCTGAGTCCCTTTCCCTCCTACTCCTCCACCCTGAACACAAATGTCAGATGCTTTCCAGTTTGCTATCAAGATGTAAAACACGAGGAGATAAAATCCCCGACATGCTGCGCCGTTTCTCCTTCCTCTGCCGCCGTATGTCGACACACGAGGGGCCTCCATTCAAATGTTGTTTTGCATTTCACCTGTTTTCTTTTGCATAGTCGCTGTGACAAAGGCTGAGATGACCCGAAGCAAAGAGGGCTTTGTTGCTTTTTGTCTCTCGTAGGCGGCAATGCTGCTTTTCCTTTTTATTTTCTTATAGCACTTGAAAACTTGGATCGGCATGTTTAGAGTTATGATACAATAACAGTTTAACACTGAAAAACTCATAAATCTGCTTCTTGGGACTCTTTGCATGTGATTTGATCCAAATGGATTGACCTGGAAGGCGGTAAAAACCCAACAAGTGTCATCAAATTTCTGACTCCTGTTGATTTCAGCCTTTTTAAAGTGATGATTTGCTGCTTTTCTCTGTTTTATGTAATTGAACTCTAAATATGTTTGGATTCAAGACTGTTGATTGAATCAAAATCAAGCTATTCAAAGACATTATGGGTGTCTGGGTATGAATGAC
>JAPZDV010000014.1:7715727-7726447 GCA_029814665.1 Acanthurus lineatus
GTCAGATGTCAATAATTAATCTAATGAAAGCTGCTTAATTGTTAAATTCTGATTGATGCGTGGAAAAATTTCTTTCTACGCCCACTTTAAGCTTTGAAAAGAGCAAAGACGAAAAAAGCCAAAATAAACAAACGAAAAAGCCCACTTTCTTTCAAAGGCTGGTATTTCTAAGAGACAGAAGCTGATTAAGAAAACTGGTCTTTTCTGTGCTTTTGCAGAGCTTGAACAGAGAAAGGAGTCCCTTCAGTTCAACCTCACTCTCCTAAGTTCAGCTCTGCTCCAGGTTTGATCTCCTCTCTCAAATATAAACATGAGAGTGTAATGCAAACACTTGTGAACAGCAGCAATGATTCATCAGAAAAAGCTGCAGAACCTTTTTGCTTTGTACAGTAGCATCTCAGACACAAGAGTGCTGTGTGAGAAAAACAGGACCACGACAGATGATTACTTTTATAAATAATATGAACTATTTTGGGATTATTTGTTTAGTAATCATGCCTATAAACTGCCCAAATATAGTAAAAAATATGCCTTTTTATGAGTTCTAAGAGCCCAAAGTGGCTCACACACATTACTTTGTTAGTCTTACAGTCAAGATCTTTTAGTGTGTAAAATAAATCTGACCAGCCAATCAACTAATCAACTAACTGATTAATCAGATCAACATCTTTTGACTTAAATCTAGATTTTACATCATTACTGCAGCTCTGGTTACATGATGTGGGTAATTCCCCCCTGATTTTGTTCCTTTGTGCCGTGATCTTTTTTTTCACCCTGCCCAAGCAAAACAGTCTAACTGATGATGAAGCGCAGACAGCGGTGACACCACACCCACCGCCCGTGTGTGTCAACTTACACCGCACCCCCCCGCTACACCGTGTCTGTGTGCGGTCGGTTACCCAGGTGCAAGGCATGCATCACAGACCAGAACCGATACACTGACGTGACAGCTGTGGGCAGTGAAAGAAGAGCCTGACAGACATCCCTGCACTGGATGGGGTGGACTGCGGTAACCCTTAGCACTGATTTATGCATTTTGGGTCAGAAATCGCCCCCTTGCTGCTCTGAAACAAGTTTTTGCAATCTTCCTGTAGTTTATCTCGGGTAAACATCAATAAATTTGCTTGGAATTTCTTAGAAAAAGACATCAAAACTTAAGATTTTGCCTAATTTGTTTGTTTTATTTCTTTTGTAAGCAGCATTGGTTGATGGGAATATGAGCTCTTTAACCTCCATGTGTTTATGGGTGAATTAATTGAACCTTGAACTGTGATGTTGCGTCATAACCATCCAATTAAAACCCTTTCTTGAGTGTAAAATGACACAGGTGATTGTTGTCTGTTATACAAACAGGAACTACTAGATACTGAAGCATAAGTGACGCTTCATGGTCCAGATTTGCCACAATGTAAACAAAAACAGACAGAAAAAACCTAACTTGACGTCTCTATGGCAACACAATACTACCTGTTTACATCACTCATAGCATGATGGGAACTGTACCAAAGCATTTACATAAAAAGTGAGAATAAGACACAAAAAACTGAATTTGAATGAGAAGAATCAGGGGAAATTATAGCCTTTTTATGTCTTGATTTGCACTTTGATTTGCAAAGAACATCCAATCAACATGGCTTTTTATATTCCAAGAACACTAACACACTCCTGCATTCATTCCTGTGCAGACATGTGCTGTGTGTACACCTGTTTACCATGCTGTTTTTCATGCAAGACGTCCCAGAACATGCCTAATACATTTGACATGTCAAATCAGTGTAGCCAAACTTATTCTCAACATAATATATGACTTGTCCAGGCTTCAAAGGATCAACAGCCAGGTTGGGGGGGATATAAACTGTGTGTGTGTATCTGCACGGCATGCGAGTGGCCTAAAGCATGATTTGCAGCCACGTGTGATTCCGATCCCAGCGGTGACTTTAAATAACTCTTCTGTCAACACGTCCTGTCTGTTTCCTTCTGTTGCCTCGTCCGGTGGCCGGCGGGCCGCCCCCGTCCTCAGCGGCGGCTTTTTGGGAAACGAACAAGAGGTTGTTTCACACACTGAAAGTAATCACATATATCATAACAACCACTGCTTCTGATGAATGCTAATTAATTGGGAAGTGTTTTTCTGGACGTAAACACCAAGTGAGACACATATGCAGACACCCTTCACGCTGCTATTTTTAGGTGCATATTGCATAAGCTTTTTTTTATTTTCCTAACAACAGGGTGTTCTCACTTTGTTAGAATCAAACAGAGAGAAGCCGAAACTGGCCAGATTATTTTTACACACACGCGCATGGCACCCCTACTCCTTCTTGTGGCCCGACGGGTCCCACGGCTTACAAAAATGTCGACGGCGGCCGCTATTTTTGACCATCTGCTCTAAAAGGAGGGCATGTTTGAGTCACAGACGCTGTGGTGTGAGGCTGTGCCCGTGATGTGCCTGGCATGTGGAGAGAGAGAGAGAGAGAGGAGAGAGAGAGGGAGAGAGGGAGAGAGGCATGGCCCACCCGAGGGTCCAGCATCCTTCCTGTCATCATGGCCGTACACAATGTGCGGCTGGTTTCACTAATGTGTGCTACATTAGCATAAAGGGTGATAGAGCGGGGTGATAGAGGAGGGGTGTGTGTGTGTGTGCATGGGAGGGGGGCTGAGTGTTGAGAGGAGGGAGGGTTGATGCGCTACATTTTGGATGAAGAACAAGAGAGAAGATAACTTGACTTATGGTGTAAACGTTCTCTGTGAGATGAAGAAGTCTGAGGTCAGAAATGTCTCAACAACAGTGTCTGTGTCTTATTCCACCTCTATGTGTGTGAGTGTGTGTGTGTGTGTGTGTGTGTGTGTGTGTGTGTGTGTTATTTGTGAGGTAGGAATGTGAAACCTAATCTGGGCTGGGTGGGGGGGGTTGGGCACAGTGGGTTTCTTTGGGAGAATTAGTTTACAACTCTTTTTTTCATCCTGCTACAAAATCTCTTAAATACTAATATTTACACTTCCTTCGTATTATTTGGACTTTTTAAGCTAACTTGTGTTTTTGCATCCATATGGGGCTATATATATTTATGCATGTGTACAGATTATCTACCAAACAAGCATTTTTAAGAAAATAAGCAAAAATCAGCCATTGCAGTAGCTTTATTTTAACCCATTTCTGACAAGAATCAAGTTTTTTTACTCTAAAAAAGTCTGATTTTTCTTGTTTCAAGTGCAATGAGCTGATGTATTCCTTCCTTTTCAATGAACACTCAGGAGGAATCTTGTTGAAATATTTTGACTTTACTGGCAAATTTGTTCACTTGTTTGAAGAAGGTTTTGACTTAAAAGGATCAGTTGCTCCAACTTTTTGTATTTAAAAAAATTGTAATGAGGCCTGCAGCTACTGATTTTTCTCTTTCTCTTTATCGATTAGTTCATTGAATTTCAGAAAAACTGAAAAATTTCCCAAGTTTCCCAAATGCCAAGGCGGTGCCTCTACAAGTCTTTTTTTTCGTTTGACCATCAGTTCAAAACCAAGTGATGTTTCATTTGCACTGCAAATCATCGCATTTGAGGAGTCAGAACCAGTGAATTTTCAGCACTTTCTCTCAAAACTTTGCCAATTAATCTTCTAAATATAAATGTTTCAGCCCATTTTTTAAAGCATCCATCCTTAAAATTTACTCTCCAGTTATTAACTGCAGCTGTTGAATCCCACCCCCAACACACATAGCACCCCACACACACACACACACACACACACACACATACACACACACACATACTCACAATCACTCTCAAAATCACACTCACACACTTTCTCTGTGGTTTCGCTTGACCTTGGATGTTTGAGGTCAAAAGACACGTCTTGGTTTTGATGCCTTATTTATCCACAAAGACCACCTAAGCTCTACTTTAAGCACTGATGGCTCCATTATACCTTGTGGCTTTGTTGTTGTCATGTTTGGCATCAGCTGATCTTGAGGATTGAACCGTAAAAGCAAATCACTGGAGGCTGCGCACGCTGCATCCTCTTTGTGTGGCAATCGGCAGACACTTCCTTTGGAGGAGGGAGGTGGAGATGATCATGTGAGCTGTAATTATATTTATGTTAGGTCCCATTCAGTCTGTCACACTAAATTTTGCCTGACTTGTCATATTGTAAATCATTACGGCGGATTAGATGCTGGTTATGAACTCAAAAGGCTGGAAAAGGATTCCTTTTTTTTTTTTTTTTTTTTTTGTCCTTGTGATCGCTGTATTTGTTTGTTTTTGACAAGCCAGTTGTGATTATATTAGCCGTGCAGTGTGTCCTGGATGTTCTCAATAAATTTTAATTGGGAGGAGAATGGGTAATGTCACCGGCGTTTGCTTTGAAGAAAAAAAAAACCCCTTTCAGAAGAGCGGGCAGTCTTCCAAGAGTGGAAGAATGCCTCTGAAAGCCGCCGTGTTTCACAAGCCATCCTCCACTTTTTGTTTTCTTATTTGTCTGGGATCAAAGACACGCGATGAGCAGGGATGGAAAGTTTGACTGTGTTTCTGGCATGTTGCTTCTTTCAAAGTAGTGCAGTAGAAAGGAAAAAAAAAACAGCCTTTTTGATTCATCTCCATCAGCTGCTCAGAGCTGAAGCAGAATAGACTTCTGGTGACTGATGAAAGAGTAACTTCACCTGCTGTCAAAACCCAAGATATTGATTGACAGTACACTTTTACAGCAATATTGAACTTAAATATCCTAATAATTATTCCAGCCCCTTATTTAATATGAATTTTTACTCCTAAATTGCTCTAAAGATGAGCTTAGAATAAATAAACTTATATAACAATCCAATTGCTCACATCTCCTTAGTTTTTTTCAGCAGTTAAATCAACTTATGGCGGCAGGTTGTCACACATGTGCTCACAAAACCTCACGTGTCTAAGCGGTTGCTTCATTTGTCTACAAAATCACTTGTTTGGAGAAGCCTCTTCAATGTTGCATCCTCATATTTGTATCCGAGTCACATCTGCCCAAATAAAGCCTCAGAAATTTCCCTAATGTCTTCTGCAGCAAAATCACCTTTCAGCCTTATTTATGCCACTGTCTCCACCTGAAGACATAACTTCATCTTTAATCTTTTAGTGGCTCTATAACTTCTATATATTGTGAATTTTAGCATGCCAGGAGTTCTAAAAGGGAAAGTATGAATTATTTGTGCCATTACTTTTGCTGCTGATAGGAAATGTTTTGCATAACAAACAGCCGAGACAACAAGTGAAAAATTAATGAGAAATATATCGTTTATGATGCATGCGGTGTGATGTTTGCTGATGACTACAAAAAAAAAAAAATTAAAAAATGTAAAAGAAAAAAATACACTCTTTTCTCTTTGGAGTGATTGTCAACCATCAATTTTCATAAAGTCACCGTTCAGACAGTGAGTATTTTGTTTTTTTATTAATCTTCACGGTTTGCATTGTCATGTTAATTTACTCTACGAGAGTCTCGCTACAGTGTGAAATTTTAAGAACAATGAGGATGAAAGCCAAGAAGGCGAAGCTCATATCAGTGCAGAAGGATATTGGAGAGGAGAAGTCTACACTTTCCTGAACTCCCAAAGCGTCTTTTTTTAATATTTAGCTCCTGTCAGTTAAAATCAAAAAGTTTCTCACTTTCTCTAAAGCTAGCAGAAAGAGAGAGAGAGAGAGTGTGTATGTGTGTGTGTGTGTGTGTGTGTGTAGGGGGGGGGTCTGCTTCACGGGTGAAAGCCCTCGCACATGAATATTTAATGGTTGCATTTTAACCAGAGTCATAAAATCCAAGAGGATGTGGCTGAAAAGAGAGCAGTGAGGAGTGTGCAAAGTAGGCTACTTTGTTTCTTTATAGTCTGAGCTGAATGCCTGAAAGTCATGTAACTCTTTTCTGGCTGCGCACTGAATCAAATATGTGGATTGTGTCAGGCTAATTTAAAGCCGGGGCCACGTTCGAGCGATGTGTTGCGGCCTGTTTTTGCAGGGTAAGCAGCTTGTTCTACAGCAGGATGAAGAAATCCTGGACCTTAAGGGGCTAAATTGAAAATTTTTCATTTTGACACTTCCTCAATGCACTCAGGAAAATGGATTTGATACACTTAATCCATTTGGCCAGTTGACCACATTCAGGAGGAACATCTATTCAATGCACATCAATTTTTAGCTAAATGCATTTTGAGCCAAAAAAACACAGGATATCTGTGGATATTTAATATGCCACCTCTTCTTCTTCTTCTTCCTCTAGTCTTGTAATGCATTTTTAAAATTCTGTGCAGTCCTCCGCCGAGCCAGACTCACAGCAGACAGACACTGAGCTGATGGTTAGGTTTGATAAGGCCCAGCGTTTGTGCGTGGCGGGGTTATTTTCATGTATGTAAGCTTTACTTCACTGAGGTGATCATTTGTCATCTAATATTGAGTCTAGTTAAGTGGACTCATAAATCGGATTCACTTAACTCTGCCCAACTATTACGTTCAATATTGCTTGGTGGAAAAGGTCAGCCGGCAGTAGATCAGGATCCAGAAAACTCAGATAATTTGTCTGCCTTTTATGAGTCTTTTTAAGCTCCGGAAAAATCTGCAGCCGGGCGAACTGAGCGTACAGTACTTAACAGCAGGATACGCGGCGGCTTCTGTTTATGTTTTTTTATCCTGAGATATCCTTAATGCAGTGTTTAAAGTGTGTGTGGTTGGCAGCTTGCAGATAAACCACAGTGGATGCCCTTAAGGGAAACAAAATAAAAGGCTTTCCCTCCACTGAAAAGGTCCAAAGTGCAGTTGTCCACTCTGCACAGCAACAATGGATCAGTTGTGCAAACGGAGCCATCAGCGGCGCTGGCAAGCCTGGCAAGCCAGCTTATCAGGAGGCAGGGTGCGCTGAGCATTGGAAGTTGCGGGGGGGTGGGGTGGGTGGCAGTAAGAAGAGGTTAGAGTGCATGTGTGTGTGTGACTTTGTGTGGCGTTCAGTGGCACACAACCTCTCAGTTCATTTGCAAGCTGTGTGCTTGCTCAGGCTGCAGAGACACAGCTGGGCTGTGCTCTGCTTCTGCCCCCCCCTCCCTCACTGTTCACATGTTATTGACAGCTCAGGCTCTGAATGAATGTATGGGTTTGCATGTGTGCGTCTAACATGTTGGATCATGTATGAGCCACAAAATGAAACCGATCAAAGGGCTACTACACCAAAAATATTTCTAACCTTACCAAAAATATTTCCTGTCTGAGTATCAGACACCCAAATCTATTAAAAACAGACTGAAATCAGTATCACGTAACAAAAAAATAATATTTTTCACCATATTTGATCACTCATTGACAACAGTACTCTCATTGAACTTCAACATGATTCTGAAAAATGCTAGTGCGATTGCAACAAATGACTATTTTTTGTTATTATAGATTGATGTGCAGGTCATTTTTCAATTAATTGATTAATTAATCTAAATTGTAAGTGGCAAACAGGGCAAAATTTATATTCTTTCCTTTTACTAATGATGTTAAACAGAGAAAAATGGTAGGTTCTCACCTTTGCAAACCTGGAACAACATAATGTACCACATGTGTGCTGGAAAAACAACTAAAATGATTTATTAGCCCCAAATATTTGCTAATAAGAGTTCTTTTCCATCATTAATTGGCCTATTTCAGCAATAAATGCTAGTAATGATGCACTTGAAAATACCTTTCTAAGGGATACATCAAGGAATTGAACATTTACTGTGCTTTGGGTGGTGATTCTGTTGAGGGTTTCAGTCGAGATGAAGCAAAAACAATTAGATCGGTTGATGGATTAAAAGAAACAACAGCAGTTTTGATAATTAATTAATCATTACTTTGATTGTTCCTGCAAAAAGGCTGAACATCCCTCTAGTTAAAGCTTTTCCATTTGTGAGGATTTGCTGCTTTTCCTTGTAAATGGAATATCAATAATAATTGAAGAGCTCACCTTGGGTTAAAAGAATGCTGATTGGTATGTTTAAATCAATAATGAAAACTGTAAGTTGCAGCTTTGGTGAGTGGTGTCAGGTTATTAAAGCGAACGGCCTCGGATGATGCATCTGATGCCAGTCAGCTATAATGTTAAGTGCAACTTCTGCCTGAACTAATGCAAGGCTCCATTGAATTATCATCCAATCTATTAGCTTAAGAGGTGCCACTGAAAAGTTTGCAGCCTGCTCCTTTACCATTCATCATGACTGCTGCGAATCCCAGCTGCCAACGTCCTTGAAGGAAGAGAGACGAAAGTTTTTCAAGCCAGTGAGGGTGTGACACTTAAAAGATAGATTTTCCAGTGGATTATTCCTTGAACCGCCTCACCTGGAATTGTACTAAACAGATGTCTTATGGCTCTATCAGGACAGGTCTGGTGGATAAGTGTAGCGAGGACTATCAAAGTGTCAATATTGACATTACTTTTCTTGTCGCTGAAACACATTTAACTGTACTCGCTCGTCTCTCACACTGGAGCGACTCTGATTTCAAGCGGCGGCAGTTTGTTGGTGGCAGATATTTTTTTTTCTCTCTCTCTCTCTCTCTGAGCTGTTTGAGGTGTTTGCAGGGATACGTGTGCTCGGCGGAGTTTACTTACTTGCAAGATAGTCTGTAGTGCTTTCACTGCATTTCCTTTGGGACACAACACTTGG
Source organism: Acanthurus lineatus (assembly GCA_029814665.1). Taxonomy (NCBI): domain Eukaryota; kingdom Metazoa; phylum Chordata; class Actinopteri; order Acanthuriformes; family Acanthuridae; genus Acanthurus; species Acanthurus lineatus. The sequence goes on from JAPZDV010000014.1 coordinate 7,724,364, forward strand.
TAAAAAAAAAAAAAAAAGGAAGTCTCAAGGTGCCTGTGTTAGGCTTTAGATGTGACTCTGGGTTGGTAAATATTTAGAGAGCAAACATTTTGATACCAGCAGGGATTATAGTTGAGGGAAACATGTTTTTCTAAGAATGTAAATGTCAGCATATTGCAATGCATAATGCTACATATTCTCATTTGAATGCTAGTCTCCAGAAAACAGCAGTTTAGCTACCGAAATCCCACAGAGGAAATCACATTGTTTTTCCCGAGTCCATCTTATTTTGATGTCGCTCGCCCACTGAAACTCATTCTCTTTGTTCAAAAACCATCCAATTCATCAACAGGGATCGCTGCCGCCCACAAACAACCGACATATTTGTTCTGCTGCTTCACCTTGTTGGCTTTGTAGAGGGAAGGTGCCAAAGGTGGATGTTAAACATGTCAAGTGCTATCTGCCTTATTTACTTGGACACTGAATATTCATGAGGCTTGATACTGGTGTCAGCCTTCAGCCAGCCGTGCAGAGAACCAGCAGCAGCCTTTACAGTCATCAAACAGGCTTGATCCCTTTGACATGCAGCTCCTTCCATCCTTCACAGACATCCTCTTTTCACGTCACATTTACGTTTGTTTGCTAATAAAGGAGGTGATTTCGCCCGGAGCTGACAACCGCTTCCTAGTTCAATTTGCAAGCGGAGCCATGCTGTTACTCTCTCTGAGACGCTCTGGGTCGAGTCAGCGAAGGCACCCCGCGAAGAAGAAGAAGAGGAGGGATGAGAGAGGCTATAACCCCGTGTTCTTGTTCTGCAGTCATGCCCATTTACTCCCCCTGACACCACCGGGGACACGCTCTGACCTCTGCAGGGATCTCGCCTCCCTCTCTACTCTCACTCATGCGTTTCCTCTCTGCTCCGAGGGGGAAACCGCACCAAATTCCTTGTGCATTACAAGAGCTTTCGGGAGGCCCGCTCGCCGCTCAGCCTCGTCTAGACTGCCGTGACTGTTGTTTGGCAGCGCCGCCGCCGCCGAGCTGCGGTGTGGGGGTCAGACTCACTTAGCATGGCAGCGGAGATTGCAGTGGTTGTCTCATTAAATATATGTTTCCTGTGTTAACATGAAAAGCTCCTGCTCTCTGTTGTTCCTTGCCTCAGATGAAAGACACACTCTACAGGCTGCACCCTCTCAGAGCCTGACACTGTCAACATGGTTAATGCTGCAGATTAATAATTTGCAGGGTGTTGCAATGAGATTTGGTCGGTGGTGGAAAAAAGAATTAAGGTCACTTACTTGAGTATTTTAACACGGTGGTGTGGTGTCTTTTATTCAATTACAAGGCCTGTAAGTCCTGCATTTAAAACTGTACCTAAGCACAACAATGGATTGTAACTAAGTACATTAACTCAAGCACAGCGCTTAATGACATTTTTAAGCTACTTGTCATTTACCTGAGTACAAGTAGCAGCTATGGCTACTAGTTACTTCACTAAACATAGGAAAGACTGTAATTTTTCATGCAAAAATGGCAAAATTTTCCAGTTTAATGTGAGAATTAGTTGCTTTAATTCTTTTGTAATTACTTGACTAAATGTACTTAGTTACTTTCCACCGCTGTATTCGTGAGATGAGGAGTTTGGTGAGCCTGAGTGCAGCTTGTAAGTCCTGATACATGAGCATTTGGCTACAACAGAGGGAATTTCATCTCCTGTCATCCCCCCGTTGATTAGTATTGATTGCTTGGGCTGAATTGGCCTCTTGAATGGAAGTTGCATCAAATAATCCCTCGTTCTTGTTTCCCAAATCCATTTTGAGGGCTGGAGAACGATTGTATCAGTGGTTTTTCTGAGCGTGCGGAGGCAAGCTGAAACATTTCCTGCAGGGGTCAGAAAAAAGAGTCTTTTTTGGAGCCTTAGTGTTTTACCTCTTAATGAGACTGGGAGCAAAGTTGACCTACCGAGTAATTGTGACAAACATAGCCGGGGGGGGGGGGGGGGGGGGGGGGGGGTGCCCGGCCCCCTGTAACCCAACCAGAAAACAACAAAAAACAGGCGCCAACCCCAGGTGTAAGGACCGAGAACTTTTGCCACCCCAACACCCGAA
>JAPZDV010000014.1:7726547-7744469 GCA_029814665.1 Acanthurus lineatus
CCCCCCCCCCCCCCCCCCCCCCCCCCCCCCCCCCCCCCCCCCCCCCCCCCCCCCCCCCCCCCCCCCCCCCCCGTGGCCCTCCCCCCTTTCCACCGCGTTTAAAAAAAAAAAACAACTCTGCACCTGCAGTTTGTATAGACGTGAATCTTTTCCAAGACAAAACGAGGAATTCACTGCAGCTTGGAAGGATCCCCCCGCAGTGCATGGATGACACGGTCTGCTGTGCTGCTACCGCTGTCGTCGCCGCCGCCACTGCCACCGCCGCCGCCGCTGCTGCTGCTGGTCGGCTTTCAATGGGGGCAGCTTGAGTGTAATGATGAAATGGAAAAGTTCCAGCGCAGTGAACACTCACATGCAGAAGGTAATTGAAGATTTTGCCACAAAAGGACTTTGGAAGATATGCTTTCAATTCCACGCCACGGAGAGACAGAGCACAAAGTTTGATTATGTTTGCTGTTAACTAAACGCCTGCTGTAGTCGAGCGAAATAAGATCGTGCTCAGACTGTGTGCAGAGTGGGAAGGTGAGAAGACAGCAGCTCGGGATGAGGGATTTTTTTTTTTCTCAGTCTGTTCTACGATAAAAGTAGCAACAACATTATTATTTCAGTCTGATTCAATCTGAAGCGTCACCTGTTGAGGCATTTTTCTGAACACAAAGACACACAGGAGCCAGTACAAATAGATCTTGACACCTTATTCTTAATTTATAAGACCTCAGTGTCATGAATTAAATGACTGGCAGTTTATGGATTGCTCGGTATCTCTACATTAGTGTAGCATTGTTGACTGTTACTCGAGTGGGGTGATTCAGGCTCAAGTTAGCTCAGTTTAATTAAGGAAAGACTGCACATTGGTGGTTCTTTAGCCACTTTGAGTCTGATTTGACACTAGAGGATCAGATTGTGTTCAATGGAAAGCAAATGAATGATTGATAAGAGAAGCAAAGCTGCTTCAAGTCGTGCTCAGAGGACATTAATAATGAAGGACACTTTGAGCGACTCAGTGGTGTACGGAAGACAAGAGATTTCATCACCTGCTGGATTGTTTTGGGGTTTTTTTTAAATTTTCGTGTATTTTTAATAAATTCATTATAGTTTTGATGCTTAAATTCAAGTTGATTTCATTCCTCATTATTTCTATTTCATTATATATGTGAATAAATCCACTTAAATCTGGCCAAATAATCCTTTTTTTATTTCATTTTCCTCCATTTTTTACATTTCCCAAGCTTTAATGCTGATCAGCAGTGTAAAAAAAAAGTAAAAACATACACCTAGGTCATTTGTGTTTAGGGCCCATTAACTACATGTGGGTTTTTACAAATGTTTTCATGCATTTTTTTCAATTTGTGCCTCAGTGGAAATGCCAGCAATTCAACAAAAATATTGCAAAAAGAATAATCTGAGTACGGTGTCTTCCTCTGCGATGGTGGAATGGTACCCAACTGGAGAATTAGCTGTTTATCTCATGTGCCTAAATCCAAATATTTGCATATCAGTCGTGTATGGAAATGCGCTTTTATTCACATTTTCCTCTGCCAGTTTTCCAAAAAGTCTTTAAAATTTGCACTACATTAGGATGGAAACTATTGATACCTTCCAATTTAGATTCATTTAGCTTGTGCTGAATTGTTCAGCAGGCACTGGCTCGTTTCACTCCACAAGGTTTTGCTTATGGTGGTGCTCAAAGTTTGACTGTTCACTTTTGAGTTATGAGTACCAGAGGTGCCAAAACACATAAAAGGTGTTGGAAGAGGAAAAAGGAAGATGAGGAGATGTTTTTTGGCAGTTGCTCTGTGAAGCAGCCTCTCCTGTCTGCGGCGTAGATCCTGCTGCTCTGTGTGTGTCTGTCGGGCTCTATGTCATCCTGCCATTGTTCGGGCCAGAAATCAGCACAGGCTCCCATTGTTCTACACTCAGATCTGCAGCTACAGGCTGTTCTGCCCAATATCTGTGCACTTTGTCATGTTTTTTAAAAATACAGTGTCATCTCTCGGCTATGATAAGAGGTCGCTACGGGTTCTGCTACCTCTGCTGTCTCTTTGTGATTTGGAAGCTACAACAATATTGAATTCTTCAGTGGTTTAATTAGTTTCATTTTATTTGGGCTTGAAGTGCCATTAAGGCAAAAAAAAAAAAAAAAAAGGAAAAAATTGGCTGAGCGTTGCCGCAGAGTGGCTGCACAAGAGTCTCCTCTCCCTCCATAAACCCTAACCGGCTCTCGACAGTAAAGGAAGACATGCTTCAAAGTGGATCAAAGTAATTCCTCCCTCCACCCCCCTGTCTAAACGGAGCAACATGTTGACATGGTCCCAGTCACAAGCTCGGTCGTTTGTGGAGGAGGAGAGTGGCTGCGGATCGCTCCAGCTCGTGGGAAAGCATTCTGGCTGAAAAGACGTCCTGACGTTTGTTTTCCAAACACTGTTAGTCTGGCTTCATGTTAAGGGGCAGAGAGGATCTTGGAGCGTTCAGTGTGTTTTCTGTTGATGCAGACTGACTTTCTCTTATGTTAGCTTCTTTCATGACGTTATTTTTACTTTGTGAGGCACCTAACTTAACACTTTCACACTGGCAGCCTGTCTCTTCAACCTGCTCAGGTTCTGTGTCCCATTCAATGGCAACACAGCACGACTCCTCGACAGGCTTCAGCAAGTAACCTTTAGTTAAGAGGAAAAAATCGTTTTTCTCAGTAAGACATTCGCTCTCATGCCACATGCACTTCTTTGCCCTGGCAGTATTCTCTCCCTGCACTGAGGTCATGAAGTGCTTTCACATTTGAGCAAAAATAAATGATTGTGTTTGCATTAAATCCTGCAAAGTTTTGCTTGATTCTACCAAGAGGAAAAAATACAATGCTATACTTAACTGCATTTATTGTCAGGGCTCACAATAGTGTAAAAGAACTTATTTTTGATGTCCAAGGTTGTTGAAGCAATAGTCTGACAGTTTTCTTTATACATTATGTGGGTCACCAGCAGTTTTACCACTTAAGCAACCTGGAGGATAAATAAATTTTCCAGAAAATTATGTGATGATCAGTACAAAAGATGTGAAACATATCAGAAAGCGAATGGTTCTTTGTCAGAAAGTCAAAGGTGCAAGCTGTGTACATAAAAAACTCAAGGAAGAAGGGTCAATTTTCAGTCTACAAGGAACATTTTGCAAAAAAAAAAATCTTATCACAGAGTTTAAAATTCTGTTGTGTGCAACTCTAAAGGCAAGCAGAAGATAGAAGAAAAAGCCCTTTAACAATTTACTTTTTGTTTGATTCTGGATGAGTTCAGCAAAAGTGATACAGTTTTTGGTTCCTGAATCAGCAATAGAGCAGAATATTCGATGAGATAAGGCTTTATTGAGCACCTAAAGGGGAAACTTAGATGGTACAGCAGCACAAGGACAGAAGTAAATAAAGACAAATAGATAAGTTAAAAATATTAATCAAAGGTATGTGTCTATTATGAACCTCCGTTATCCTGGTCATGATGTATTTCAACACTTAAGCAAAGGCAAATGGGCTTGCTGAAGGTTCAAGGAGACTTTTATTTAGTCTAAAGAAGCCCTGATAGATAAACCATCTTCAGAAACCCCAAGCATGTCTAGTTGCCATCATCTAGCATTTAAATGAACAGAAAATAGAAATTAAATGAGAGCAAAGACACTCAGAACTCAAAATGAGAGGAAACAGTAGTGCACATACAGTACCCACAGCTTATATTGTACTAGAACTATATTAAATGTGCTATATTGTCATAATAGTGTGATTAGTAATTAATTCCTTTGCTATAGCGTAGACCTGTGACTCTGACTGGCTTCAGCTCCACAACAACAGCACCTGAAGCTGGTGGTTATACGAACATTACAGTTGTGGATCATCTCTTATATTACAGCTAAACACACTAATTCAAATCTATTTAATTTTCACTTCATTTTTAACCCTTGATCTCCAAGTCTTTCATCAGTTAATACATGAGATGCTATGCTTTTTCACAGTAACGTTGCTCGTGATTAAACCTTTCTGTAAGGCTAGCAAGCTTGTAACCTTTCACCTACGCATTGCAACAGATGTGGAAAGCATCATCCCTGGGTGAATGTAATCTTCCCTATCTGTAGAGGTTCTTATGTGTGGATAACTCACCGTTTAGCAGAGCCACTGTCCTGCTTGACCAGCTCTGACAAGGTGAGCTTTGTCAGCTTTCTGTGGGAGCCGCCTGAGTCCGTCACATCTGCCAGCACACATTTTAATGTTGTCGTTATAGCTGGATGGAGCCATGGCCTTTCTGTAGTAGCGATACACTGACAAATGTTTTTAAAATAATTTGAATCGACAAAAGGATGCATTAAAAATTTAGATTTTATCTGCCCTGCTTGGTTTGATGGTTCCCTCCTGGGTTTCGGCGTACAGCGTGACAGCATCTTAGTCCAATCCATGGAGCCAATTGGCTAACTGTTAGTCCCCCGCTGCGCTCATTGAATCGTCTTCTTCTCGGACAAGATACCGCTGTTTCGTGACTCATGCCAGACTCTGATGAGTCAACACGAGTGGGCGGATTCAATGGTCTGTACTCAGGTAATATGTATGGAATTTTGGTCATGTATATCTTTTAGGTCTTAACATCCTCATAATTTAAGATAACTGCTAAAGAACAGCTTGAATTTGATGAACATTTGATTGAATTCTTAATTTGGACTTGATTGATGCAGAGTGCGTAAGAACATATGGCTCTGGTTTCTGTAATGGCCTGCCGGGTTCTGATGTTTTTTTTTTGCTCCAATACGCCATTGAGGCTTTTCTCAGCCAGCTTTTGCCTTCACTATGACACACGGAGAGACCGCAGATGAGAATCACCTGTCTGTGTTGAGCCCTGGGAAGCAGAGCCCATCTCCTCTCAAGGCAGGTTGTCACCATGGCTATTAAGACTAATAGCTGCAGCCTGTGATAAGCACAGTTAGCTGAATTCATGACCCGAGCGGCTGGAGCGGCGAGATCATTTCCACTTGTGTGTTTTTCTGCTGATGCGTTTAATTTTGATCCTGTCCGGTGCTGTGACACAAGAGGGAAACCAGAGAGTGCTAGAAAGAGAGAGGAAAACAGAAAGGGAGTGATGGAGCCCCGGTTGAAGTATTGATTGGTCCGATCCGGGGTGAAAGCACTGCAGCAACAGAACGTACAATATATTCTCTCATATGACACACATTGCATAAGACTGAAATCCATCCTCTATTTTGTCATTGATAGTTATTTGTTTCCATTTTATGCCAATAGACTTGTTCAAGGCAAATCGTTCCAACAAATGACGTTGACATCATTCTTGTTTCCATTAATGACACAGAAAAAAAGAGGTTGAGCGGAAAAATGACCTCCTTAAACAGTCAATTAACTCAAAATTTCTTCATATTTTTCTTCTCTTTTGTTTATTTACATATCATAGACCATTTGTAGAGGTGCATACCGCCACCTACTGTATTGGAATGTAGAGATGCTTGGTATTATCTGCTCTATTTATTGGCTGTTATTTCATCTTTGAATATTATGTGCTTATTTTTTGTTGGTGCTGATAGCTATCATGCACTCCTGTAATAAAATATTCAGTAAGTTAAGCTGTTTCTTTCACTTCTCTGCAAAAAGATTCCCTGGGTTCCTAGAAAGGTTTCAGAAATGGAAAAGATGATTGTGCAAAACTTCCCATTCAGTTTTTCTGTAATCTGTGTAAACTGACCTTTTAAAAGACACGAAGGCGGGATGAGGTGTTGATAAGGTTCACTTTTCCCTTACCCTCCCACGTTTAATCTCTAACCGTTCCTCCCAGTAAAAGCCGGCCAGATACTTGCCAAGCATCAGATGATGGTTTCCCCTCCCTGGCCCCCCCGCATTCTGCCACCACGTGGCCGGTATTAGCCGATTTTCCAAGAGATCACTGGAGGATGCCGTCGAAGCACTTGTGCTCCTCTTCCTCCCTCTCATTCGCTTTGCATAGAGTGGCCTGCTTAATGCATTGTAATGGTTGACCATTATTTACGCAGGGGATAAACAAAGAGAAGCGAGGAATTGATGGAGTAATCCACTCTCGCAGTCATTAGGCATTGAGATGGAGGAGCTGGTGGGAGCAGCCTCCTCCTTATGCCTCTCGAGTCGAGCAGCTAATGGAAATGGGACTCATTAAGACACCTTATACTCCGACGCACCCAAGATCATGAGCAATTGCTAATTGATTGTCGTTAGCGCTCTCGCAATGAGACGCTCTGCCTGTTTTCTCATTTGTTATGAACGGCTTTGTTTTCTTCCCCCGTCTCCTTCACTTCATTATTGATGTTGCTGTTTTTCTTTCTCTGCTGCCTTCTGCCTCGAGAGTCCTCTGCAACTAAGTCATCTTAGCACTGTTTTACCTGGTTAGCTGCAACAATCACAGTCCACAGGAATGTGTAAAAGGGGTAGGGGGAAGCAGTGTTTTAAATCGATATCCTGGACCTGCTGATGGCAGTTTGTGCATAAAAAAATACAGGCTGTAGATTGGTGTAAAAGGGCAGACGTAGAAAATGTGCGTCTGCCGGCATGGTCACGGTTGACTAGCAGGGAGAGGCAGGTCTCCCTGTTATGCTTTGATTATTGGCTCTGGAAATTCCTTCCTCTTTCCCTTTAGAACCAGCAGATTGTGCTCATCTCAGCCTTTAATCATTTTTTCCTCCCAATAGTAATGTGTTCTCCTTCCCCTCCCTGGATTCCTCTGTGTATATGTCCGCTCCCCACCTTTCTTCCCTTTCATTGCTGCTTCTTTTTTCTTATTATGAGAAAGAGGAGGAAGAGATAAGGGAGGGAGAAAATGCAAATACAGGTCCGTGGATCTTTTTTTTTTTTGTGACAGATCAGGCCTCATTACACCCACCTCTCCTTTGCAATTGGCTCGGGACCATCTTTCCCTGTGTTTCCCTCTCTCCCTCTTGCTTGTCTCCTCTACATTATAAAGTCTTTCACCTCTAGTAAACCCTCCTCTGCTCCCGGGCCGGTGAAACGGTGAGAACAGCCAGGTCACCAAAGAGGAATCTCTGGCTTCAGGGCACAAGATTTGCTTTGCAGATGAAGCAGGACAGGAGTGGAGGAGGTAGGGGGCATCATTTTTATGTCTGCGGTCAGACGGTGCAGCATTTCTTTGCTTTAGCGCTCTGCCAGCAGCCTACACCTCTATCTCTATCTCCCTCGTGGGAGTTGCTACCACCTTCTCGCTCTGATAGGGAAAGAGTGGAAACAAAGGAAGAAAAATACAGGCGCCCTCTTGGGCTGCTCTCGCTTTTGAAACAAGATATACTGTAGAGAGAGGAGGAGGAGGAGGAGAAATAATATTGAAGCCATCAATTTATGTAGACCCACAGAAGCATCAGCTCACTCACTTGAAGTGAGAAAGACATAGGTATTCAAAGTGGAATTATGGTCATCATCCTTTTTTATGGTTTTGGCCGTCGTTTTTTTCAGTAATAATAACAAGTTCACTTCATTTTTACCGTCTTCCTTTACTCATCATCGGGTAAAATAAATAACTACCCTGGGAACAAAATTTGGAGCATAAATCTGACTGAACCACATGACCCTGCTCTCAACATGCTAGCATGTTAAATATTAGCTTGCTAGCTACCTAACAAAGCTATTACTAAGCTTTAGAAATGCCTATTTGGCAAGAACATGCTGGTAAAGTTCATTGTGCCACTTTGCGGTGGGACAAGGCCTCACATGAAAGTTATGACCCAAATTTGGCTGTTTCAAACATCAAACACATCAGACAGACGACCTGTTTTAAGTCTGGCCTTTCATGATAACAGTGGTTTGTACACTCACAGCTTTCCTGTGAAATGAATCATTATTTAGACATCTGCATCTCCGTTGCAGAAATCTCTCCGCTTTCCCAGATCCCAGCAGTCATTTCGTCAGTACAGTCGGATCGTAACAGAACAATTTTTAAGACTAAGAAATGAAAACTCGAGGTGTAACAAGCCTTTCGAATTAACCTTTAAAATTGTTGTTCCCCGAATGAAAGACAAGCCTTTTTGCTATCACTTTATTCACTTGTTCCGGCAATTCCCGATACAAACAGTTGATGCTAGAGGGCAAACACATTGGGAAGTTATGCACAGCGGGAAGTAAATTACCTGCATTTGCTTGAATAAGAGACATAATTGGTAGTTGCTGCGATGTCGATCTAATGGCACACAACTTGTATACGATTGCACTGTTCTGAGTGTGTTCGTCTTTGTGTGTGTGTGTGTGTTACATAGGTTATGTGTATGTGTGAGTGTGAGGCTCCACATAATTACAGCAGCAGTGGTTAACTAGGCGCCGGCATTTGTGTTAATCAGTAGAGAGTGAGGAGTGGGGGGAGCTAACTGAGCTGCTGTCTCATACTCTCCAAATGTATCACGCTAAAAACCATTATCTCTAAACCTGTAATCATCGCTACGGCGCTCAGCCGCTGCAGCAGTACACTTGATGTTTATATGTGACTCAGTTTGATGTAATCATTTTATATGGATGTCCCCAAAGACCGGCTGCACGTGTTGCGTCAGTACAGCACACACAGTATACAAAGGAGTTATAACCTTTATGGCTGTAAATGACAAGATTATCATAATACTTGATGAAAGGCTTTATGCTGGTTTGCAATAAACACACATCCCCACTTACACAAGTTTACAAGCTTTATTTAATAATTGGGTCACCCATGGGGGAATGTTCCAGTAAATGTGTCACAAAAATTAAAATTTTTTACATTGATTAATGTCCTCAGTCATTATTTATGTGAGAGTAGTTTTGGTGTAATTTCTTCCACTATTTTTGGCCATGCTGCTAAAACCCATGTAGCATCATTTTGCTAATAGGCATTACAAGGGTAAAACGAGGCAAAATGTGATTTTATAGTGAAGTTTTTTAGATGTCTTTGTACATAAAACTGCTATTTTCTCCATATTATAATATTTACATGTGATGTTATGACCTGCTTTACTTGGAAATTTACTGCCAAACCTGTTTACAGAAATGGTAATTAACCAGTTAATAAATAGTGAAAATCATCTTTACTTGCAAAAAATTGAAAAAAACTAATGAATTAATAAACTTCGACCTTAATTCCAGTAAAATAACCCAATTAAAGTGCTGCGTGGTTGTTGCAGGAGTCAGTGTCCCCATAATTACTTACTGTTTATAATCATGTCATTAGTGTTTACTTAAACAAGCTGACTGGGAGGCGAGATGTTTCCCAGCGTCTTTTCACACAATCCTGTTACATCTGAAATCCGGATTTTCCTGAAAATCATTACAAACCACTAGAAGGTCGTTCCTGCATTTACTGTTCCAGCGTTCCTCTTTCACTTCAAGTGTCTCGTGAAAAGCACAGATGTGTGTCTCGGTTGATCTTGCATGTCTTGAGCGAATCAACAACAGGAAGTGCCCCGAAAGGAGGCGTCAGGATTTCTGTGCCAAGGTAACACCAAGTGGAAGTGAAGCACTGTTAAGGGAGTTGAATGGAAGGTTAGAAGTTTTAAAGCTGGTATACTTTAGAGAAATCAATTGTATTATTAAGAATGCTCTCATTTCACACTTTACTACATTTTTCTCTGCTTTTTGAAACTTCAAACTATTGTTGCAAATCTGTCAAAAGATTTGTGGTTTGAAAAAGGAAAAATTGCAGCATTTTTTGGAGATAGTTTGAAGTTTTTAAGGTATCACTGTTTTATTTTCTCTCAAGGGCAGCATATTCAACACAGTAAACACAAAGTAGCTCCGCATGTTGATGTTACTGAGCTTCTTTATCACCTTAGCTCATTGTTTCCTCTTTTTTATTGGAGCCAAAAACCCTCTTAAAACCCTCTTTAATCCTTTTCCTGTTCCATTTGTTCACATGCTTTATGTCCATGTGCATTCAAAACCTCCTGTATTTACCAGTTAAAATGCAAATCTTGCTCTCTGGGAATAATAGCCCCAAAACAGCTAGCTGGGTGGATGGACGGCCTGTGGCTCTCGAGAGCTTTTCCCACAGCGTTGAGAGCGGAGCCAGGTGAGAGTCTCCACCCAGGTGTCCCGCTCCTTTGCCATTGTCCAGGCGTAGCGGGTGGCATCCAGCTCGAACCACCCGTCTGGCTCTCCAGCGGGTTTCATGACCACTTTGCGCAGAATGACTGCTCCTCACGCAGCCGATAAAACCTGGTGCCGAAGAGGGAGGAATGAGTCTGTCCAGCTCCAGTGACTGCAGCGACACCGGGGAATTTGACTCCATGAGGACCCAATTAAACCTGGGAGGGCCTCTCTGAAGGAATAATAACAATGATAAATGCATCTCTGTGGCCGGCTTTAAAGAGGCAGGGAGAACTGTTTTATCGTGCTGGCCTGTCTTGACACAATTTACTACAAGCTTCTGTTTTTTTGCGAGATCAGGACATAAAAAAATCTCACCTTGTGAATGCTTTTCTTTTTTTGTGCATCATGTTTTTAATATTCTGATAACTTGACTTTATGCATATGCTTTTAATTGCCTTGGGAGGTTGATACTCTGCCAATAATACAAATAATGTGTGCATGCGTTTTTCTTTGTGTGTAGGGGCGTCACAATATGCCAGTATTTAAACATGATATTCAAAAATGAAATATTGATATTGTGTTAACAGTATGGTGCCTCTTCAATCCTTTTGTTTGTGTTTTCACTTTCACCTTAAAGCTGCCATGAAACTGAAAATTTGTCATTTATCAGTTATGGTCAGTTATTAATTATGAGTTATTTAATAAGCAAAACTGATAAATATTTGCTAAGTCCAGCTTCTTGATTTATCAAGATGTTTTGCTTTTTTTTGTGAAACTTTTGTTGATTAAATATTTTAACAGTTCAGGGTGCTCGTCAAAACAAGACAAAAAGTAATTTGAAGATGTTAATTTGACATTTAAAGGAACTTTATTGTTAAAAAATAAACAATAATACTATTTGAAAATGAAAAATACAGATGCCAGTTTCAATTCCCATGTTAAAAAACTGAGTATTTTTTTTTTAATTAGCTCATGACAGAGAAACATTTCATTTTATGGTTGAAGCCCTTTATTTTGGGTTTATTCTGTCTTAGAGAAGATATGCAGTCACTTGAGACTTAAAGTGTATTTTACTCTGTCAGGTGGTAATTCGAGAAAAACTACTTTAATTAGATAACAGGCCTCAGTATTTCAGATTTGCACTTTGCCAGCAGTTTGTCAATTACTGCTTGTGGTTTCATACTGCCAGTCAGTCTTTGTCTGGGCGCTCGAGCCTCCTCCTCACCGCGCTGCAGAGCCGTGTTATTGTACTTAAACAAATCAATTCTGTTGCAGTTGAGCTTTTTTTCCTCCATCCCCCGTCATTATGAACTGTTTGCAGTGCAGAGCACATTGATTTTTCACAGCCCTGGAAAAGCTGTTGATGAATAGCACAGAGGTACTATCTGGGGAGAATCTGGCTTTAGAAAGGAGGCACCCAGCGTCAACCCCTCCTCCTCCTCTCCTGAACCCGTTGAGCCCCCAGCGATCCACCACTTTCTTATTTCAGAGAGCGCTACTTCCAACGGGGCAGAAATGCTGCCTGAAAGATCTTCCAATGATTAAAAAAGAGGATTTAAAAAAAAAAAAAGGCCAAGTGCACGAGGGACCGCCTTCTCCCGCTGAATGTGAAAATACACCTTGTGGTTATATGGTCTTTATATTTGGAGCATTAGCCTTGTCCTGTCAGCCATAGCATGAGCTCAGGCGAGGCTGCAGGAGTTCTGGTTGGGGTTTGAAAGGGCTAGCATGCTGTGTCACTATGCAGACGCCTGATGAAATTATATTCAAACAGGACTCAACTATAGACTCTAAGATATGGGAACAAAAGAGGGTAAGGCTGGGAAAAAATGGCGTTTGTCACATACTTATACTCTACACTCACAAATATTGTATATTCATAAAGCAAGAGTAAACACCCTCAAGAGATTTTTATTCTTTTTCTTCTACCATCTCAGTCAGCTTCTTGAAACTTTCAGGAGTGGAGCTTGTTGGTGCCCTCAAACTGTTGGAGCACTCTTAAAACTAAGAAGAAAGTTTAAGAGAATTTTTTGATCAGAACAAACAAAGGAAAAGGCAAAAAAGTTTTGTTCGTAATATCTGCCACCTCAACTGAGACCCTTTATTCAAAGCAGGGTCTAGGATTTTAACTGACATTGAAATCACCCACTCATGAAGACCTGAATTATATCTTTCAACATCCAAATCTGACTTTTCTTTTTACACTTACAACACCCAGATGGTCTCTGCCACTCGTTCAAGGATTGAAATTATTGCAAATGTAAATAATCTGAGAGCTTTTCTGTCAGACGCCAGCTGAGGCACGTGTGATTTATGGAACGATAAGCCGTGCTAGAATCCAGCCTATGCATATTATGCTAGTAATTACAACTACTCACAATGATTAATTCACTAAGGAAAATCAAGTCTCTGTGTTTAGTTGCTTGAGCGAACATAGATAAGACATGATTATTAGCTGTGAGATAAATCTCATTTTCTCTTTATTTTAAACCATTATTGAAACTTTGGTTGCGTTTAAGTGCTCTATAATATTCAGGGTTATCGTATTTAGTTCTTAACTGGCTTATATTTTATGGTTTCTTGAACTTCACCATTAACTGAGGCAGTCGTTTCCAAGGTTGTGTATGTCGCCAGGCGTATGTGCACAAGCCCTGCCAGCCTAGGCTAAGTGCAAAGTTACAGCGAAGGCCTCTTAATAGGCTTATCTGTCAATCGGGAGTGAATTGTGAACGTGCCACGGCAGTGAACCTCTTCTTTGGTGGATGTTTATGATACCATACTGATCATGTGAAATGTCGGTCGCTCTTTTGATTCGTCCTTCATGTGCACGAGAGCGTGAAGGAGCTTATCTGTGGAGGGAAGACATGTTTAATGTTAAGCAAGGTGCAGATGGAAGCAGCTCGGAGCCCAGAGGAAGCTGTTTGAGAGGCAAAATCATTGAGTGGTCTTGATTTTCGAGCAATAAAAAAAAAGGCAGATGTAATAATTCAGTGTTTGGAGATTGGGGGATAATACAGCAATGATTGATGTGTTTTCCTATTTTTTTTCTCTCTCTCTCAGAAGACGAGAGGTGCTGAAGTGTTTCTCCTCCTGGTGTGTGAATGGGTGGGGGGGTCCTTCGTGGTGAAAAATTAAGGATTGAAGTCAACGCAGGTGAGTCGTTTTGTTTTATTTTTTATGCATGTGGTGGGAACCTACAGAGCTCAGCAGGTGTCAAGGCTGCAGTTTGTTTTAAGTTGTTTGAATGATTTAGAAATTTAGTCTTTAGAAATTTGTATTACAATCACAGCAGAAGCTGAAGGTACAGGTTGGTCTTACTTAGCTAGTGAGGAGCACCAAGAGTGTCAGCAACATGCTAAGAGCTTTAGCATTGAGATGCTCATAGTGAATTCATGGCCTTATGCTAACATTATTAATTAAATACTTGTATTTTTTTTCATTTTAATACAGCACTAATGTTACATTTGGCTGCTATCAGTTGTGTTCAAATATCTTAAAACTCTGTGTCCTAGACTTGTTACATTAGCATTTCAAAGTTGACTTGATCTCTTTTGCATCAGATTCAGCTTCTTTGAACTTAGTCGTGCAAATTTGAATTTGCGCTGCCAACCATTAGCAACCATTGACATTTGTGACATTTTGAGAGGGTGACTAGAGAGTCTAAAATACAGGAACCGTCCTAAAGTCAATAATTGGTGCTTCTCCATTAACTTGTACTTGACCCTCTTTTGTAAATGACAACAGAAATACTGCTCCAATTGCAACCAGGCTTATGAGCTAGCTAGCACCTTAGTTACACCAGGGAGCATCAATAAATCTTTTTATATTTAAAATCATGGACACAAAATGCCTGAAAGAGTACATAAGACAGCAAAGACGAAGTACTAAGTAGCTTTTAAAGCTGTTGTGGCTGATTAGCTCAATGAGGCGTCCTAGCTTGTTATCATGTTAGCCAGAGCTTGCAAGCTAATGTCATTCACTGCTAGCTTTTTGAGTAGCATCTCTAGTACATGAGAAAACACAGGTGATAGCAATATTGTTTTGCTCTGTGTTCTGTGAAAATTCTGCAAAATTAAATTGTTTTGGAGCACAAATGAGCTATCAGTGTGCACAAATCCACTTCATTTAAATCCCTGAGACTTTCTGGGCTCTGTGAGGACCCTGAAATGGCACTTTGCCTGAAATATATTTCTGGAAAAGATGTTAAGTCACAACTGGAATGAAACAAAGTTGTTACTGGAAGCGGATTTGTATCTGCCTCCCTTGTCACTATAGTGATTTAATGACTACAACTTTGTTTGCTCTGACATGCTTTGTCCACCGCTGTGCTCGAGTATCTTTGGTAAACATTTAATGGCAGCAGTTTGTGTGTGGCCAGCGTCTGCTCACCTCGCAGAGCATGTTGATTTTATTAGAAGCTCCTGGGGGGGTACTGAGTAACTAAGTGCTGAGATGTTGAGCCTGTTTTTTTGCCAACATCCAAGTCCATATGCAGTCTGACGAATGCATACACACACACACACACACACAAACACACACACAGACAGAAGGTCATGACTATCCTCTTTACCAGCAAGCCACGTTCCACTAAAAGGGAGAATTATGCTGCGGAAAGCGAATGTAATTGGTTCGTCCACTGTATTATACAATACAGCTATGGCCTCATGGATTAAGAATTGGGACATCTAGCATAAACACACACATACGAACACACACACGCACACAGAATAGATAAGAGTGGTTAATCTTGATTAGAGCAATGTGAATGCTGAGAAATATGGTGCCCTGACAAACATCTGCCCGCCACACAGCTGAGTGGGATAAACCAAAGTGATTATTGTGGAAATGTCAGGCGAGGTAGACACACAGAGCAAGTAAAACGAGGGAGGGGATATCACATGGACAAGGGGCATGACATGAGTGCTTCACTGTCAGCGCTATCTTTCACTCTTTCACTCTCTCAATGGCAGATATTTTTCCACTCTTACTGTTGATGTGAGGTTGCTTTCGTGGAGGGGGGAACTAGGTTTGATGGAAAGGCTGTGGTCAAAAGAAACTGCAAGAGTCTAAAAGTGTTGAGTGCAAGAAGTGTGATCTTTGAAGTTGATAGCCTAAAACAATCTCTAGCTGTGAAATGTGAGTTTTCCTTTATTTATAAGGCCTAATCTTCAGTTTTTTG
This sequence comes from Acanthurus lineatus, assembly GCA_029814665.1. Classification (NCBI taxonomy): domain Eukaryota; kingdom Metazoa; phylum Chordata; class Actinopteri; order Acanthuriformes; family Acanthuridae; genus Acanthurus; species Acanthurus lineatus. The sequence goes on from JAPZDV010000014.1 coordinate 7,741,784, forward strand.
ACTGTTTATTTAGTCGACAAATTGGAAAAATAGTGAACCAATGCCCATCATGTATAAAAATTTAAATATGACATCTCAGATTGTCTAATAGCAAAATACCTTCAGTCTCTAGGGATTTAAAACAAAAAGAAACAGCTGATGTTTACACTAAAAGTGGGAACAAATGACAGCCTGGCAATTTTTGCTATGACATAAACAATTATCTAAATTGTTGGCCTTTTTTGTTATTAAACTAATTAGTTATTTAAGTAGTTCTTTTAGCTCTTAACAGTTTCTCATTCAGTTTCTTATCAGTTTGTTGTCGTCTGAAGGTTGCCAGGTTTGTCTCTGTCTCCGCTGAGTCCTAATGAATAATTGCTTTCCTCTGTGAAATGCAAAAAGGGTGCAGACGTTCTGTTTAACCTCGCTAAAGGAAAAAAAAATAAAAAGGGGGCAGGAGGGGAAAAAAAAAATCCCCTTCCTGTCAGTGGTCTCTCTTTCTCTCTGTTCTTGTGAGATCTGGAACTGATAAGTGTGAGGCCTCTGGTAACTGAACAGGAAGGATGGAGGGCCTGGCCTCAGAGCCCCTGCCTCTGCACACATGTCCACCTCCCCTGCACGGGCAAACAAAGAGATCAGAGCCTGCCACTTCACTTCAAGTTTCAAAAACATTTAAGCCTATTAGAAGGATTATCATTACTTGTTGGAGTGAACTCTTGTTCTGAAGAGATTTCTGTTGAATATAATAACAGGGAGGCGTTTTCTGATGAAATAGACCTCGGCCAAATTAATGCTTTGCGGCAGCTTCACACCCAGGCACAATCACAACTCCCTTGTTCCACTGACCAGTGTTGAGTCAAGTGGAAGTACTTTATTAAACAAGCACATGGCGGAGCAGTGAGAGTTTAACATTCAGCCCTGAATCACCCAGAGGTCTGAATGACAAGCTGTTAAGCTGATAACCCTGATGGGGCTGCGGCAGCGTCTATACATAGACGTTTCCTGAAGCAGGTGCTTCAAGGGGATAGGAAGCACAAACAAAATGAAACATAAAAGAAAGTTTCACGCCCAAGAAGTGTGTGAAAAATATGTGAATGAGCTGCAAGGTTGAAGATCAGTTAAGTGAGCTGACTTAAAAAAAAAACAAAAAGAAGTTGTCTGGAGCAGCTTTGGCAAAGGTTGTCTTGCCAATAAAACAGACAGGACAACATTTGTGAAGTATTTACCGCATGAAAACAGACACTACAGACAGGCTTTTTGTAACTTAAGGGTTATGAAGAGCAGACTGCTAATAGTTAGTTGACGATAAAATCGCCTGGAAGGGAAAAGAAGATCTGTTAGCTTTGTAATGATTATCTTCAAGGGTAAAACTACTTGGTTTCCTAAAAAATGTAAAAATGTAATGAAAGTTAAAACAGGAAGAAGTGTTTGCCAGAGTACTATTTAAACTGTCTATCACTGTCTTTTTGCTGTTACACTCACATAAGCTAGAATTAAATATAAACCATATGCTTTCTGTGCTTTCTTTGTAAGAAATTCTTAAATTTCTTTATATTCTTTACACTTTGGTAGTCCTGCCATGTGTCATTGTCATGGTATCATTTTGTCATTGCTGTTTTCCTTTCGCACTGGTTTAACATGAACTTGATTTTATGAAGTTGAACCAATATTGTAGATCTTTACCTCACATTTCTGGGCCATGCGTTCTCTGCTGGTGCGTTTTAGACCTGTAGATAACTGACCAATCACACGTGATGTGACTCAATACCAGCATGTTTTAGTGCAGCGACCATAGCGAGTGACAGAAGATCAACCGTAAGTAAAACAGCTATAGTACAAACCTATTTTACTTCCTATCTGACCTAAAAGAAAGGCCCCTTTTACTCCACTCTGACACTGTTTCTACACAAATAGTGCAGTGTGGCCACAAGACCAGCAGCTGGATGTACCAAGATTAAAATTCAGCTTGTGAGAATGACCGAAAAACATTAGGAGAAATGCAGAGACTCACTTAAAAGGAAAACAATCATGCAAGTTGAGTAAAATTGCCTTCAAATAAAAATAAATATAAAGCATATTGTCACAATAAAAAGCCTGCAGAATGAAGTGTCCCACTCATTGATTGTATCGTAACGGCGAACAATTATTCAAAGATTTTAGCTTTGTAGTTTTTGTATCATCATGACAGATATGATGCAGACTATTAACTTTAAAGGTTCACCACTGACATGAAGCAGATGAGTGGAAAGAGGATTTTCCTGAGCATAACTGGTGAGTAACTGGGCATGACTAGATAACACTGGAGCCAGGTTTCCCTCTCACAACATCCTCGAGATCATCTATTATCTAATCTGAAGGGCTTTACTTCTGTGCTTAACGTTAACGTGGAATATCCATCTGATCCCTTCTTGTTCTCTTCACAATACCTTTACTTGAAGCAGCTTTTGGGAATCTAGTGCATATCTTTTTTCAGGGCTTGAGACTGTGGAGGAGATGTTCCGGGATGGTATCCTCACCATGAAAAAGTGCAAGATAACGTTCCAGGGTGACAGCTGAATTATTAGCCCATTAGTCTCAGGAGAGAGAAAGAGGTGGATGAACATGGCATCCGTCAAGAAAGCTCCTCTTTTTTTTTTTTTTTTTTTTTTTTTTTCCCCCGCAGGTAGCCGCCGCCAAAATGGGGCCCAGGGAACTTTTAAGGATCTAC
>JAPZDV010000014.1:7750300-7763017 GCA_029814665.1 Acanthurus lineatus
AGGGCAGAAAGAGGTTTAAAAAGGTGGGATACATGACACAGCGGGGTGTGTTAATGGTAGAACTAAGTGTGTTACTTTAAGATGAAAAGCTGATATATGCGTCAGTTTAAAGTGCGATCTAACAAAACCTCAAAGTCAAAATCAAGCCAAAGTTTTGGGTAAACACGTGCCTCTTTTAAGTTTTAGATTAATAATATACACACTGTACAAATACTGATGTACAGATTATATAAGTAGCATGTACCGTAGCATGTTAGTAAATAAAACCTGTCACGCACTGCAGCTCTCACAGATTTGGTGTGTTTTGCTTAGCAACAGCAGGGTCACTGACTCTTGGTGCATCTGCATTATTCTAATGTTATTAGAGCAGGAGGCTAATCGCACTGGATTGCTACATGGACACAAACACAAGAGTCAAATCATGCATATAAACGGGATGGTTGATGGCTTTAAAAACAGAAGTTTTAATAAGAGAGAAGCAGCCAAGCCGAGCCACACCTCCACTGACGGGATTCAGATGTTAGGTTCTGCTTTGATATTCCTCCCGTTCTTATCGCAGCCCACGAGCAAACATGCAAACAATCTGGCCTGTGTGTTTCCAGTCACATGGGCCTGAAGTGCGGGAGAGTCAGCGTGTCTGTCCTGGTATTTCCTGAGGCTTCGTAAACATACATACACTCTCTCTCTCTTTCTCTTTCTCTCTCTGTCATACACTCACGCACTCACAGGAGGCTCTAGTTAAACAGTTAATATTCATATAATAATCTGCTTTATTTGTATAGCAGAGCAAGTGCTTTACAGGGCTAATGCAAAGTAAAACCTGCTACTGTTGACATCAAATTAGCTGAAAAAATAAAGCAGAATAATACAGCTTCTGTTAGTCTGTAACTCTCTGTTATTGTTACAGTCTTGGGAAGGAGGTCTTTCCTGATGAAGTAAGGGATAAATTAAAAAAAACAGTAAAAAAATTATGTAAAATGTAGGGAGTAATAAATGGAAGTTTATAAGGTCAGACCTGCAATCATTCTTGCCATAACAAACATTAATTAATCATTGCAGTTGTAATGTGTCCATACATTTAAAAGCTTATCAGATGCCAGAAGCTGAGCTTGCAAGTCTTTTTTTATTATTATTTCAAAATAAGACTCATAAATCATTTAGTACATATGTTGCCATTGTAGGTGGAATAACTGTGCAAATCTGCCTCCAACTTGCGGTTACTCCTGACTCAGAATAGAAAAGAAAAACAGAAGGAAGTGTGACTTTGTTTTGCACTTCTCCTTTTTTCTTGTTTTCATACTCATGCACGAAGACTTATGTACACAGTAAATAAAGGACTCAAATTGAAGCTTAAAACTGTGCAAAAGAAGAGGAAGCTTCAACTGTACAACAATTAAATGCAGTTTAATTAACTTCTTCTGCGTTCAGTTCAATAAAAAGCATATTTTTAGTAATTACACCGCCATCACTGAGGCCGTTAATGGATGTTGTCTATGTGCGAGTGTAATTATTGCACTGGACTTTGCCAGAGGATGGCCACGCTTTAAATCATTATTGGATTTAACCAGTTGAAATGTATGTGCGCACGCCGGTACATCTCATTGATTTGGAGTGTTAAAGTGCAGAGAGTTCAATGAATACTCTAATCAAAACCTTAGAGGCTGCTGCTAAATGGTAAAGAATGATTCAGTGTATCTCCGCCTTTTTTTCCCCCCCTCAAGCTCACTGCTTTAAGTGGAACCTCTTATGTTTCAGCATTGTCGTCGTCTGTGGAGGGAGTTCATGTACAAACTGTAAAGACAAATGTTCAATCTAAAGCTGTCAGATCGAAATAAATTAAAATGAGCTGAAATCACGAGCCCACACTTCAACCTCCAGATGTGCACCTTTTCAGACAGCAGACTCAAAATACCACACAGGGAGATGGAGGAGTGCGTCAAAATATGGAACAGCCGTAGGCTTTTTTTTGATGGTTCAGCAGGCCAAGGTACATACCACATACCTGCAATTATGTGGATGTTTTTATTCATCTTGCAGAATTTATCTAATGGCTGTCATTCCCTCCTGTAAAGTGACACTAGAAAACATTTTAACGGCATTGATTTTTTTTGCTGTTCACCCACTTGAGCATATTTTCACACTTACCTCTAGCAAGCCTGCAGATAGTTTTGGTTTTATTCATCCAGGTTTGTTTTTAAAATTGATGAAAATTGAAATTCTTTGGAAAATTAAAAGTTAAAAATCAACAGCATGATATCTGTTGCTCACAGAGAAGTTTTTGGCAGCAGAAGTTTCTAAGACAGATTTTTATAAAAAATCTGAGTAAATAAGATCACAGCTGCCGGTTTGGCTATCAAAGGATGAGTTCTCAATTTTTTCACCAACTGTGGTCAGCGAGTTGCATTGTGGGTGATGTAGGCACCAGGTTTTTGCAAGAAATAATGCATTGCATAGAAAAGATGATATCTCTGGTTCTGATGCATCGATTTTGATCCTTTCAGTTTCACACTGTCCATCACGAGGCTGACAGTGTTACAGGAAGGCAGTGCTAGATTAGTGGAGTACTCCTTTAAGGTGATGGGAGGCTTTAGCAGTTTGAGTTACAGACAAGTCAAACAAAAATCTTCCAGTGCTAAAGTCTTTTTTTAATAGCATTCAGGCTTTGTTTATCTGTTTCTAAACAACTAAGCAAAGAAACACTGTCTATGGAAACAGAGAGAGGGCACTTTGGAAAATACTTACTTGATTTGTTGAAGGCTCGCATCAACTTCAGCTTATTTTTTTACAGGAAAAGAGGACTGGATTTAATTCTCTTTTACTACCACTGTCGATACGATAGCAACTATTAACTCTTTAATCATACATACAGGACATTGACCTAAAAAATGTGAACATATGCAGGATTTTATTTTGGTAATTTAGGGCATACAACCCTTTAAGATAGAGAAGCCTCACATTAGGGAGTGAACGCACATGTACTCCAGTGTCCTCCATTTATTAAATCATGTCTGCCGGTCTGTCTTTGTCATCACCCCGCAGCTTGTCTGGGACGTTTCTAAACGACAGCCGCATGTGTATGTATGGACAGCACATTTAGCCTCTCTGTCTTCTCTGTCTCATCTCGAACGTTCGTACCCGTGGGTCAAACAACATCCCATTTAAAAAATAAAGTCAGGAGGTTGAGTTGTAGGAAGTTAGTGTTTCCTGGTTATAGAGCTGAATTCTCAGGGAAGTCTCCCTTTATCTGTATCGCACAGGAGTTGTGTGGTGGTGGATGTGCTTGAGGGGATCGTAGAGGCAAGTTGGGGGTGCAGGAAAAGGCGGTGTAGTCAGGGTTGTAAGGGGGGTTGGGGTCAGCTGTTTCTGTAAATAGCCCACCCTGCGTTAAGAACCGACATGCTGGGGCTGCGCTCAGTGCAGTCCTGACCTCACCGACCAAGCCGCCGCTCACATTTCCTCACAGCGCGGGCGGCTGTGGAAGTCTGCGTCGACTCTTTCTCCACTTTATCCAGGTCAGATCTACTCTCACTAGTAAAGCACTGACGCTTGTGACCCCGGTGCCCCCTCACTGCCAGCCAGTGTCAAAATAACACAAGCAGCTCTGCGGAGGGCCTCGGCTGCCCCTGCCTGCTGTTATGAAATCACTCTGCCCTCATTTGTGTTCCTAAATATCTACACTCAAATGCGTTTTCAGATCAAAACAAAGCGTTGGCTCAGTTTTGATTTCCGTATTCCAGCACATTAAACTGTTAGAAGAGAGTTTGCCTCGCAGCGTATGTGCAGTGGATATATGTGTGCTTGGAAGTAGGTCATTGATTTGGAACTTGGACACTGATTATGTGCTGGCCTAGAAATGGGCTATAATCGGTGTCTCTCATACCAAAACAGCTTTTCATAAGTGGCAGTTATTTCAAGGTCAGGACAACAGTTGTCTCCCGTTGCTATACATACATACAGACTTTATTTATCTCTTTCTCAGTTTCAACAGATTGTTCCTCTCTAGAATCTGTTCAATCTTGTGAGATTGCTCATTTAAGGATACATTACCGCTGGAAAATAAAGACTCTGAATATCTTGTTCATCTCTCTTTATAGGAATGAGAATGTGCCAAATCTGCAGGCATGCCCTGTTCTGTCCTCGATGAGGGTTTGATGTGCTCTTCTGGATGCCATTTGAGCCAATAATGTAAATATTCGTGGTCTTTGAACAAGCCAAGACGTGATCTAATCTGTCTCTTGCAGAGTCTCCGGCAAGCTCTCCTGGAATATGTGTAAAAAGGGAGTTTTTCTTCATGACCATGTTGGATTAAATCTTGTGCTCAAAGCTGGGAATTAACTGTCAACTAGAATCATCACAACCCTCTCTCTCAGTCTCTCTCAATAGCTTGAAGGTAGCACTTTATTAGCAGTGGATTTTCCTTTAAACGCCCTCAGGATGAAGCCGGGATATTGTTTTGTAAATGTAACTGGATATAGATTCAGTTCTGCTTACAGTATGAGCTGATATTTAGCTTGAAGAACTAGTTGTACTCTCTGAACGGTGGTTGTGGGAGGTCAAAAGGGCATGTTTGTGTACTTCCTGTTCCCTTCCTTAGTCTTGACTTGTGTGGGTCGAGAACAAACACTGGGAGCGTGCAAGCATGAATGGAGATCTCTTTTTTTTTAAAGTGGCTGTATTCCCCTGGTGTGTGCATGTTGTTGTTGCAGCGTCTTTTCATAATGACACCAGGAAGAACTCGAAAGAGCAAATCTGAGTTTTGCATATCGTCGCAGGTTTGCATAAGAGCAGCGCTGCCGTCGCTCCTCCTCCTCCTCCTCCTTCCATTCCGTGTCCCACATGGAAGATCCTCGGCGTGTGCCTGTTTAAATGAGCCCTCGCCATGTTTGCATTTGTTTGGGCAGAGAGGCAGAAACCAACAAACAGGCACAGACAAAATCCTATCAAAAAATGACATCAGCCTCAACAGCTGCAGGCTGTGGCACTGGGCGGAGAGGAGGGAGAGAAAGAGGGAAAGAGAGAGAGAGAGAGAGAGAGGGAGGAGAACAATTGACCAGAAGCGACACGGGAAAGAGAGGTGACCTGATTGCTCAGCTGGCCAAGAGCACGGGAAGGAAGCAGCAGGAAAGGCTGGTCCCCTCAGTCTGGCCTGGCTCTCTGCTGCTTCTGGTGGGTCCCTCTGTGGCCTTCCTCTCCTCCCCCTCCTTCCCCTTCTCCTCCTCCTCCTCCTCCTCCTCCTCCTCCTCCTCCCGTCCTCCTTCCCGCACTGCTGCCTGTCACGGCTCACTACATCGGAACAAAATGATCAGCTCTCACCTCCTCATGAACACGGGTCATCATGGTAGCCATGCAAAGGCTGGGCCCTTTGTATTAGATAGGGATCACTGATATCCGGGAAAGAAGGAGGAGGAGCTGCTGCAGCCAGCCGAAGACGTCAATATTGTTTTGGTTTTTTACTGCGCATACATGTAAGGGCGTTTAACTTTTATTATTTTATTTATTAGGGATGGCCTGGAGGTGACCAATTTTGCGCCGCTATTAATTTCATCTTGTCGCACTCGAGGAATTATTGGATGTGTGCGTGCGTTTATGATTCCTCTCTCCACAAGGAAGCACGTCAAGTACCTCTTTCACAGTTCCTGTAGCTCATAATGTAATTAATTCTAATCGCAATCATCGTAATAGCTTTTCAGATCAAATACCCAAGAGCGGTCCTAACAAAATAATCCATTCCTCTGAAAAACAAACACCCAAACTCTCTCTCTCTCCCTCTCTTTCTCTCTTTCTCTCCCTCCCTCTGTTTGGCTTTGGCTTGGAGAGAAGAGCAGTCAGTTGGATTGGGGTGGGTTGGGGGGTGGCATCAGAAAAAACAGAAGGACCTGCACATTTGCATACCTTTTTAGCATGTGGCTGAGGGAGCCTTTATTAAATTCAACCACCCTGTGGGATGGGCCTAACCATTTGAGGGTGTGGGTGTGTTGGGGGTTAGGGGGTTGGGGGAGGGAGGGGGGGCACACAGGGGCTGAGTGGGGAGGGGAGGGGAAAGGAGGGGTCGTCTCATCTTGGAGACAGGAGGCACCATCTGAGCCAGCAGACGAACAACGTTTCCAGACACGAGAACAAGGTGGCAGCAACGGCAAAGTGTCTTTCAGCAGGCCAGCGCTGTCCATGTCTGCTGATGGAGGAGGAGGAGGAGGAGGGTGGGGGGGTGCTGGGGGTCAACAACCACAAACAAACATTAGGGTGAAGAGGAGGGTCTCTTTGGACAAAAAAAGAGTTGTGATGAAATGATTTGCAGGCTAATCAATCAGATCAAATGCAGCTCTGATCATCAGATAATTGTTCAAAAAATCACATCTTAAATGTTTAATATTAATTCAGTATTAAGAGATAAAAATTGCACTCATCTTCTCATGCGAAAATCCGCCCTGCCATGAACAGCCAACTGCTACATTATGAAAGGGCCAAAGCTGTTGTCACTTTCTCAGAAAATTGGCTGCGTGTTTAATTTTAGCATTTAAAAGGTCACAAATATGAGGCATCCGACTTGCTTTCTATTAGCAAAGCCTGCACTTCAAGAAAACATCCAAGTCATATGATAAGAGCACAGGCACGCTCTGTGTTTGTGGGTTTGTTTGTGTGTGTGTGTGTGTGTGGGTGTGTAATGTATCTGAGGTGAGGTGAAGTAAGCCCAACAAGCTGTAAGTATCTGTTCAAGCAAGCTGAGGCATCTTGCGGTTGTGCTGTCTGTGGGAGGAGGCTGAGATAATGAACCAATGCGGTGAAGTGAGGCTTCTCCCCGCCAGAGAGGGATGAGCTGTTAGCTCGCTACACTAGTTAGCCCGTTAGCTCCCCTAATGAGTCTTTCTATAAACAACTCAACAACGGCGAGGCAGCTGAGTTGTATGTTATCCATAAGCAATTATCACCTCTTTTGACAGCCACGGTGTTTTCAGGGATTTAAATAAAACTGCATGTTATGCTGATTTCTCTTGAGATAGTCGAACAAAATGAATATAGAAATGTTACCGTTGAACGTGTTTCATTGCTCCCTAGGTGTAGCAAAAACACTTCTCTATAAACCACTGCAAATTCGAGTTTAAAATATTCTTTTAAATGAGCTTTTTTATGTTAGTGTTCTGATTTGTAGATACAGATATGAAACATAAACACACAACATGTTCCTACGAGGAGTCATCATCAAGACTCCTCACAGAAAGAGTGTAGAAAGTCATTTTCTGTGTTTTTGCTGTCAGTTTAGTTCCTTTTTTTTTTTTTTTTTGCTCAAGTTTATGTATTTACCAAAACATTTTAGGTGTATCGTTCCTCTACTGAAACAATGAGATCTAACCTTTTAAAGGAGATTCTGTGCTCTATATAACTTGGAAGTTTAGTATAATTGCATCTTATAAAATGTGTTTTACTGTTGGAAAAATTGTGTGTGCAAATTGTGTGCAAGTATCTTGCGAGCTAATTATAACTTTCTTGCCATGACATAGACAATTTACATGTACTTTTTTTATATATATTGATACAACTTAGCTTCTTCTTACTTTTCTTTAGTGAGCTTTGTTAACTTTCCTCTTTGCATGTCTTATTTTAGCTAACCTTTGCACTTCACTAAAATCAAGCCTTTGACTGAGGATCAAGAATAAAGACATTTTAGGAACTCTTTATTCACAAATCCTGACAGACTTTGATCAGCAATGTAACTAATATTGTTTTATTTATATCCCGAATGTTTTATCTCAAGAAAGTTAAAGGGGACGTTGCCATCAGTAGGAGCAGCATGTACAACACTTGTGCTAACCAAAAAATACCCTCGCTCTTTTCTGTTTTTGTAAGCCCCACCTTAGCATTTGGCACACCCAAGGCAAAGGGGGGGATGGGAGAACAAGTATGAAGTGAAGAAATATCACAGATGTTAGTCTGCATGAACTCCTTCCCCTTTACAGCCTTTTCCTGCTCAATCTGGCCCCTTTAGCCTCCGATTTTTTCCTCACTCTCCCTCCACAAAAGACAAATGACTTCTTCTAACCTAATTTCAGTTGCAGCATGCCAGGGTCTGCCTCGACGCCTGCTGGTCATTACAGCTTTAGTAGACACTGTGCAGATTCAAGCCACTCTGAAGCCCAGTTGGCTCATTTCCTACCTACAGCCTCTTGACTTCTGACTTACAGAGGACTTTGTTGGAAAATTCTCAGTAAAGCCTTACCTTCTCTATCTTTAACTTTGTTTTTTTTTTTTTCTCTATATGTGTGCTTGCTTATTCATGCATGAGAAAGTGTTTTTGCACCACATGCTGCAGGGCCAGTTGTCTGTTTAAAGAGTCCAATGGAAACAGTAGGGTTAGGGTTTCAACCTATGCTACTACTATACTGTGTGTGTATGTGTGTGTGTATGTGTGTCTGGGTTATGACTTCGACAGGGGTCACAGTTGTGTGACATGCCAAACCCAGTCTGGCGGTGGCGGCGGCGGCGGTGGTGCTGTCACTCATCGGGCCACTCAGCGGGTCAACCCCGTGCCGTCATCTGCAGTATAATCTTGCTTGTGTTTAATTCGGTTAAAGAGAGGAAAGCTGTCTTAACCTCATCGCAGCTCAGAACAGGACCTGTTGAGATGCTGCGGAGCGATAAAGGGCAGGAAGTGGCAGAGTGTCTTTGATTATTTGGCCTTTCTCTATTTCCCCGGGGAAACGTTTCTTCTTCAAGCCTGGCGAAATCTTCGCCATGACCAGGAGGGACCCTTGATTGGTTCCTGATGTGTGGACGACAGCCGTGTCTCAGGGGTCCATGGCAATTTATCCAGAGGATATTAAATGACCTAATGGCCGTATTATTTGCACAGAGCTATCCTGGAGGAATCTTTATGTGTTAGGTAAGGTGTTAAGATTGAGCCACTGTTCTGCCTTGGTGTTCACTAGTTTGAGATGCAATTTACTGTGCTGTGAAAAGTGTATATATTATGCATTCAAGCAGACAAGTCAATGAGCTGGATACTTTTTTACAAGGATTTTAATCAAATCTCTCAGGCTAACATGCATTTGCAAAAAAGCTGATGCGATTTTTTTTTTGTCTTCAGGATGTAATATAGGCCTGAGAAGTGTTTGAGTAAAAATCTGTGCTGCATTGACGCTGGCCTCTCTCGCCTCTCTCTTTCTCTTCCCCCAACAGGAACTGGCTAATTTCCTGAACTTGATATACCATTTGGTTGACACAGAGGGAAACATCTGAGAGAGGGGATCTCAGAGAATTCTCTACTTTAAAAAAGCTTAATGAGTGTTCAAATCTCTGGGTCAACGCTTTTTAATGTTTTACAGGTGACGCAGGAGTTTTTTCTCGCTGACTTTGGAGGCACCTTAAAAGAAAAAGTGAACAGTCAGGAAATTAAAGTTTTGCAGAGGAAAGAAGAAGAAGAAGGATATTTTTTTTCTTCTTCTTCTTCTTCTTGAGGAGAGGGATGTCCTCAGATTCCCCTTATGCTCAGTCGTTGCCTCATTCACAGATTTCCTCTGTCTGTTCTCGCAGTTGCATTGGATCACCTGCAAAGCTTTCGGTGTGCTGTTTCCAGTGACTACCTCAAAGAATCTGATGCTTATCTCGGTTCAGTCTTAGTTTATGGAGAGTGTCTGTTTTTCCAGCCTTTGGTAGCTGCTCTTTGTCAGAGGTCACAACCTTAACTGGAGGTCATCTTTCTGGTCGACTGATGGTCGGCAATACGACCCTCCTGGCTGACTGACCTACTCCCCCCCTCCCTCACTCTCACCCTTTCCTTCTCTACTCATCCTACAAAGTGGTTAACACGTGTAACTTCCTTCATTGATTTAAATGAACCCTTGACCAGGGCAGTCCTTCCTGCAACCTCAGAGCTTTGGTCATCCTTGTCCGTGAGGCTGTTGCTTTAAACAGATCGGCTTGTTTTTGTTTTGCTTTCAAACAGTGGTGCTGGTGCAATAAAAAAGGAATAATTTCCAGACAAAGCACTTGTCTGCCTCTGTACAGCTCAAGCATTAAACTTGTGCAGAGTATTACTTGAGCCTATTGATCGGAGTCCTCTGCAGTAGAGAGGGCAGTGTGCAAAATCAATGCTTTATTTTCTCCTAGGCTAGCCATGTTCATGCTTGTTTTTTTGTCCATGAAAATGAGAGGAAAACAAGGGAGAAGCCATTTACTTCCACTGTATTTCATCCTTTCCAATGACTTCAGTGACTCATTTTGGCGAACTCAGCCTGCTTCTTCGTCATCTCTCTTTGTGGCTCACATATTTTTTTCACCCCTTATCTCCGTCTCATTTATGAGAATGAATTCACCTCTTTATAATGGCGGGTGGATGATGTCATGCCCGGTTTTGCAGTGGTTGCGCTGTGAGGTTTTGGTGTGTCACATTGCCTCTCTGATAAATGGACAATAAAGTGTGCATTTGTCCTTTGCTTTGTTTTAGTCTGGATGGCTGTAATTATGTGTATCTGCTCGTAAGTTTTAATTTTTTTCATCTAAAAACATGGCTGCTATTAATATTTCAAATTAAGAAAATAGCAGATTATGTCCATGACATTTTTTCAGCGTGTCTGTTGACGTCATTGGATATAATATTTTTTAAGCATTAGTCCAAAAACTCAATATATTCAGTTTTCAATGTCAAAAAATAGAAAACTAGCAAATCTTTATATTGATGAAGCTACAACAGGAGAATATTTGTCATTTTTACATGTAAAATAACTTAAAATATTTAAAATTATTTAAATAATCAATCAATTAACTCACTGTTGCAGCTCTGTATGCAAATACAGTGTGTCTACATGGACTTAAGAGACACCACAAAGTAATATGAACCAGATTGCAACTTGTTAATTTTTAAATAACAGCAGTCAAAACATAAAAAACATCAATTCACTTAACTTCACTGAAATTTACAACCTCTAATTTTTTTGCAGTTACAATTTCATCAACCCATTAAAGGTCTTAAAAATCAAAGCACCATTCCTAATTTGATTATTTGCACACCAGATCATTTTGCAATTTATCTCTTTTACAATAATTGACAGTCTTAAGTCATCAGTTTGTTCAGTACAGATGCAAATGGAGCTTCCAAACTACTTCTCTCAGGTCAATTTTCCTGCTGAAAATGTTTGAATCTGCCAACTTTAATAGCTAGATGAGGAAAACCAGCTCTTAAATGTGCTACTTAAGCTGTTTCCCTTTAGGACAAAAACCTTGAAAATACCTAAAGTTTTATTTTACACCAGTGCAAACAACTTCAGCAGACATACTGTAAGCCGTATTAAACTCCTCCATTGTGTGGATCTGAGGTGCAGCTTTGGTTGGACATGAAGTCGGAGACAGAACAGAGAAACACAAAAAGGGGTCAGCGGACAGGAACATGGCTGGTGACCGACCGCCTCTGTGTGGGGTGGTTTCGCTAACGAGAAGCCATTGTGCCCTCGGTGAAGGTTAACTCTCTGATTCAGGAGAGGCAGGAAGTGTTAGCTGCCTCCCCTGCACTTTTCCCATCCGCGGCCTCTGCCAAGCCTCAGCAGAACAATCCAGCCCCTGTGACTAAGAGAGAGAGGGAGGGAAAGAGAGAGAGAGAGCGAGAGAGAGAGAGAGAGAGTCAAAGACAGAAAGAGGGAGGACCAGGGGGGTGAGGAGGGGTAAGAGTAGAGAGGTCCAATTCTGGAGGGTAACATCAGGCTCATACGTTATGCAAGTGTTCCCTTTTTGTTTGCCTCACCCAGACTTTTGATACAGATTGCATGAAGCATGATGGTAATGCAGAACATTCGGTCTGTCCCCTCTTCACGAAAAACAGCCTCCATTTAAGGTAACTCAGACATATTTCCCTCTCTACAATTGGAGCTGCAAAGTGGCCAGCTGTAGCCAGGTTCTGGCAGGTTTTAAGCTCTGCACACACACACACACACACACAAAAAAACACACACACACACACCATGAAATGGATATCACAAAATGCGCTCAGAAGCAAACACCCACACAGAAAATAGACACCTGAAAATATGCACGTACAGACAGACACACAGAGAAAATAGATATCTCAAAATATGCACACACACACACACTCATAAGTCACAACACCTCATACCGAATCAACAATCGCATCTTTGTTAAATTATCCAGGAAATTGTTTGCGGTGCTTTGATAACGCAGGTGTTTATATGGTAATACCTTCTGGAGGCTGGATAAGAATGAAACAATAAAGTCATTAGGGTGTTACAAGAAAAAATGAAACCAGGCTCATACGCACACTGCAACTCATCACACACACACATAAACACACACACACACACACACACGCACGCACACTCACTGTCTAAACCAGAGGAGCCTGAACTCCTATACACAAATTCATTTAAAGAAAAAAAGCTTTTGTCAGCTGCCTTAATGACCCTTGATGTGTGTGAACCTGTGCCAAGCTGTCCGTGGACGGGCAGTTTATCTCCACTAGTGTTGTGGTTATGTGGCACATAAAAGAAAATAGAATAGAATAGAGTATACACAAGATACCGAGGAATAGATCATTCATAAGAAGTTAGCCTGTTAGTCTCATCCAAGCCATTAAAATAGCTCCTTTTATCTGAAGTGCTTTGGTACAGAGTTTATCTAGGTAGTCACTGATATGACGTGATGGGGGGGGGGGGGGGGGGGGGGGGGGGGGGGGGGGGCGGGGGGGGGGGGGGGGGGGGGGGGGGGGGGGGGGGGGGG
>JAPZDV010000014.1:7764241-7778112 GCA_029814665.1 Acanthurus lineatus
AGCCTCCCTGTTGGTAAATAATGAATAGGTCACACCTGGTTGTCTTTTACAGGCTTGCTGCAGCCTCCGTCCCTCTCTGGTGGTGGTCTGGGAACAAGTGTGTGTGTGTGTGTGTGTGTGTGTGTCTGTGCGGCAGAAGCCGAACATTAATCAAAATTCTCCCGGAGTCTTCATTTTTGTTGTGTTTTCTTTAACCTTTCGCTACATATTGTCCTCTCATGTCACACTCCAAAGTGCTTTAACAGTGTTTTTCTCTTCTCTAGCGTGTGTGTGTGTGAGTGTGTGTGTGCAAAGCAGTGACATTGAGACCAAGTAAGACGCATTAAGCTGGGTCTCCGTGTTGGATAGGACCATGTAAAGCTGTGGTCAGCGAGTCACATCTCTGCAGGGAGTTAAAATAGAGACTGGCCTGTGTTTAAACGTCTCCTCCAATCCAGCGTCCATTAGGAGGACGGATCGCTTCTTGAGAGACGTCTTTAATGCCTTGGGACCACAAATGGCTAAAAGCTAATTCAGTATCATTATTTGTGATCACTTCGAAAGATAGACTCGCATGAAGGATTTCTCAAAATACCCATTTGAGATGTGATGTATCATCAGTCATGCCAGCAATCTCCCTCTCTATCAAGCAGGCTTGTCTCATTAAAAATACATGCGCTGTGTTGAGCAAAAGTGCACCAATCATACAAGCTTTCCATAAAAACTCCTTGTGCCGCTTCTCAGTCGGCAGGTAATGAGCAGCTACAGGCTTAAGTGGATTTTAGACATTTTGGAGCATTTATTAAAAAGGACTAGGGCCGCTGCTAAGGATTATTTTTATTATTGATGTGTCTTTTTTTGATTTATGGATTAATATTTAGTCTGCAAAACTTAAAGAGAAAGTGAAAAATGGTAAAAGTTTGATCAGTTCAAGGTGACATCTTCAAATATTATTTTTTGTCTGACCATCAGATGAGAAAGTTTCACAGTTTACACTAATATAAAACAGAGAAAAGCAGCAAATTCTTACATTTGTGAGGCTGTTTTCTTTCAGCCATTACTTGCTGAATTGACTTATATTTTCTGGACTATGACTTGGATTTTGTCAGCATTCATGTCGCTGCTCCTCGCTGTCACTCATGTCACTTAGGCTACAGAAATCCACCAAGCACCTCGACACTGTAAACGCTGATTTTGTTCACAAGTAGTTTATTTATTCAAGAAGAAACTCTCCCAGAAGTGGTAGATATGACTGGTTCAGTCCTGCTTATCAGCAGCTCGGGCTGTGTGTGGCAGAGATAGCGTGCGGCGAGTGCGTCACAGAGAGCGTGTGATTGGAGCTGGATTCAGCAGTCAAACAGTGTTTTATCTCTTGTATATCAATCACGGTGCACTGTGGCCCCTGCACACGCACGAACACCGGAGCTCACCGCATTGTTTGTGCAGCAACAGACCTGCTCTGAAGTGGTTATACTAGTGCCCTTATTTTTTTTGTTTTTTTGTTTTAAATGTTTTTTTATAAGGTTACGGCTCTGTTGTCAGTGAGGCAGGAGAAGAGAGCCCTCAGACTGTACGTTCACACATCTCAGCAACAGCAACAATGGAAATCATATGAGTTCTATTGACAGCAGCTCCTCCAGTCAATAGTCTTTACAGGGTTTTGTGTTAACACAGACACCACACGAGGCAACAAGATGCACTCCACTCTGCAAGATAAACTCTTGTCATCAAGGAATTAGATTAACTATCTGCTTTGTGTGTCTTTTTCCTTGCGAACGAACAACACGGCAAATCAGAAGAATGTTTACTGGGCTGCAAAGGAGGAGAAGCAGAGAACAGCACCATGTTTCCTGTCTAGTGATTTGTAAAACTCTTGAATTAATTTTGGCCCGGAAAGCTGGCTCTGCTTACAGGGAGTTTTCCCTTTAAACTGTGGACTGCCCCTTAAGTTCCTTCCATTCTTCTCACCACGTGCATGTGTGTGTGTGTGTGTGTGTGTGTTGGCCTCTGCTCACCCACATGCACAGATTCACAAACATGCACTTTATTCCCTGTTAGGATTTGAGCTTGTTTCACCATTTTTTCACCTGAGATATTGATGATACATTGTGTAGTTGGAGGATAGTTCCTGGATAGGTGATGCAATAGGCTGAAACTTAAACCACTAGCCCTTTTTTTTACGCAGAGATCCTGCAAAATTGCTGCAACCAAAGTCTGTCCTTTTGCTGACTTCCCTTTTTGACACTGAATCAAAAAATGCCAACATGATGCCATCTCCAATATGAGTTTTAGTGAGCATTTTTGCATTCCAGAAAAAAAATGAGGTGAGACTAGTGTGATGAGAGGTGAGACTGACATGTAACACAACACCTTAGGTGTCTGGCGTTGTTTTACATACATGTTGGGCAGGGTTTTCTAAACAGCCACGATGGCACAACATGGCAAAAAAAATAACTCACCATTCTAGTAATATGGCCAATGATTTTGTCCTCTGCTCACAAATAAAGGAGTTCGCAGACATCATTAAATCCCTAATTTGTAAATGTTTTTGGTTTGCTGCTCATCTTCTTTTGAGTTAGTCGCTAACTGCTGCTAGCTGCTTTTTAAATACCTTAATTGGTGGGTGACACCCTGGTACCATCCTGCCGACTCGCCGCCTCAGTCTCATACACAGATATTTATTTGGCTTTGTTGCTGCCTTGGCTGTCAAATTAAATCCAGAACAACAATGCCTCCCTTGTACCTTTAATACAGAACAACACAATATTTTTGGCTTGAACAGACTGTGTAAAAGTGGCTCCCGTGTTTGGAAGCAAAAGCAAAACCGAATGTGTGGATACAACTACACTATGTACAGAAGGTACTGCATATTTAGCAACAGACTTAAGTTTCACATAGAAGTCATATAAAAAGGTCCGGCTATAAAAACAGGTTGATAAATGCTGTTAAAGAGTCAACACTTTCTTTAATTTTCTTTCACATTCCTTCCCTCGACTTTTTGTTTTGCATCGTGTGATCAAGATACTAATTTCTTTCGCCCGAGGCTCTTCTCCATTTTTTGATGTTTCTCTGTACAACACTTCAGTCCACTGAGGCGAGGAAGAAAAAACAACTTTTCCAAGTTTGGTTGTTGAACAAATTATTGAATCTTGAACACTGATATTGACTCATCACGTCCCACCAGACCAATTTAATCTGCGATTCTGCTCGTACAGTGCATCCAGCACAAGGAATCATGTTATTAAGCCCCCTTAATGAAACAGTCAGGACGGTCTCCCCATATCTTCTTGCACTAAAAAAAGCTCATCTAAATGGAAAACACATTGTCTTCATTATTTGCAAGTGTTGAATGAAGGCAGTTGCCATGGTTACAGGCATCGGAGGCTGAAGCCTGGTTTGAGGCCAGAGGGGCTACAGGAACAAAGTGGCTCCTAATGGTGAGATTGTACAAATGGCTCTCTGAGAGGGTTATATATCGCTGGCATTTCCATGTTGGCCAACACAGTCGCAGTGCAACAAATGATCAGTTTCACATCATATCTTTGTGTCAGCGCTCGCTCCGTTTAATGAAACAAGATAAATCTCACCCAGTTATTTGCTATTCCCCAGCACAGCCGGCTAAATATTCTTAGAAATACATTTCTAGACGGCTGTTCTGTGTTGTTTTCCAAAGCATCTGCTTTTAAAGAGCCGTGCGGAAACTTCCAGTGTACACCAATCAAAATGCAGATTGTCTACACAGCATGGTGTCCACCCAGGAGAATTACAGCTGAATACTAAGCAGGAGAACGCTCTCCGTTTTGACTGCTGTTCATGCTTTTGAGACAGAGAGAGAAGAAGGCGAAATGAGAGAGAGAGAGAGAGAGAGAGAGAGAGAGAGAGAGAAACGGCAGTGCTTAATTCATTTTCTTGTCTGAATGTAGGTTAAATTACCTTTAAATCCCACACAGAATTGCACATTGCAGGTAAATGAGTCACTTGGCAGCTGATAAGCAGCAAAAAAGACACACAGGGAATCAGGGACAAGGTGCCTTTTTCACAGAGAGAGGCACATTACTAATAATAGAGGAAGTGGTCATGTGGGACCTCTCCGCTCTACGATTCATGTCAGATAATAATTGGTTTACCTGATACGACGCCCTGTGTTTGGACGGTGATGGGGCAGCGGTAAAACAAATTACCAGGGGGTTGACCTTTGGTAGCGCGGTGCTGACCCCAGTCAGGGAGGCTGCCTGACAGAAACAGCAATGAACCTGAGAGCCATACAAGCCGATCTGGATGTTACTGGATGAAAGGATCTGACATAGAAAGCTAACAAATATGTTTTCCTTCTATATTCCTGCTTTCATATGCATTTATATTAATCTAGGAAATTACACATTTTAACAAATTTTGTCTTACTTTTTATAACTATGGTTATCTAACAAAGTAAAAATGATATGTAAATTGACCCATTTATAATAATGTGATTAAAAGATGTAATTTACTGCTACTCATCTCATATCATTTCTTTTTATTATTTAGATTATAGATTGTATTTACAAATCTAGCTTAAATGATTTTTTCTCTTAAAAATGAACAAAGATGAATTTAGTATTTTTTCAGCCCTGAGTTTTATCTGCAAGTCTTCTGCTTAAGCGCTATGCAGCCTGACAGATGTAACCCAGGGCATTAAAAAAGGTGTAGAAAAAGACAGTTTATGTATGTATGCCTGTAAAGCTCACTGGGTGACTGAATAGCAACAAATGATAAGAGAATAAGCACTTTGTCAAATCAGCCTCTCAGCAGGACATTTAAGTCATTTTAGTGAGTATATTGAGCTGCACAAGTCAAGGGGAAGAATAGGACCTGTCCCCTTTAACCATTCAGACAGGTTTGAATGGATGCAACAGCAGATTTTATGATCATCAACATAAATACAAGCAAACAGTTGAGTTTTGACGTTTGTTGGCGCTTTAAAGCCCCTTTTATCTGTCAGACTTGCTATTGTAAATGCATCAAGGTTCTGCACACCAGCGGCAGCTTGCTGCGTCTTGTCTGTGCAAGGTTTATTTTACCCTTGCTAACAGGTTGTTCACACGTTTTGAAAAGAGCTCTGTTTGTGCTGTAGCTGGCCTTAAAGCCTGTTTCATGTCTTTGTTTATCTGAGAAGAGAAAAGTTCTCTGCTCTCAAGACTTGTTTGTCCTTCCTGTGCTCAGACACTCTCTAGTGTTGGATCGAGACAGACTCTTTTCTCTCAGTGTTGTCTGTAAAGCATTCATTCATGTGATGAAAGAGATCTTGGGCTTTCGAGGGCCCCGCATGATGTCTACAGTATCCATTTTTCTGTAGATCAAGACTAGATATACTTCCCAATTTGAATTTAAATCTAAGGGAATAGTCTGCAGACTGCAAGGCACGTAGCACTATCTCAAACAGGCGCCGCTCAATATTATAACACAATTTGTATGTTAAAAAGGTTGCTCCTGTTGTTTGGATGTGTTTCTGTGCAAGCGCGTTTGTGTGTCTGTGTGTGTGTGTGTGTGTGTGTGAGTGTGCATATCGACCAGTGCAGGATGTGTCGCTGACAGGGCAGCCTCTCTGGCCATTGTGTCGGGGAGGGGAGGCTACTTGCTTTCAATCCATTATTGACTAATCTCATTAGCCGAGGATCCTAACACTGAATGAGCCGCAGAAACTGACTTCTCTCCCTCCCTCTCATCGGGATACACCAATCACGTGCATACACACGCACGCGCACACACACACAAACGCAAACACATTCACATGCAAACGTCCTAACGCGCACGCACATATTGAAGCCCTCTGCCACAGAGAAGAGGGAGTCACTTGTAATTATAGACAGCAGTTTTGAAAGAAGTTTTTTTATTGCCCTTAATTAATCATTTTAATTAAGTGACTGCCTATCTGTGCTTTCTACTGGATTAGCTAATTATATGTTCAGCACTTTTTACTTGTGTCCTGACGTCTGTGCTCATGCCCCTCCACCCCACCCCACCACCCCACCCTCGTCGCCTTTGTCCCACGGCTGCTTGTACTGTATCACTGTGACAGCGTGTTTGGTCTGCTGCTCATGGATCACGCTCACCTGCGCGTCTGTAAAAACAACAGCTTTGCATATCAGCCGGCTCCTGACAGTGTAATCTTTGCAGTCATGGAAAAGGAGATGCAAAGTGTCAAATTCATTTGCACAGAGGCTTAATAATAGTCGGCGATAACCATCACACAGCAGCTTCACTTTGGTTTTGTTTGTTTTGTTTTGTTTTGGTTTGTTTTGTTTGTTTTTTTTTTATTTCATAAGAGTGTGTATTTGTTACCGGCCAGGTGATTATAGGGGCCGCACACCTCTGCAGTATCACCCAGCAGAGAGAGAGAGAGGCAGAGCAGACCACTGCAGAGAGAGATTCATGATCCAGCCAGCCTGTAATTGCTGATGGTTCAGCAGTTTTCGGGGACTGAAGCAGGAGGATACAGAATTTCTCAGCTTTTTCAGCTTCTTGCAGCCTTCATTTCCTCCTCCTCTCTGATCCAGTGTGTGCGTCTCCCTTTGTCTCCTTCAGTGTCTCCCTGCTTCTCACCCCTTCCAATTCTGTCTCTGTGTGTGTGGATCTTTTTGTCTTTAAGTGTGTGTGTGTGTGTGTGCATGTCCCATACACTTCTGGAAATGCTACTGCAGGCAGCATTGTTTACGTTCACCTGCCAAGCTACTCCAACTTCCCTGATGGATGATGCAGAGCTCCGTTGTTTGCCAACAGCCAGAGATGGGTTGTAGCTAAATTACACCCATGAACATACAAGATAAATATTACACAAGCCATTGATCCGCGGGAAGAAAAGTCCTCTCTTTTAATAGTGAGGTGAACTTGTGGCTGAATATTCCTCCAAAAATGTATTAATCTTTCATTTATCTACATTCTTCAAGCAAAGATGCCAAACATGTGCTAGCTAATGCTTTTCAAATCTATTTACTGCTTTTCTCCATTATGTTCCATTTCATATTGAATATCTTTTGGGTTTTCATCAGAAATGTGCAATTTGAAGTTGGATCCTTGTCCTCCTATTACTTGTAGTGTGTATCTTAAACTTATTTTGGCATTTTAAAGATTAAATAACTAATCGTTTAGTTAAAAATCTAATTAAAGAATGTAGACTTTATGAAAAAAAAGTCAGTAGTTTCAGCTCTATAGGTAATCTAATTATTTATTATACCAGTATGTTAATGACAAGGCCAAAGACACTTCTTTGGCTTACAATTGCTTTATTTATGCAGCGATATGTCAGTTTTTCAATGGTAGAATAAGCTTAAAGTACCCTTTAATGACACATGATGGCATAAATAAACAACTCATCACATTGTAAAGTATTTGTGCAAGCTATTTTCTTTCCCCTTTCGCGTGTATGAAAGAGATTATGTGATGTTTGTGTGTATGTGTGTGAAAGGATGGAGCTGTTATCGCTTCATTTGACAGCATAAGTCGTGAATTGCATAACGCCTCCTCTGTCCTAGCATTCAATATTCATTTGATGCTATTTTTAGCTTGCTGTAAGATTATATAAAAAGAGACATACTGTGATCTGCATCACTGAAACTACTTGCATGCTCCTGATTTTTCTTTAGTTTGTTTTTTTTTTCATGCAGCCCACAATGGCCGCCACACAGTAGGATGGGGTGAAATAACATACATTAATGAAATAGCGCGGGATACCTCGACTGAGAAGGAGAGACGTGTGCAAAAATATATTGAGTAAATGTCTTCACTGGTTGATTGAGGACTCTGCTCAGTCTGCCTCCCTGGAGAATCTCCTTTTTTCCTCCAAAGACACATTGGCATTCTTTGCAGCAGCAAGTGAAATGAGAGGCTTTACTGATTTATTTACACAAAAGCAATCAAAACGTGGCGGCCTGCAATCTCTGCAGCAAACTGTAGCAGTGTAAACGGCTCAGTGTGGATCCGATCAGAGGTGGAGGCCTGTCTGTTGCATGGGATTCATCACATGCCTGCGTGTGTTTGCCCTCTTTTCCCCCCTCAATGGGAAGATTTGTGACACAGATTTACGGCAGTCGGTGTTACCTAACCTCTAAATCAGCGCCCCCAACCCATCCACCCCCTCCTCCATCCCTACAGCAGACCCTGAACTCCTCCTTTACATACAGACAGACACACTCTGCCTGGTCATGGATGGGGCGTGTTGGACGGACCGTGGTGGAGAGTGTGTGTGTGTGTGTGTGTGTGTGTGTGTGTGTGTGTGTGTGTGTGTGTGTGTGTGTCGGGGGGAGGGTAGGAACGAGAGGCCGAAGTGCTGCAGCCTCCTCTCTCCTCTCTGTCTGGTAATGTGTTGTCATTGACCAATTAGGAAATCCAGATCAAACAGGCGCAGGGAATGGCCCCTCGCTGCCCCTTTCTAAGCACTCTGCTCTTTTTAATTGAGCACATTTGTGGAATGAGAGGCTTCTCCCTGGAGGGAGCGATGGCTGCGGATACGAGCAAGCTGTTAACACAGGATCAGTCTGCTCAGGAAGGTTATCAAACAATCTGCTGATATGAAAAATATATCTTTATGAGTCATGCCAGTTAGAGGATCATAATGCAAGTCTGTGGGGTGCCGGAGTGGAGTATTTTCAGAGAATACAGGTCCTGGAAGGGTTGGACACTAAAACATGAGAAAGTCAATGAAAAGAGAGGCAATTCTGTAGGCTTCTGTAGTGGGATTAGCTTTAACAAAGATTTACTGAAAGTTAGACCCCATAACTTTTGTTCAAAAGTGAGAGTCATGAAGTCAGCTGGCTCTGTTATGTCTATTTAATAATTCATGAGCATTAGCCTCTATAAGGGCCCCATAAAGATTAAAAGTTTACTTAACAGGAGTGTCTAGACTGTGATCATAATGAGGACTCACAAAAACATGTTTGAAACTGAACTGAGTAAACAAATATCAACAATAGAAATGAGATCAGACTGATAGTAAATATCAGTTATTGGAAATTAAACAGAAAACAATTTTAAAGAGATAAATAATGTGTATGTATTAAATATATAACATATACTTATCCAAAAAGGTAATTTATCAGGCAAAAAAGTTCAAACATTTTCCGGTTCCACCTCCTAAAATCTCTGGATTTTGGACTGTAGATATGATAAAACACGCACTTTAAAGATGTCTGAAATGGTCGCTATTTGAAATAATCAGAGGCTCTACAGAGGTGAATCAATTAGGCAGATGATCCAAATTATTTTTAAGGTATATAAATTAATAGTTAAAGGTGATTATCATTTGATGCAGCCAAGACACACACATGTTACCCATAAAACTTTAAAATAGAGATGTTAGCGAGGTCGTTATTAGCCCTGTCAGTTTGATGGTGTGTCTTCTCAGGCTTCTTCGGATGAAACAGAGAAAGCTCATGTTGCTGCTGTCCATCAGTGTCTGGGCAGGCTTAGCTCATGCACTATTTAAAATCTCTCCCTCTCACTCTCCGGGTCTCTCTCCTCCCATTCACTCAAAGTCACAAAAGGCCAAAGGTCACTGGCACAATGGAGACAAGAAGCTCCTCCATCCCCCTGCCCACGCCAGTAACCCAATCAAAACCATACAAGCAAACAAACACACACACATACACACATACACACACACACACAACTGCCCTTAACTTATCACCGCTGCCCACGCACCTTACACACTTGCAAGGCAGCGGAGGGACAAACACGCACACCCTCATGTTCTGCTCTCAGCCTTCTTTGAATTCCATCCCATGTATCTTGCAGCTCGCCTGTCACTCCTCCCCCCAGCGCTATCAGTCTCTCTCTCCCAGACCTCATAATGGCTCCTCCTGGGTAGCGTCTGCGGCTCCCGCTATTTCAAAGTTTTAGCTGGCCGGATTAAGCGTGGTATGTGGAAAATGAACAGCCACTCACAGGAGGGACACATGAGCTGAATGCATAATAAACCAGGAGACTGGCAGGGGAAAAAAAAGGGAGCAAAGAAAGAGAAAAAAAAATAAAGGAGGAGGGGGAGAAAACACTCACAAGTTGTCTGAAGCAATGTCAGCACCTACAAGGCAACAATATCACTCACTGAAATAGAAATAAAATGCCTGTTTGACTTTTCCTCTGTGCTCACAATCAAAGGCAATTTTTTGAGACAAAATGTTTCAATGGGGCTCAGGTTGGTAGTGACGGCTTTCCTTGTGACATTTTTCAGTGTGTATTCACCTCGTATCGCAACAGTTAGTGCTGGCTTACAGTTGGCTCGCTGGCTTCATCATCATCATCATCATCATCATCACATGCCTCCAAAATTCCTGGAGGATTGCGGAGCAGAGAGCGGAGCCTGCCAGCAAGCGGTGAGGCTGATAGAGCGCCACGGGCAGGCACGCGGAGCAGAGAGGCTAGCTGGCTAGCTGGCTAGCTCCACGCTGCTCTGCATTTTGGTGGGGGAGCTCTTTTGAGGCGACACGCAGTCATGTGGCTCATCTGTGTTGCCTCTAGCGCCCCAGGGGAACGGACCCCCCACTTCCCCTCCCCTGCTGTTAAGGCAAGCGGGGAAGGAAATTAAAAGAGTAGCTGTTTGGAGGAGGCAGTAGAGGGCAAACAGGAGAAGGAGAAACCACTACGATGCTCCTCATGTTTGCATGTTGCCAGAACCATATCCTCTGCCTTTGCTTCCTCTGGTAGCCAGGAAAGGGTGGGTGGGGGCTTGGTGGTGACGAGAGACTGGCCCCCATCCGCCTTTGTCCTTTCCTTGTTTTTTTTTTTTATGGCAAGCGGCGATAGGCCTCTGAGACTTGGTGAAACGTTACACTTGGTTAGAGAGGAGATATTGCTTAGGCCCCTCTATGATCCCGGCCCTCTGTTTTCTTCTTCTTCTTCTTCTTCTGCTGCTGCTGCTGCTGCTGCTGGGGGAGGTGGGTGGTGTTGGTGGTGGTGGTGGTGGAAGCGAGTAGGGGGGGGGTTGTAGCAGAAGTAGTGGTGGGGGCTCTAACCACCCCACCCTCCTGCCCCCACCACCATGCTCCCTTTGCTTTTCTAATCACGCTGCAGATGTGCCTGATGGCTGAACAATCTCTGTGTACTGAACGTGGGGCTCCCGCAGGAATCCAGGAGGCTTGCTTATGTGAGCTGTCATGAAAAAAAAAAAAAGTGAGAGGGCAGGGAGGAAGGGAGGGAGGAAGGGAGGGAGGGGGGGTGAATGTGGGTCTGCGTGAGAGAGGGAGAGAGAGAGAGAGACGGAGTGGAGTGAGTTAGAGGAAGAATGGGAGATGGAGAAAGACAGAGGGGAAGAGGGAGAGATCAGTGAACAGCGACCAACGCAGCAGGGCTCCTTGGAATGAGTGTGCATGCATATGTGTGTGTGTGAGAGTGTGTGTGTGTGTGAGTGAGTGAGTGGCACAACTGCGAGCCCACCCTCGCTCACGGTTGCCGCTGGAGCTGCAGACCAAACCACATTAAATAAAAGAAATCCATTCCCAAGCCTGTTAAGGAGCCATGTGGGGAGGTGTGTGTGAGAGAGAGAGAGAGAGTGTGTGTGTGTGTGGTGCACTTGAGTGGCTGTGTGTCCATATGTGTGTGCAGCAAAAAAAAAAAAAAATGGGGGAAGGGAGGAGGAGGTGATGGAGAAGGGCTCAGGGGAGGGGAGGTAGAGCAGGGAGGTGGGACAGGCAGGAGGCAGCTCATATTATCCTCCGTGCCAGCTCTGGATGGAGCCTGCCGAGGATTATGGCACATTCTGTAAAGCAACAATGGAAGCGGCGCAGATTCGTACACATTTCCATCAGCTCTGCTTTTTCCTCCGTCGAACAAACACAGCTTTGTCCTCGCTGCCCGCCTGGCCACTTACCAGGCAGAGAACCAGGCAGACACCTGGAGTCCTGGAGCTGCCCTCTCCAAACTAAACACCCCCCTCCTCCCTCAGTGCAAGAAAAACGGCGTCTCTACAATGTTGAGATAATTAAAGGGGAGCTTTCACGCCGGCCTCGGCCGACAGTCGGAAGAAAACAAGACATATCTCGGAATCAGAGCTCATTAAAATCATGAGGGTGAAGAGATGCTTCCTCCCCCTCCTCTTCCTCCTCCCTTCCTTCTCCTCCCTCATCTTTATCGCCCTTAAGCAAGTGCTGCAAACAGCCGAGCCTAGTCAATGATGGCGCAGATTAGTCCTTTATTGCCTAATTCACCTACAATAGGCGACATGCGGGGACGCCATCACCTTGAGCAGCGCGTCCCAACGTGTCCCCATGAGGTGCGAGAGTAATGCTGATTTCTCCGCTCAGGCCACCTCGTTCCATTTTAATAGTGTCAGCAGTACTTTGAGCTTTCGATTAGTGAGGTGTGTGTGTGTGTTTCGCCGCATGTGTCTGTGTGTGTGTTGGTTAAGGAGGGGTGTTTCACACAGCTCTGCGGAGGTGTAACACCCTGCCTGTAGTGTTGTGGTAAAGCACATTAGGAGTGACTGAGAGTGTTGTTATGGTATCATGATGCCGGTCCAGCACTCAGGGGAAGGTGAGAAGATCTGCGTGTCGGTGCGTGTGGTCGGGATGGTGGCCAGCGCAGCAGCTCGCTGTCTTTCTGCTGCTGCAGCCGTCTTTCAACCCCTCCGCCTGTGTACGATACTTTGGCCGAGTCACTCTTAATACAGGGAGTGTGTGTATTCAAAGGTGCATCTGTGTTACCTTAGAGCATAACTTTGGTTTATTCAGAGTCCCCTCATAAATTTCTATCAGCTTTTTATTACTTCATTTGGATATTCAGGATGAACTCTGACTGTCTGATTGTCCGTTTGCTAATTTTGTAGTGTTGTTGCCATGTTTAGAGATCAGAGAAAGTACTGAGTTAAGCATAATGTTGTCACAACCGCTGACCAAAACTAAAAATAGACCCACGTTGTAATAAACTGGAACTATCCTTTTAGCAGCGCTGTGCCGGGTCCCAGAGTAGCCTGACTGTTTTGGTTCACAAGCCATTTATATGAATAAATTAAATCTGTTTACCGCTTCCCTGTGCCTTGACAGCTCAGCTGAGAGACTGTATAAAGCGGCGAGGGTTCGTGATCCATTTGTTCTGCTGTGATGGTGGGATGAAGCTAATCATTGTCTACTCTTCTCCCCCTCAGACTGTTTTTCATCCTGCAGAGCAGCGGCACACAACTCAACTACGATACTTTAACAGCCTAGAAACTCTCTTTGAAGATGCGGGGTCGGGTTTTGGGTGTCTGAAATAATGTTTAGATTCCAAACAGTGTGATTGTGACAGTTCAAAAAGCAATCCCTCTCACTTACTGGAGATAATGTTCTGCTTTAGTGTCTTCATTCAACATTATTTAGCGTCACCATCTCTTAGTCCCAGCCGTGGCATAGTTTTGTCGTCAAATTAAATCCGCAGCCCTTTTCAAGGTACACTTACGTAACAAGATCACGCAATGAGACAAACACGGACCCTGCCTGACGGGAGACAATCCTGTCCTCTGCGGGGTGCCGTGTGGAAACAAAGCTTTTAAAGTGGTGGTACGAGGGGAAGAAAAACATTGTTTTACCCTAGAGGTGGGCTGATAGTGCTGTGAAAAGCCCATTTGAAGAGGTAGGCCTCATCTGTCACTGGGCAATGGAGGAGGCAGCCATGCAGAAGCCCCCTGATTATAAAGAGATAATTTCATCCAATCCTCCGGTGGTGCTCCATCACCTTGCCGCCATCCTCCACTGCCTTTCATATTTGTTCCCAGCCTGCATCTCCTCACCCGTTTCGTTTTATTACAGCTCCCACTCAATACATATATTTTAGCTCTCCCTTGAATAGGGAAGGAAAAGCGGGTCTCCCTCCTCCCCACCCACTCTCTATCCCGGCACCAACCCCCCCCACCCCCAAATGGGGTTGGGTGTGAAGGGATGCCCAACGCTAAA
>JAPZDV010000014.1:7778212-7798800 GCA_029814665.1 Acanthurus lineatus
AGCTCTCAACTTGTTGTGCAACGCCTGCCGTGCAATTTAGCAAATTAAGCACAAGTAACACATGTATCTGCACTGATTTCCCCCTCAAAAGCGTGCGGCGGGATTTCTGGTGTAACTTGCTGAATTAAGGCAAATAAGTCACATTAGGTAATGACGGAGAGGAAAACAGTAAATGATAACATCTGTGAGATAGAAAAGAGGATGTAAATAGGGGGGGGGGAGGCTCCTAATTGCATCTGTTGTCATATCTCCGTAGCATCATGGATTTAATCTTTAATTTGGCTCTTGTTAGTCATTAAAAATATAACAAAGGACTAGTGTTTAATTAGAACAAGTGCATTTCTGAAAATTAAATTACTCCCCAGCACTGTCATCTTAAACTTTCTTGAATTATTCTGCAAGAAAACATTGTAAATATGAGAACATGGTGGTTTATAGTGTTACGAGGTCACAAGTATCATTAAAAATTTGTGTTTAACAGGAAAAAGCAGGGGTGGTGAATAGCAGCCCAGCCTCTTTTCTTTCCCCTCATTTTAACTCACTGTTGGAGGTAAGAGATGACATGGAGAGAGAGAGAGAGTGAAGGGAAGGGCAGGAGGGAAGAGAGACGGAGAGAGCAGGTCGACTCGCTCATCAATAACCACAAGGTCAGACAGGCAGTGCCGGGCTGAGTGGGCCCTGTTAGGAAGCAGCAGCTGAGGATTTGTAGAGCTTGTAAAGGCTTAAAGCAACACCGCTCCGCCTTCTTTGTGCCACTAGCCAGGCCTTTGAAGGGCCAGGGAGACACCTGCTGGTGGCTGAGGGGCACGATGGTCCAGAGCCGCCCTTGTCAAGGATCAGCTCAGTATCAGCTGGCATGGAGAGGGGACTGATGGGAGTGTTATAGCAGCAAACAGCAGAGGGAGGTAAAGGAAGTCAGTGCATGAACATGCAGTGTATCATCACTAAAGGTGATGGTGTTTCTCTTGAGTGATGAATACTGAATAACAGAGCAGCTGCTATTTTTATGCCAGCAGCTCAGATGTTAATACATTTAATTATTATTTTTTTATGTATTTTTTATTTTTTTTAAATAAGCTTTTTACCCAGGTAGCATCTTTAATTCAGGATTTTCTCATTTACAAAAGAATCAGACCTCTTGACTTTTGCTTATGAAGGCCTTCATATATGCACATTTTGAATGTTTAGCAGGATAAATAACAGGTGATCTCAGGTCCTCCTCAAGTCTCAAAAGTCTGTCTTTTGTGTGACTCCAGAAATGTCAACAAACACTCTTCATCTGCAAAGAGAGTCAGAGTGGAAATACTCCTCTGATGTCTCTTTTCTTTATGAGCTTTCTAATTTATAGAGAGGAATGCACTAGTGTGCCCTTCTTTCCTCTCAAGTGCAGGCATGAGCAGCTCCAATAGGTAGCATAAAAGCTCTTTAGCTGTCTAGTGGAGTAGATTACTGGCCGTACCGTTAAATCCAGCTAGAGACCCCTAAGTGAGCATTATCAGTATGGTGCAGCATGCTGCCTCCTCTCTCTCTTTTCCTCTCTCTCCCTCCTCTCACCGGTACTTTGTGCAGTGAAATTTCTCACTGTGTGATGGTAATGGAGAAAGATGGCGTTGGGGTGGGAGGGGTCTGAGTGATGGGGGCGAGTGTTTGAGTGAGAGATGATGCACTGCAGGAGGAGATGCCCCTGCAGTAGCAAGAAGGAAAGATTGAGACAGGAGGAGATAAAAGGAAGGAGATGGGTGAAGAAGGAGAGGGACACTTTCCACCACCACTACCACCACCCATATATGTGCTTATTAACTCCCTCACGCCCCCCCACACACATGAAGCTGCAGGTCACTGTGAGTTATAGCTGACAACCCGGGTGTGATATTTATTTGATGTTGAATGCAACATTAAATCAGAGCCCCAAGGGCAAAATTGATAACCTTTAATGCAGCTTGTAATACTTTTAACTTGTGATAATGTTATGTAGCATGTCAGATCACAGCCCTATTGTTTGCCTTCCGTGAAAAATTATTCCTCTGCAAAAAAAAAGGAAAAAGAGAGAAGAGTGGAAGAGGTTTTTCCATAAGCAGCTATTCCAAAATCAATAGTGCACTGTGAGGGGTTTTGTTAAAGGAACTGGTGAGCGGTTTTGGGGGGGATGGAGGGAGAAATGAAATGTAAGACATGTCTGGGCTCAGAGTGCAGATAATTGTTAACCAAAGATTACATAATAGGGAAGTAATGTAAACAGAGCGCCACATGCCAAGTTAATGTTCTCACGGGCCATGATGGAGGGGTTTCATGCAGTTTTCTGAGATGATGCTGACAGACTGGCAGAGTCTTACACACTGTGTGTGAGTGTGTGTGTCCCTCCACCTCTGTTCATTTTCACCCCGAGGTGCTTTAAACATGGTCAGACATACTCTCAGAGTCTTCCAGTATGTCTTCTCCAAAGGTTGATGGTGGTGTTGGGGGGCAACCGCCGGGGCTTGTTAAGGGTGTCACAGGAGCTGAGAGGAATGTCATCCTTTGGGCTTTTCTGAGGTGCTCGTCACCTGCCGAATCAATATCTCCCTGTTCAGCTCAAAGCACCAAACACACACATTTATACACACTGAACAGCAATATCCTGGCGGTGAGGGAATTGGTCGCTTTCTCCAGGAAAGAGACGGGCTCTAACACGTGTCTGTCTTTCTGTTGCAGAACGCTCCAGTTTAATGGCTGGCAGGTAGAGGCCGAAGAGGGACAATCAACATGAACTCGATTCCGTCGATGGACAGACACATACAGCAGACCAATGACCGTCTGCAGTGTATCAAACAGGTAAGACGCAGTGTGTCGTCAGCTGTCTGATTCACAAGGTTGCTCTGTTATGTGAGGCTTGGCACATAAATGACATGAGGAAAAATGTATCCCCTCTTTGACGTGTGCAGGTGAAATGAGCAGTTACATCAAATTAGCATAGAAGTGTAAAATCTTAATGTACCTGTCTTTATTTTAGCATTTCAAACCTTTTGCTAATCCCACATTTACACATATCAGATTCAGATTTTCTATTCAAATGTGAAAAAACACAAAAAAATTTAATATTGCTGAATTTTGGATAAAGATTTTGCTTTATCTTAATAGTGGTCCATTTTTGAATGTAAATAAGTTTTAGCAAGAGAAAATTGTTAAAAAATCTCATGAAAAAGAGAAAAATGTAATTTTCCATCCTGGTTTATGTAGCATTGGGAATTTACCCTGGTCTCAGGGAAATTCCCCAAACTAGATATACAAAGTTTTCTTCCACAATGAACTAAATCCCCTTAGTTTACTACAATAGTCCAACTCCATCTAGAACACAAGCAATAAAAGGCTTTTACTTAACCTTTGCTGCTCAATTGCTGCACTTCAGTCTTGCAATGTGGTAAATTTTGTAAAAATACACTGTATTGTAAATACTCTGCTACTTCTACTTAAATTCAGTCAACTATGGGATGCCCTGAACAACAGGAACCTGCAGGTGAATGCGTGGTGGAGATGGAGGTTTTGTCAGCGTAGTTTTCAGTTGAGTGTTGTGGCAGCAGGCGTGTTAGCATGAGCATGAATAGCATGAATATATGTTGCAATAAGAGGATATACCAGACTCAAGCTTCATTAAAATATGTCCTACATGAAGCTAACAATAATTCTAACCCATGTGAACCCATTTTTGGTGATTTCATATTTAATTTGGGTTCATGTCTCTGGTGAGGTCAGGAAAAAAAACCCTACAAGCTGATAACCATCTCATCTCGCAAAGAGCCTGACCATCAAGCCAAAGCAGGTTCTGCTCCTGACACAAGTTGACATTTCAGAGATATGAGGTATTCACTTATGCAACTTAGAAGGACAGATGTTTCTTTTCCATATATGTCCATTTGTTGAATCTGTCTGGCTGCTTGCTGCTGACAAAAAAAAAAATTACTTTGAGGGTGTTTTTCCACCAAATTGGTTCTGATGCTTGAACCGGTCAGGATTCTTGGAACATTAGTGGGATCAAGCAAGCCCAGGTTTCCACCAGTTTTAAGCGGAACAATTATAAGGAAGAATATTTCATCAACAGATGGTGTTGCACAATGCTAACACAACCAGTAGAATCTGCACTTTGGTCATAATGCTTCGAATGGTTCAAAAACACACGCAGGCATCAGAAAAAACAGGTTTCATATTGATAAAAAAGGCCTATAAGTTTCTTTTATTAAGTTTGTGCACAGAAACACACTCACATTCATGGCCACAAGCCTCTGAGTCTTCCTGTTGTGCCACAGTTAAGTGACTAATCTGCCCGGGACCGTCAGTAACTCAGGTTACTGACTGGGGTCAAAGAGCAGAGGCTCCCCTCCCTCCCCCATCATCATCCCTCTCTCTCCCTCCACCTCCGCTGACTCCCGTCGAGTCCTTTTGTTCTCCTCTCACCACCGTTTGCTGCGGGACGAATCTCTGGCAGAATTAAACAGACATACTTGCGTAACCCGGGGCTACAGGGCTCTCCCTTTGATCTCTTTTCTTAACTGACGGCCCGTTTTGTTTCTGGGCTCTGCGCTGAGGTCCACCTTCCTGAAAAGCACATCAGAGGCCCCTTTGGGACAATGTTTTGGGCCTGCACTTAAGCACAAGTGTGGACGTGGCAAATTGTTTTACCCTCGGTGGGGAGTTCCCAGCTATTACTGCGAGAGAGACGAGGTGAGGCAGATAGCAAGACAGGGCGAGTGTTTAGGGAGCAAACAGAGGGAAGGCCCTGTGTGTAGAGACAGGCTTTGATGTCCTTAAGTAATAAGGTAGAGAGAGGTAAACACTCTGAGTCTTCAGTCAGGTTGTCTTCTTCACAGCACGATATTAAATATTCAATATCCACTGCTTCTTTAAGTTGTAGGGGAGATGAAATTGGATTTCATTAATGTGCTGTATTGCTAATAGCTTATGAATTATTCTGGTAAGGAAGTTCACAGATCAGGAAATAGAATTTAAAATGTCTTATACAAAAGCGTAAACAATTCAAATGTCGCGGGGTTAAATGTGTTAACCCTGCAAGGCAAAAATTTAAACAAACACCTCCCAATGTTAGCAGCCGGGGAAGCAGCACATGGGTAAACATGCCAATTAGAGAGATCGGTGGTGTACAAGGAGGCCTCCAGTCCATCTAATAAATGGTTAAGCACCGGGTCATTTCAAACCAACCAGTAAGAGCCAGCACCCTGCTAATAGAGGCAGCATTGTGCCGCAGACAATCACGGTTTGGAAGGCCCGCATAATAAATACCATTTATGTCCTGCCAATTAGACTAGGAGTGAGCCCATTCAGCCGGACGTCTATTCTCCTCCCCGCACACAAAGATGATCATCAGGGGAGATCAGAACAATTAACTCACTATCTTCTCCCCCTGCTCCCCATTGTCCAATATCCAAGCCATTAAAATAATTAAGGAAATATTGTAAACCAATCCAGCTGTTTGCTCTAATTGAAAGTGTGCACATGCTGAAATTTGGCATCTCGAAGGCAACACGGAAGGGGAGCAGGAATATAAATGAAGCCTCCTCCATTGTGTTGTTGTTTTCTGGAAGATGTGACATGTCTGTCTGAATACTCCCAGCCAGTGCAGCGGACAGGGGAACAAATTGATTTTGTTGCTCAAATGATAAATTACTGCCGAGCCTGATGATAAAGTAGAGGAAATTGGAATCTGTCAGCCCTGATTGAATCATGAGTTGAAAGTTAAATCACAAATCATTATGGTGCTAATTTTTAAATCACCGTCTTGTTGTGAAATCGCAGTAATGTGATTAATAAACAATAAGTTAACCAAACTCTTCATAAACTATGAAAACATGGTTATTTTTCACCCCAGAACACATATTTTGAAACTTACATACATCAGATAGTTTGTCACATTTGCATTGTTTGACATTAGTGCTCAAAAAAACATAGGTTGGGGTTTCTGATGAGACCGACATGAAACCTCTGCATGATTTAATGGTTGTTTTATAAACCGCTTATTAAAACTAATTATTGTATTTGATGCTGAAACATTAAGTGGACTGATTGATTAGTCAACAGGTTAAAAAGGGTTGAAATTTTCATGACTTATTAATTCTTTTAGTCACTTTTTAGGCAAATATGCAAAACAAAATCTCTTGAAAAGTGAGGATTTGCTGTTTTCAGCTTTTTAATGTCATTGTACAGGAGGAATTTTTGTTTTTTAACATTAATATTTGAGAAAGATAAACAATACTGATAGTGTTCGTTTCCGTATAATGTGTGTGTGAAATACCTCAAGGGAACTTATCTACAACTTTTAAAGAGTGATACAGCAAAATAAATATGTTTGCTTGTTTAACCTCCAGACAGACGAGGATGTTTAAAGAACGATACATAAAAGCAGTTATCAGATTTCACCCCTAACACGCAGCTTCTCAGTGGCAGTTTGTTTTCCTCTTGCGTCCTGGAATTGCAACGTTGTGAACACTTTGGGGAAGATAGGCACCGTGATGCTGCTGATATCTTTAGTATTTCAGAAACAGTATTTTTCCTCTCACTGTAGGGAAGCCAGTTTGCTGTCAGACTCTCCACTCAGTGATTCGTACAGAGGTTTTGCGGAAACTATGAACTCCCCTCTCGCTGCAGGAACACTTCCTCAGACTGTAAGCGTCAATATTTCAAGCTAAACTCGAGAACCTCTCTCTACTGCCGCTGCGCTGCATTGCTATGCAGCTGGGTTTTTTTGTACACCACTGTGTTATTTTCAGGGTTAATTGTCTCCATTAATATGTTTTCTGTGTTCGTTGGGGTGTCACTAAATGTGGAACAACAACAGCAACGAAAACCAAAAGCTGTGATTTCTTTAAAAAAAGGAAAGGAAAAGGAGTCTTTGCCAGATCACATGCGCTGTCTCATTTAGTTTAGCTGCAGATGTGAAGATCAAGATCAAGTCGTTTCCAGACGAGACAACAGAGGATGATTGTATCTGAAGAAAGTTGTGTCCCCGAGTCTTGTCCATCTTTGTTTCACCCGAACTGGGCCGAGCTTTGACTGGAGTGTAAATGTTGGAGGATCGTTCTCACCCAGAGGACGTGGATGGGGAGGGAGCGACGGGTCTCTTGGCCACTAGTTTGGGTTTGATTGGTGGGTTTTGGCCGGAGAAAGGGGAACATCTGTGGCGTGGCAGTGCCAAGCTCTCCATGTGACAGCCACACTGGTGGGACCAATTGTTCTGAGTGCAAAGAACAGTAATCACTTGAAGCCCAAGAGTTGGTGGTGTGTGGGTTTTTTTTTTTTTACTCCCTCCTCTCTACATACACCCCCCATCCTCCTCCCATTGCTCCATCCTTGGTGCACTGATTGCGTGTGTTGTCTAGCTTCCAGACTCATCTAAATTTAGCATCTGTAGATGTGTGTGTTTCTCCAGAAGACTTCATCCTCCAGTAGAATTTAAATGCTCAGTAAACCCACCACCTCCCATCCAACTCTTCCCTTTAACAAAGACGTGTCGGCCGAGTGGGGGGGAACAGCCTCGGACAGAACAGAAAATAAACAAGACTGGTTTCATCCGGCCCTTGTCAAACACTGGCTTTGTAAATTGATATGAAAGCTGCCTTATCAAATCCTGACCTCTGCTGCCCCCTAAAGAGCAAACAAGAAAAAAGCACTGCGAGTAAGTAGCTGTACCGCTGTCACTTCTTCTTCTCCTTTTCTCCCTGACAGTGAAATCAAAGCACACACAGATGTAGTAAAGAGGCAGCAATTCACTTTAAAGCTGACAAACCTCTCTGTTTACCTTGTATGGGAACTGAGTGGGAGTCCATTTGTTCCTGGTTTGCACTGCATAAGCTTGTGCGCATTATCTCTCCAAAGGTAACAGATTACTGCAGAGTTGCGGTGTTATGTCTGCTACTCCATGTATAAGGTGATTCATATTGAGTTTTGGAAGCTTTTAGAGGAGAAATGACCAACTGTGAGTGTGTTGTGGACCCAGAGAGATCCATTTTTCAGTTTCCTTTGCTGCTCCACAGCATAACAGGCAACACATTTAGTGAGTGGGCTGCTGGCTTTAGGTAGGGAATGAATGCCATAAAGGGGTGCCTGTAGGTCAAGGAGCCTGTTGTCAGATAAAGTCACAACACAGCTCAGGGCCGGTTTGTGAAATAAGGGCTTCCTCGGCTGTTCATGAAACTATACAGGGAGATTTATTGCACCCAGTGACAAGGTGGTACGACAGAAACCTGAGGAGAGTGAAGTTAGAGCATGAGCCTAATGGGGACATACCCCTTCAGCTCTGTGCATAAATACTTTAAGCCTACATAAGTCATCTAAAGTGTAATAAGGTATGTTTTGGGAAATGTGGCTATAAAAATGCTGCTTTCTGTTAAGCCACTCCGAGTGCTTTTAATTATTCATCATGTTATTGCAAATGCCCTTGTTTTTGGTGACAAGTGATTTTCTCCCTTACGATCCATCTGTCCGTTTCCCATCTCTTATAAGGGTTTAAGAAGGCAGCAAACGAAGCAGGCAGTCAAACCATATTTTTCACATAGGTTTCTCTTAGAAATAAATCCTTTTGACATAGATTTAGAAGTCAGATATTTAGAAAGAACTCTTAAAAACAGGTGTAAAAACTTTTTGGCAAAGAAAATAGAAAGACTGATATAATATAATCTTAATCCTCTTTCTTAGTGAGCTATGAATGTAACTGGACTCTAATATATCATTAAACTTCCCTCTTTTTTTCCCCCTTCCAGCACTTACAAAATCCAGCAAATTTCCAAACAGCAGCGACCGAGTTGCTGGACTGGTGCGGTGATCCCCGAGCCTTCCAGCGCCCCTTTGAGCAAAGCCTGATGGGATGCTTAACGGTAAGTCGTCAGTTCTGACCTCCTTCTGCAGCCTTGTGCTCAGAAGGTTCAAGGACAATGAAAGGGTTGCTAAAACAACTGCTGCATTGGCTCTTTTCAAAGGTCCCTTGGGGATACGCAGGAACTAATGTTTAGCTGCCTGATCTTCACTAAGGTCACTGGAAAATAAAAAAAAACATTCATCCAGTAGTAGCTGCTGCAATTCAGTAACCTTTCATTGACTTCAGTTACAGTTTGCGCTGTGGATCTTGAAATCAACACAGTGAAACGTAAAAAGAGTGCAGTAATGTCCTCAAACCACAAAGCAATTAGTGCTTATAGAAAAAAAACACTTATTAATTCCCTTACTTAAAGGGGCTTTTGATTAATTGAATAATAATTATCCCATGATAATTGAATAAAAGATTAGTTGTTTTAAGATTTTCTTTAAACAAAGATTGATTTTCGCCAAATTGCATTAGAGTAATTTGTGATCATGTTTTATTTTGAGTTGATAAGATCATCTAAGCTCTCAAAAGAACTAAAGGTATGAACTTGTAGCCTGTACAATCCACTACTCTTTCTCATGTGTTGTGCTTAATGGGAATAGTCCACCAAAAATCTCAAATGTGTATCAAATACTCTCTGTAAGTTTAAGAACCGGCTCTGAAAACTTTGTAACTTGCTCCCTGGCAGAGGACAGTTACTTGAAATTTAAAGAAGTTACAATGAATTCCAATGACTGGATAGTTAAAGGGTGCAAACAAGAAATTAAAAGTCAATTAAAACTTCTCAAAACATTCCTAATTTGATACTTAACTGCCCAATGCTCATATTTCCAGGCTAAATATGACTAAACACACATTTTATTGTTGCTAGCTATAACCAACATTAGCAAATGTAGCTAGTTATCTACGTCAAAGATAAACAGCTAATCGCAGTAGCAACAAATTAAAGCTGTCCATTTGGAAGTATTTTGGTATATTAGAGTGGTGGTTTTAAAACCTAAAGACATCGTATATGATGCACTGTGTGGTTAGCTATTCATTTTTTTTGCAACTACATTAGCTTATGTTGGTCAGAAACTACAAAGTTTAACAACTAACTCTGCTAACAACAAACTGTTGTGTATTTAGCCATAATTTGGCAGACATATGAGTGTTTGGAACATGCAGGCATATGGATAGGCAGATTAGTATTTTGAGAAGTTTCTGTGGATTTTTTTGTTGTTGTTTTGTTTGTTTGCTTTTTGCAATGGCTCTCGGCCATCGTTGGAATTCATTGTAAGTGTTTCAAATCCAAGCTGACTACAGCTGCCGTCCGCCACAAAGGGGCAATCTACAAACTGCTCAGATGAGCCACTTTTCAAGCCCACAGGGGCTGAGTATTTGGCAGAGTATTTTGTAAGTATTTCTTAAAAAAAATAAAACTCCTCTGAATTATTTGGTTTCAATGCAAAAGGAAAGAGTTTCTAAATGAAAGTATTTATGTCTGTCCTTTGGAAATTTCGGCCCAAGAGACAGAACAGATGGACAGGTAGAAACAGTGGATGAACTGTGGATTGTCACTCACCTGTCACCCAGGGCCATGCCGTGCTTTCACATGCACATTTCCATACTGCCTCTAGCAGTAGATTAGAGATACATATAGCTCCTGTTGGGTGCAATTTGTAACCCTTCAGAGAAAGTGTGGCTACAGCAAGCGAAGGAACCCGAGAGATTTGTACTTGAGCACCACAGTGAAACCGTTGTGACACATGCCTCCATTCAAGTGATTGCTTGTGTTACTGCTTTAATGTGCAGCAGCAGGTGCCTTTTCCTCCATTTCGCCAATTCAATTTGTTTCCTGCCGTGAAAATCTCAAGGCTTTTCCTTTTAGTTTATGGGTTGTGTAGACCTTAGCGTGAACCACACTGGGAGGGAGTGCAGAGAGTCTGATGTGATTGTGAAATTACCCGGTCTCAGACTGTAATGGCAAACATTTCACCCTGTTGCCTGCATGTTTGTGTCTCGCTGCTGCCTCAACGTTGGCTTTCGCTGATGTCAGACAGGTGGCTACTGTGCAAAAAAAAAAAATCATCTTCTACAAACAGCTAAACATTGTGTCATCAAGAAAAATTTGCTATGGTATCAAAGTGCAGTCTGCCAGTTGGGGAAGCAAAACTGACTTTCTTTCTTGAAATTAGACTAAAAATCTAAATCCCTTACAAAACATATCTGATCTGAAAGAAATTTAATTAAGGTAAAATGATGCATAAAACAAACTTAATTGTCTTTTAAATCATCTTAATGTTAACAATATGCACTTTCTTACACCCAGAGTTCCACCTTATTGCTGTGAATTATGCACACAGAAAAGCAAATAAATACAGTATTTTAGGACAATAATATTTCATTTCTTTTTGTACAAGATAAATCATTCAAAAGCACAAAATTTCATTGAAACTTTAAGCTAGTTTTATGGTCACTAAATAAGTTTGATTCAAATCTGAAGTTAATTGCATGCTTGTCACATTAAATTCATAGCAACTGTTAAGAGAAAACATCAGCCTTGTTTTGAAAGGCAAACTATTTAAAAAATTAAAACTTGTATATTGGTTTCTGTGTGTTTGATAATCACAGAATAAAGCCCCAACATCAAGTGTAAAGAAACAGACTAATTCCCTTTTATTTTATGTTATTGTGTCCTAAATTAAGCTGATGTGATAAACACTTTATTGTCTCAATAACTTTTAACTTGTTTCTCTGATATTTCATTGCTTGTACCAAGTTTTCCTTTTAACCAAAACTACAGCAATAAAAAACAGCATGGCACACTCAGCCTCAGCTGTGCTTTGTGTTTAATGCTAGTTTGTAAATGTTAGCCTGCTAACACACTTAATTAAGTGGCTATATGTGATCCATTTAAATCACGCTAATCATATGCAAGTTTGCTAATTGTCTTTGTTAGCATGTGCATGCTAACAGCTACAGTCTCACAGAGCTGCTTATGTGCAGTCTTGTCATTTGTTTTAAGGTATTTCATAGTGACCTGATTTTAATGCTAATTTAAGGAAGTAATTTTTCACTTTCCTCAGGGTTTTTTTTTCTTATTCTAACAAAATAGCTTTCCCCTGTTACACAAAAACAAGTTAAATCTACTAAAAAATCAACAGCTTAGTGAAAAGAAAACAGTGCGAGCTTTAGAGATTTGCAGTGCACACTCGGATGATTGGATTTGTGAAATAAATAAGATGTTGAATACAAAGGCCCACATTATCCAAACAGCTGTCTCTCATTTTCTTTTGCCACTACCACTTAAACAGTCTCAGCCTCAGTATTTTCCATAAATACATTGTTCTGAGATATTAGGGGGAAGGTAGTTGCATTTTTCTGTGTCAAGAAAAAGGTCCAAACAAAATATTAAAAAATCACTGAGGGGGAAACAGTCCAATTTAACTTTGCGTTAATCCTGCTGCATCTCAGTATCTACAACCCAACAGCAGTGTGGCAGAGAAGAATTTTTGACTACTGTATGATAGAGAAACCACCACCACAAGTGCACTGACTGTGTACAATTTAAATCCTGAAATTAGAACTACTTGTTGTAACTCCTTAAACTAAAATTATCATTTAGCAAAATGTCCCTCACAAGTTTAGATTCTAATTAGACAGCCTATACTCGTATATCTTCTTTTAATGGGGGATTCCTATAAATAAAGGCCAGATATACATACTCTGTTTTGGTGTCACGTCAAGACTATACTTACAGGAGATAATGATATGGTGCAGGGAGCAGTGTTCAGCTGTACTACCTCAGGGCTTGTCTTGATTTTCAGAGAGTAACAGCAGGCTATGAAAACCCAGGCAGGGAGAAGAATTTGTCTCCAGTGAGGCATGTTGGTCCACACAGGTCTTACTATGTCCTACAGGTCTGACTGTCTCGAGCGGGTGTGTTTGAGCTGATAATGGCGATGGTAAATCAAAGCAATGTGTGCCACATAAGGGTGATTTACATCACCTCCTGTGGCATGTGGATGTTTTTCTTAATGCTTCCTCTCTGTGGGCATCGCTGCACTGCAGGCCACATTTTCTCCTCGTCTCGCTGTCCACCAGCTCATATGGAACTGATCAACTTGTCGTGACTTTATCATTTAAGCTAAAGTGGGTCTTTGATGCCGCCGAACTTCTCTCTTATGCAACAGTCAGAATCCTGGAAAATGTCAAGACAAAATGTCAAGTCCCTTTGAGGAGTTTTAACTATGGATATGGGCCTGCATCTAATTTAT
The DNA here is from genome assembly GCA_029814665.1 of Acanthurus lineatus. NCBI lineage: Eukaryota > Metazoa > Chordata > Actinopteri > Acanthuriformes > Acanthuridae > Acanthurus > Acanthurus lineatus. Next base: position 7,791,317 of record JAPZDV010000014.1, read on the forward strand.
TTTATGTAGCGATTTATGGAGGAAAAGATCCGAATTTAACACAAATTTTAGAGCAAAATGATCACATTGTCCAAGAAGAATATCTATCTATTTCTGTTAATTTGTCTTTTGTATTAAAAAATGTTAGTTAGATGGGTATTTAAAAAATAAGATCATAAATTTCAATGAAATTTTAAGTTAAAGATAATTATGCTCAATCATAAAAAGACCTAAGTGTTTGGTGCAGATTTGGAACATCAAAAAATGGAGATCCTTTTTGTATTTTCTCATTAGCTTGCTGACACTCCGAGCACTTTTCACTTGTCTCTGCTGTTCAGCTGATGATGGACAAGGCATTTCTGTGACCTTTTATCTAGGACTAAATATAAAAAAGAGTAAAGATAACAATGGTTATGAAGGTAACAAACTTTCCAAAAAAACTTGTCTAAAAACTAAATATGTATTACTTCTATGGTTTGAAATACAGTGATCTCTTAAATTATTCACAAATCCATAAAGAACAACTTCCTACATTGATGTCAGTATTTAGAAATGATAAATCTTGTCTTTATTTTTACTCAGTGTAGCCCTATGGTATCATAATTATTATAATAAAATATGACATAAGATATGGGTATTGAAGATAACTGTGATACTTAAAAATAAAACATTGATATTATGTAAATGATACATACATGACAATATTGTGTTCATATTATAGCAGCTCTTAAATAACTTTTCCTTCTAGTTTTGTATAGCAAATAGGGGTAATGCACCTAAATGTCGGTTTATATCCGCTCTAAAAAGAAAAAGTTCTCCAAGACATAACATATCTGTCTTGAGAAAATGCTCATTGATTTTTTTCCTCAGTAACAATGAACCTTAAACGATAACAGAACAGAATATCTGACGTCGTCCTCACTAAGTGCCGCATGCTGTCGTTGTGTTCAGGTGGTCAGCCGTGTAGCAGCGCAGCAGGGCTACGACTTGGACTTGGGCTACCGGCTCCTGGCCGTGTGCGCTGCCAACAGGGACAAGTTCACTCCAAAATCAGCAGGTAAGATCAGAGTTTTCTCAACCACCGTCTCAGGCCATCTGGACATGCTGGCCTGTCCCGGCTCAAAGTTCCTGTCTGCATTCTTGGCTGCATTTCATGAAACCCACCCATTGCTACTAGACCGTATAAGATCCTTATACTCCAGAAAAGTACGTCTAACTGTGTTGGACAGCACTTCAAGTGTACCAAATGGTCACTGGCATGTTGTAAAATGATTATCCGATACTTGGGAATGAAAGAGACAAATGTTGATTTAGATTTTTAAAATGCTCTCTGTATGGGAAACAGTCATAAAATCTTCTTCTTCATTGGCTTTTAATTAAACAAGTAATGCCAAACACCTCTTCCTTCCTCGATCTCTTCGATCACTCTCTAATTTCTGCTAAACTTTGACTCCTTCTCGTTGCATTTCACTTACAAACTTGCTCACAATAGCCTTATTTGGATTCTTCTCTGGAGTTTTAGACAAAGTATGTACAGCAGAATCCTCCATTCGTCACACACAACAAAAAAACACTTTATCAGTGATGATGAGTGCCTGTTTTCGTACAGCACAGTCATCTTGGCGTATAGATGGATGATTGGGATAGATGTATACTGCTAAATGTTGTTATCAAGCTGGCAAAAAAGCATGCTGAAGCACGATGGGAATGAAGACGTATTAGCTGTCAGCAGCTCGGAAGATAACAGGAATATGTTGTGCTCCTTTACAGTTCTTGATTTGTGGTTTTCACCTGTCTTGGGTTGCAAGGCAGGCAGGTTTGTGCTGTTGCTTCTGTGTGTTTGGCCTCTCCGCTGAGTCTCTAGGACATAAAAGTAGGAGCCACACATTGTTTGAATTTTCACTTGTGTTTGCTTTTACTGATTTATGCCCTCCATGGTTTTATATGTGGTAATTTGAGGCTTCAAATCAGGCAGTGTCACTCTTATGTCAGCCACAGGAGGGGAATCATTCTCTGCCTGCAATTAACTTACACTGCCAAATGTTCTAATTCTACTTAATGCTAAATCAAATCTCAGGCCCTACTTTATGGGCTTAGATAAGATTGCCAATTGATTCGCTGTCTGAATAATTTCCCTTCAACAGTAGTCATTTGGAAACAGGCGAGTACTCCAGTCTAGGCAGCATCCCAAAGTCCATTTCATGGACAATTATGTACCTGTATATGCATGAATATTTTGAGAGGAGAGGTCTGTAGACAGTAAGAGAGAGAGTGAGAGAGTCAATGGAAACCACTGAGGAGGCATTCGCCTGCAAAGCTCCCAGAAGCTCTTTAGAGTGGAGGCCCCAGTCGAGGAGGTTGTTAAGGCAGAGAGAAAGCCCTCTCTGGCAGCCAAGGGAGATGGCTCTTAAACGACACTCCCACGGGGCCCCATGGGCAGGACCCGCTCTCCGGCATCCAGCGGGGCCGTTGCCGAGTGACGGGGGGAGGGGGGAGTGAGTCACACGATGGGGCCGGCATGGCGGCAGCAGGTCATCCATCCAGCACCAGAGACAGACAAGTCAGTGTGTGTCGTTCACTGAGGAGAGTTTTGCGAGCTGAGAACAAATCTGAGAGGCTAAACAAGGAGGACATGGGGATAAATAATTTCATGTTTAATTGAAGACAGCATCCTGTTCACGATGTTGTTTTAATGCCAATTAATTTTAGCTGAATCTGACAGTTTTCCTGGACGTGATCCAAGTTGTTGTTTTCTGTTTTTTTTTTTCAATTCCCAGCTCAGTCATAAATACAGACAGTCTGCCATTTGTTGCATAACAAGCTTTTTTTTTTATTGCTCTGGATATAAACAGCTTGAAAATGTTCCACCTTATGTTTGCTCCTTATCTCTGCTAAAACGGGGGCTTGATTTGCACAAACTCAGATAGTTTTATTAAAAGAAAAAAGGGTCAAATGAGCAGTTGAAGCCAGATCTTTTTCTCATGACCACCCGCTTGCTCGGTCACACCAAGCATTGAGAAAATCCATGTTTGAAGTGTGTGTTTGTGTGTGTGCGTGTGAGTCTGTTGTGGGGGCGGGGATGCTGAGGACATCAGGTCAATGGATGAGCGCTAATAAGTAAATCAGATTTGGTGTCCCGTTTTAACCAGACCTAACTCGTCTTGGCTCCGACACGCAGCCTGGTTGGTCGAGCTATTACATTTCTGTCATGTCATCTAAAATTCTTCTCCCGGACACGATGGGAAAATTGAGGCGGGTTGTGGGGTGGGGTGGGGGGGGGGGGCAAGCTGTGCTGAGGGGCAGGGCAGAGATGATTTCAGCGGTAGGAAATCGATGTTCACAGTCAACCTGCAGCTGAAACAGGTTGCAGCTTTGACAAATTGATTCATCACGAACAGTTTAAGTCATCAGTTTGTTAATTTCTTCGCGAGAAATAAAGCTTACAAGGGCAAAAAAAAATCAAAAAGAAACAGACCTCCATCCCAATGACACCAGCAATATGTATCGTCTCGCCTGAGGAAAACTTCATTATCACTTCCTATTGATTTTGTCTGTTATCTATGTATCTGAATTCCAGCAAAGTGAGTACTTTAGAGGTTGAGATAATGTTGGTTGTTGAATGTTAAACGCTTCTCCAGCAAGCTGGAAATGGAAAACTCAGCACACGGAGTGATTCAGTGAAACACTGATCTCCTCAATAGATGCACTCAGGGGGTATCGGCCGGTTGTAGTCTTTTTGCCTTTTTTGCAAGTGGCCCCACAATGCTTCGGCCGGAGCTGGGGGGGAGGGGCGCCTGTCTGCTAGTAGTGACCTCTTTGTGAATGAGATTAGCCTGCTCTATTAATCTGTGATTACTTAGACTGTCTTACCGCAGGGCAAAGCCACGCACTTGGAGCCGTGGCGACATCAAAGCATGGAGATCACTTGCTCGTCCTGGATAAACTCATCAGGGCCTCCCCCTCTCTCTCTCTCCCTCTCTCTCTCTCTCATTCTCTCTCTCTCATTCTCTCCATCACAGGGTACATTACAAGCCCTGTAAGGCCTATTTCATCAGCCCCCTCTTGCAGGACTTTCATGGTTCAGTCTGCTTCCAAAGCATCTCCAAAATGCTTAATCACAATTTTTTTCTTTCCCCCCCTCCAAGAGGGTCAGAGTGGCACATTCCCGGTCGTTTGCACCTCACCAAGCTCTTGGAATTCCTCAGCTCCAAAAGAGTGAAAGGAGGCACCAGTTTATAAGAGCAGGGAGGGGCCAGTCGAAGTTCTTCAGCTCCTGGAGCCGTTCATTCTCTCACGTAACAAATGCCTGGTAAACCAGCCATTCAGCAGATAATTGGTTGGGCTTCGGCTCTCACTCTGTCATGCTTCTTTGTCTTCACACTTGTTTTACACATGCAGGGCTGTTTTCAGGTTAGATTCAGCGGACATTAACGTTGATGAAAACATCCAAGCAACAAGAGTTTCAGCTTTTGTTTCATCTTGTTTTTAGTTTGTTTTACCGTGGGAGTTTTTTTTTTTAAGGAGGGACTTCGGGTGTCTTGGTTTTCCAACCAGTTCAGGCACAAGGAAGCAGAAGCCGGCGTGGGAGGGGATGTTGTGTTTGTTCTTAGGTTTTAGATAGAGATTAGGCAAGGCGACACAAGTGACTCATGTTAAAAAAAAGAAAAAAAAATCTTTCTAGAATATGCATCATAACAGTTAGTCAAGTTTATCTGTACCAATAAACAGGACACTTTGTCTCAAGAGGGCTTTAAATATGTACAACATGTGACCTCCTACATCAGACCTTCACTTCAAATGAGCAGAAAAAACTGCATGTACAGAGTAAACAGGGGAAGAAGAAGAAGAATAAAACAGAAAGTACCAGACACACATCACTGGATAAATATTAAGTTAAGAGTTAAGTTAAGTTAATTAAGAGTTTTAGGCAAAGTAAAAAGTGTTTGGAGTTAAAACTTTCAATCAGACAGAAGATAAAAGTTAATTCAATATAAATAAAAGTCGACAATCCAGGTGAGAAAATTAGGTTTCTGTCAAATGCTGTTAAACAGTTTTAGAAATTGTTTCAGTTAAATGAAATGAGGAACATTATCTGAATGGTTGCAGTCTTATTTCAGTTATTGATTTTCTAAATGGAAAATTCCCGAGACGGGAAAAAACAGCAGAAAAATAAAGAAGAGGAAGGTTAAGAAGAGCATTTTTCAAGAGTGCTGCAAAGCTTTTATGTTTTATTACTAAAGTGGTTGAATTCTTAGCTCGCAGGAGTAAAAAAAAAAAAAGAAAATCTAAAGTAAACTCCCTCTGAACTGTAGTTTGAAGTGCTGATCATACATCGACTTTTCATCGCGCCTTCCAGTGAAGTGGTGCTTAAGACGCGAGGGTCAGACATGTTGTCACTGAGCTGTGGAAAGGTCTCTGATTCTACACACAATACAGAGGTCGGATAAACACACACAGGGGCCTGCAGGGCTGTAATTTCTCCTCCCAGAGCTTTCCACACTAAATTGTGTTGTTTTTTTTTCTTTCTATCTGTCTCTCTAAATGGTGGGCTTCAACATATAGTTTAGCTGTGGCTTTACCTAAATGAATAACACAGTAGTCCAAAAAAAATTAAAAACTGTTGGTGGCCAAGTTCTTGTTTGTTTGTTTGTTAGCTGCAGTTTTATGTGAGACACAAACAACCATTAGTTTGTCGGATTTAAATACCAAATTTGGGACTCAATGTTCCCATTATGGAAGCTTTTTAAAGATGATAATGAGGCATCCGTGTTTCCTTAAGTGGTGTTAAGTCCAAGAACTGAGATCCACTCATCTCATTGACTGTGTAAACTTATAACTCTGTATTTAGTCTTGTCAAATCAGCTGCATAACTCACACATCATGAGGTGAACATCACATATATCATCAAAATGGTTGTTTTTACAGAAACGCTCTATTTAAATGTCTTAAGTTCTTAATTTTCTCCTTAAATCATCTAGAAAAACCTGTTTTTGCAATGAAATGACACTTGCATACTCTTTAACTTAAATACATCTTGAGGAAATATTTATATATATATATGTATACTCTTTGAAAAAGCTTTTCTGCACAACATGAGTGTCTAAAGTCCGACCTATGTAAGAGTTTATGAGATTAAAGGCTTTTTATTTGCAGATTTGGAGTCATAGAAGCTATAAATCTACACTGTGTCCATACTGGACAATCCTTGTGTTTTACACTGTATAATGACTGTACGTGAAGTCTTCCAGCCAGCCATGATTGATGTATTAACTTGCAGCAGGGGTGCAGGGCTGTAAGTCAGCTGCTGTGCACTTAGCTGATAGTAAATACCAGGAGAGCAAATACAGACAGGAAAGACCAGAGATAAGAGCCGCTGAGCTTGTCTGTCCTTCCTCCCTCCTATGTAGCTGTCACAGTTATTATGTCTGTGGCAGCAGGAGGTGATTGCTAGCATCTTTAGCTCCTCACATGTGGCTTTGTCATTTGCAGTGCAACAAAACGGAATGTTTGCATATTAAAGTAATTAACAATGCACCTCAGATCTTTAATTGAATGTGTTTCAGGAGTGTTGTAGCCACAGATCAGCTGCACTCATTTGACACCTGAACGGACTGATTGCCGGCGAGTGAGAGTATTTTCATTTGCACATGACAACAGATCCGAACTGCCTCAGGTGGTCCGTCTGCCTGCGGTTTACATGTTTTATAAGAGCGTAATTATTTATCCGAAAGCTTTTGTGAGTCTCATGTGCTGAAAGACAAATGTGGTCTAATTGGCCCCTCCCTCCTCTGATTCCAACCCCTCATGAGCGTGAGGAAGCCACAATACCCAGCCTCCACCTCCTCCACCTCCTAGGTCCTCCATGCCCCTTAATTACAAAGACTAGTTTGATGGATTAAGTTGACTGTGTTGCAGAAACAAGGTCTGGGGTGGGGGGTGCTTGAAATCTCCGCCTGACGTGCCCACCTGAACCGTCCCCGTCGCCACTTTTTTCGACCGGCACTTCGCGGCGCTCCTCCTCTCGTAACAAATGTTGCTTTTAAATGAATTGATTGAGGCTTCTTTTTAACTCGTTGCTCTGGACTCAGGCCAAGATACAGGCTGTCTAGCACATTAGGCACCACCCCCCCTCCTCTTTGCAGGTTTGAAATGTGAGCTGCCTGCATTTCTTTTTCTTTTTTTTTTTCCTCTTCCCTCTTCTCTCCTCTTCTCCCTCCTCCCTCCTCTCCTCTCCTCCCCTCCCCTCCCCTCCCCTCCTCTCCCCTCCCCTCCCCTCCCCTCCCTCTCTCCCTTCTGGCGAAGTGGCTGTGGCCGCTTCTGTGTGATGTGTGTATTGAGAGAGCAAGCAATGGATCACTAGACAGAAAAAGGAGATACATCAATAACTGCTGCATACATCCGAGGTGAGGAGATAAGCATTTGGTTCTCTCTCTCTCTCTCTCTCTTTCTGTGTTTCTCTGTTTCTCTTCCTCTCTTTCTCTGCTGGGGGGGGGGGGGGGGGGGGG
>JAPZDV010000014.1:7798806-7835545 GCA_029814665.1 Acanthurus lineatus
CTGCTGCAGAAGCCTGCTCCTGCTCCTGATTTTTTTTTTCTTTTTTTGCTGAATTATTTGTGGAAATACGTACCTTTCTTCTTCTTCTTCTTCTCTGACCACAAATGAGTGTCCTCCTCTTCTCCTCGTGGCTGTTAGTGCTGTATGAAGTTACCCCCCCAACCCCCCACCCCACCCCTCCTCCTCCCCTCAGTTTTCTCTCTCTCTGTCTCTCTCTCTCTCATTGTCTCTGGGGTACTTGTTGCTTGAGTGCAAAGAAGCCGGTGGCAAGTACAGCAGGAGCCCATTAGCAATGACTCCATCTGTGATTGGTTTTGCCTGCGAAACGGAGAGAGCAGCCATGAATAATTGATGTGTATTGTGCAGTCAGTCACTGGACACGCAGGGAGAGAGGAGAGGAAAACAGAGAGAAGCAAGCTGCTGCCCTGAGACACGGAGGGAAACGATGGAGGAGGTGGGGGGAGGTAGAGGAGGGGAGGGAGGGAGGGAGAGAGAGAGAGAGAGAGAGAGAGAGAGAGAGAGAGAGGAAGAATGTTTGAGAGAAGAGAGGAAGGTGGGAGGGATAGAGAGACACAGAGAAAGAGCTTTAAAATAGCTGCTGGCTTCAGTAGTGCAGAGATTAAGGCTGCCCTGTATCGCCTTTGTTCTGCTGTTGCAGATTTGTGCTCAGAAGTGTTTCTAGACACATGAGTCCCCCTTTTTTCTGTGCAGCGAAGAGTGAGAAATAAGCAGGGACATTGCTGGAGTTAGTCTGGTTGAAATGCGGGTGGCATTTTAGACATGGAGTTGGAGACGGGGAGGGGGTGGGTTGAGTCTTTGCTGCTGTGAATAGGACAGAGCTGCAAAGCTGCGAGCTGTCAAAAGGAGGAGACAACAGTTAAAGATGGTTGTGTTTGCAAAGGGGGGGTGTATTCAGTGACAAGAGGGAAGGTGGATCTGCTTCTGCTTCTGCTGCTGCTGCTGCTGAGAGCAACTTCACCTTATTTTACCCCCTCGGGGGGGGGGGATGCACACACAGGGTTGATTCCTGCATTGGTGGGTGCAGACGGGCACCCTGCCACGTCCTAAACTAACGGAATGGGGTTTGACAGTATGACGAGTGCCTTGCAGCGCCCCTCGTGATAGAGTTGCAACAGCTGACTGCTGCATTTGACCCACTTACAGCTCACACAGAAGGGGTCAAAATGGCCTTGATTATCTCTCTGAGTCGCGGTGACCTACTTGAGGCGGCGTTTTCCGTGAGACTCTTGGCAGTTTATCACACCCACTCCCCTCGGTGCCACACAGCACAACCAGCCAGGCTCTCTGCAGAAACACGCACAGATTCCCCTCCTACATGGTAACTCACTGGTTTGAGATCAGGGATTCTGTGTTTTCACGTTATCTCATCTTGTCTGGATTTATTTAACAGCAGCAGAAGGTTTAAATTTGTCTGCGTTGAGATTCTTATCCCTCTTTTTATTTTACTCATGTTTATTTTAAAGGACTATCTTTCAAATGTTCACTGTCTGTAGGCTTGAAAAATTGCTCTGAAAGGTTTTTAGCTTCTTGCTAATTTACACTAAAAAGATATGTGTCAAAACATAGAAACCACTCCTACAGCACAGTCCATCTCTCCACCATTGATTTACGTGCTCTATGCATTTAAAACTCTAAAGAACTTCCTGCTTGTCACTCCCCTTTCCTACTTGTAGCTCCACATTTCTGTCAGAGGTATCAATTTAAATGATTTATCATATAGCACTCTTTGTTTTGGCCAAACTGATCATACAGATCATAGACAAATACGGAGATTTCGCTTTTTTTTAAAGATCTCCTGCTGAAGTAGCACACTACAAACTTTTTCAGTCACTTTCCAAACAAAAGCTAGATTTTGGGTGGGCTGTTCCTTTTAATGAATGAGTCTCTGTCAAGAAAGAAAGTCAGCTGGTGTCATTTTATTCTCTATCAACCTCACAAGTTTTGAGAATGATGATCTGGCATGTTGTTTTCTTTATTATTTATTCTTCATTTCTCTTCAGCAACAGGGGTTTTGTTAAGCTGTACAGTAAAGTCCCAGTTTAGGCAATTATTCAATGATTTTTTTCCCCCCCTAAAATGTGTCTGTGGGACAGCTCCCAACATGCTAAAACAAGAGAGGTTTTGCAACAGGCGGTGTTGGTAAAGAGACGTCTGGCTAGCTGTGTCGCACTCCTCACTTCCAACTATTCATTACTGTTGTTTTGTCAGCTTCGATGAATCTCTTTCCTCTGTATTGGAGTTGTTTTTTTCCACCAAGCTGTGAAGTTGCACTGGCCTTTTTTCTACAAAAATCCCAAATCAACATAAGTGCAATCACCATGCAGGAGAAGTTGATTTCATTGGCGTATTTGCAGAATGTGTTCACTCTTTTCATGGAGCATTTTAATGAAAAACAGCAACCACAAGCACTTACAGTTTGCTTACACCTGTTGTTGGGTTTTAGTCATCCAATAAACAAGCCAAAGTAGGATTTTTAATAACTTTTTTATATCAAGTCCAACAATGTTCAGATCTTAAATTGTGATTGTAATTACAGTGGATCTCTGACAGGGACACAATTTTAATTTAAGTCACAGTTAGCGGTGTTATGTAAGTGCTGTCTGAAGCACGAGTCTGGGACTCCACAATCCCTCACCAACTTTTTTGACATGATGAAATCCTGATGCATAAACCGTTTACAGCTGCATCTCAGTGTGATGTCACAAGCGGAAAAGCAGTAAAATCCTGTATCCAACTTTTCTAGCTGAATTTTAGAACCAGGACCGCAAAGTTAAACATATGCAAGATATGTTTTGATGCGGTGTTTAGCCTCAATCTGAGTTATAAGACTGCATTGAAATACAAGATGCATCTGTATGTACTGTAGATTCTTGTTTTAATAAAAGGGACCACAAATTCCTTTGCCCACTTATTTTCACTGCAAGTCCTTAGACCACAAACAACAGCGACCAAAAGCAGGTTCACTGTGCTTTTTATCCTAATTTATGATCAGTCTCATAGGTAAAAAGTAATCATGCCTTTGGTCTCATTTGTCAGCTGTGGTTTAGGTGTTCAGAGCTGTGGAAAGTGTTTAACTCAGTGAGTTACCTTCTGTAGAAAGAGAGCAAAAGGTCTAACAGCAGCTAAAGAATCTTTAAGAGATCAGACAAAGGAAATGTGATCCCTTAACCGGTTAAAGCCATGAGGTGAGAGTAAGACAGTTGTAAGAATTTATAAAAGACAGTATTGGACCATGTTAAAGCAGAATATGAAATGGTAATTAAGTAATATGACAAGAGATTTAAAAGGCATCAATGGGACTTAATTCTTCCTTCAAATGTTTATGGCAGGAGGTTAACTGCTTGGATAAAGAGCTACGCGGTCATTCAAATGACATTTTGAATAATAGCAAAAGAGAAGAGTAAGTTCATTAATTGGCAGATATCCTGTGGTTATTAAATGTATCCCTATGGAAAACTATAACTATTAATAAAAATTCTTTATATTCCTTTCAATGCCTCTGCAGAGGTGACAGCAGTGGACAGAGATTGAATGCTTTCAGGTTGTCAATCTGTACGAACATCCTATTCTAGAGAACTGATATTTATGGATCAGAAAGAGATTTCTTTTAATTTTGTACATTCACTTGAAATTGAGGGTGAGCTTTGCTGGTATGAAGATGTGTGCAGATTTTACAATTTGTAGTTTCTTTGCAGCAGCATCCATATATGAAACATTGTAGTTCATCACAAGCTCATTTAATTCACTGATATTGAGCTTCAGGTGACTCTTGTTGTTGCACCATGTGATAAAACTTCTCTATCAGTCCTCTGTAAAACTCTCTAAGCGAAGACATCATGTTTCTTACTGAGAATTATCCTCTAAAATCAAACATGTTAGTGAATGGCAACTTCCATTTTGCTGTAAAACTATTTAAATACCTTTCTATTAAATTCTTTCAAAGTTTTTACAATATATATTAAATGAGTTTGGACAGACATGGATGTAAGCTTTAGTTTCACTGGTTTGTGGAGGCAAACAACCATGATGTGGTAATTTTAGTTTCAGTTTTAGTAGCAGGAACGTTGTGATGTGACAGCCAGAAATGTCAACTATCCTTAAACTGGATATTATTGTCATTTTGTCCTATGACACAGTGAAAGTACAATCTTCTAACTTCAAGTTTTTTTTTTTACAACCCATTATACCCATAATTTAGCTTATTTCAAGTATAGTGTGTTCAATCATTCCTTCCTCTTGAGTGTGTTTTAAGACAGCCTTTGAATTATAACCTCATACATTTCTCAACCATCCAGTTATCTCATAGGCTTGTGTTGAATAAGGGAGCAACTCAAATTCAAATGTCTGTCATTTACTGAATATCTCAAGAAATGTTTGTAAAGTACAGTAAAATGTAAAATTTGAACCCTACAGAAACCAACTGCTGCAGGAGGTGTCAGTCTGACTCAGGTACTGGCTGTGTGTTCAAGTGCTGCACAGGAAACTCATACACATTGGCTGTTTCCAACCGACCATCCTCATCCCAGCCTTCATGTCCTCACATTGCACATGTGTCGACATACTGCACATGGAATGACATCCGACGTGCTTCTGTTTTTTTGTTTTTTTTTTGGTTGGTCATTTAGAAAAGCTACTTGGCTGCTGTTGTGTTGTCTGAGTCGTCGGGGTTTTTTGTTTTTTTTCTTTACAGTATGAAAGCATGTCGCCCACGTTGTTTTTATCATCTTGCCTGCGTCATAGTTCACGCTTGTGTTCTCTGCTGTTCATCGGAGCCATTAACAAAGTCAGTTTATGACTTGTTCCTCTTGGTGATTAATTACACCCCTGCATCCTCTCTTTAGTGGAAAAGCAGGTAGTAAAAGTTGTTTAGCTTTAGTCAGAGTCAAAATAATGTGATGAAACTTTTATTAATCACTGTAAGAAAACTAGGGCAAAAGTCATAAATGAGAATATTTCTCCCTGTTATGGACAGTAAACATGTGTAACCATATCCAAACACATTATAAGCTATGATTCATATCAGGTTTATTATGGTTGTCCTACCTTAAGTGCAAAAAAAAAAGATGCTTGTACTAGATTTAGTGAATAAGAGCAGTGTTCATCAAAATGGCTAACAGTTAGCATTAGAGGAAAAATGGAGAGATTTTGCTAAATATGTTTGAGCCTCAATCAGATCAGAGTTGTAAGAGTACTTTTTATGTCTTGGTAGCCTGTAGGGCAGAGGGCTGACACACTGTTAGTGTTTTTAGTCATTGTTAACTCTCTCTGTCCTGAAAAGTCACTCTGCATTCTTTGCCTATGATTGGCTTTCGAGTTTATGACGTACCAAAGTGAGCTTGCCTGGTGTTTGTTTGAACGTCAGATTTTAGAGAAGTGCGCAGACATCATTCTTTTGCAGAGAAATGAGAAAACACCTCTAGAGACAAACTTAACATATAGCCAAGATAGAGATATATAGCATGATGTCGATAAGGCATATTATATGTCAATATGTGTCATTTTAGGTAAGATAAACATAAAAAAGCCCAATTTTGAGTGGAGCGAATCTTTAACTGAGTGTATTAAAAGATTTATAAAAACACATTTTTTCAAAAGACTTCTGCAGTATAAAATGCATTATTAAACATGCATGAATCTAATTTAAAGAAATAAAGAACAATTATGTAAAAATGAAAAAAATGCGCAATATCTGCATATTTAAAATGTGTTCATTCTGCCTGAGGCCATACATGGTGTGGCTATGGAGGAGTCCAGTACCAGAACGATAGCCCGGCGTGTTTAAAATAAGGTTTTATTGTCTCCACTGGCTCAGTGTTTTTCGTTAGGAAGCTTTCTAATCAAATCCTGCTCTGTTGCACATATGGATGACTCTAATGAGCCTAGAGGGGTGCCAGGACCCGACCCAGGCTCCTCCACTGTCTGTTCCCACTGTACTCCGAAAGGGAGGCTTTGACCCCAGGCCCACTGTGAAAAGGTCGCAGGTGAATCAGCCGCCAGCGTGTGCCACTGTGACACCACCGGGCCTGCCCAGCACCCTGAGGTGGGCACTAGTCCGGGCACATCTGCTCCGTGCCTAATTAGTATCATTGTAGACGAGGGCTTAAGGGTGGGCCTTCGTTAATAGCAGCCTGTTGCTTGGGGACACAGTCTGGCTCCTGTAAGCTGCTTCTTTGCAGGTCTGCTCATCTGATAATCTGGTTGCAAGGGTGCACGGTTAAAAAACACACCGTGTGCTGGTGCAGCCGGCCTCACCAGGCAGATGGCTGAGGTTTTTTTTTTTAGGAACCTCAGTGTGGTGAGGTGAGACGGTCATGAGTAAGACAATCAGAATTTAGAGGGTTTTTTTAAAGATTTTTCTTAGTGTGTGATTAGTTAAAAAAGATGCTTTTCACTTTTCCACACATTTTAAATCATTAGGAAAACTCTTGAAACTTCGGTGGAGCAATCAATAGTGAATATTATTAATCGCAACTTAATTAAGCACTTGTAAAAACATTAGAAAAAGGGACATTATAAACAATAAGCAGGGAAGTTAGAAAAATGTTAGCAATTAAATATAAGATATTAACAATAAAAAAGAGAAAGAAAGACAGAAGAATAAAACTTTGATAACAAAAGTCTCCATTAAGTTAGAAAAATAAATTCCTATGCCATCCCAACTGAGAAGATAATAGAAAAAAATGGCTGCCTGAAATGATTGGAAACATGTAAATGCCCTGGTTTGAAAAATAATTAGCTGTGATTTAACGTACAATTTTTTTTAAGTAAAATGGTTTAATACTGCTGCGGTCCTTTTCAGAAAGCTCCGAAACTTAACCTCAGAGACTCTGACATACTGTTGCCAGATTTTAGCTCCTGAATTAAGACACAAAGATGAAGGTTTGGAAGTAGTTTTGCTTCCAATCAGCTTACAGTGGCAGGGAGCGCCACACAGTAACAGACTGAAGATTGAATGTTGGTCGTGGGAGATGTTTGGCTTTAATACCCAAGGAATTAATTCTCACCAGGGGGTTGAAATGCTATAGATTTCCACCTTCTTACTTTACAGGGACCCTGAATGGCGTGCCCTGTTTTTAATGAAGAGATTTGTTGCATGTGCCAAGAGAGATTATCTTTGAAAACACTGGCCTGCTCAGGCGAAGGTTTGGTTCCTGTATAACCATGACCAAGAAATGACAGCCAGAGTGATGAGATCTGCATAAATCATCACGAGGGGTTGTGGCGTTTATTGTATCTTACTCCAGTTGGTATTCAGTTAGCGCCAAGTGGATTTCTTTTAAGATAAACAGTATAATCTTAATCTCAAATCTCTGAACACAGATTTTGTTTAAAGATAAATGACTTATCTTTGGCATTCTTGATTTTTTTTTTTTTTTTTTTGTATTTCAAAACACTGTGTTTTTATGACATATAGATGAAAAAATTTGCATCATAAAGTGGTTAGCTGGATATTTTTTGATACAGGAGTTGTTTTGACAGCACAAGTGAGAAGTTAAAAGGGATAAAGGACAGATTTCCTGCCTGTCAGTAATGTGGTCTTTAGTGGTTTTGTGATTTTGCAACAAAGAACGCAGGATGTCAGAGCGGCAAACACAGAAACACCAAATCTGCGGCATTTTCTTTTTTTTTTTTCTCCATCCGCCGCTTGCCTCCACATGGCCACATATGCTTGTGGCCTCAGTAAAACCTTTTTGGCAGGAGTCCAAGCGTCCCCCCCCCCCTCCTCTCCCACCACCTCCCCACCTCATCCCCCTGTTTTCCTCGCCGGATGGACATGGCACGACATTGCGGCCATGTGGCCAGCAGGAGGCTGTATTTAAGCTGGGGCAGCTCTGAAATGGGCCATAAAACCTAGCCAGCAAGTCTGGCTCCCCATGAGGCAACGGGCCTAAGTACTCATTGACAAGACTCCAACATCACTGACTTTCCAGAGAGAGAAAGAGAGAGAGAGAGAGCGCGGGAGAGGAAATAATGCAAGACAAAAAAAAAAAAAAAGGCAGCAGACAAAGATGAAGTGCAGACAGGAGGCAGTTGTGTGGCCTAGATAGACGGGCTGTTTTATAACTGTTAGCGCTAATGCTTTCAATTCACAACGCGATGCCGCTCTCCTGTACTTTTAACGCTGCTAAACACTTTCATTGTGCTCTTTTATTTGTCTTGCAGCTCATTTTCACTTAATGAAATGGCTGTTTAATTGCAAATGTTTAAGAGACCTCCGGGGAAATATGTCACATTTTGACGCCACATGGCCGCCATGACAATCACATGTTCCCACTTCACACATCCTTCCCACTTCATCAGCTTTCCTCAAAACATCACTCACCCTCGAATATGCCACCAAATGACTCACCCAACTTTAATATCTCCGTAACTGAGCTAATGAAGTCAGTTTACAGACTTGGTTTTTTTACGGCGCCCGGTTCACACTCGCTTCCGTGCCGAAGTGTCGGAGCGACGAGAGGGTGAACATCGAGGCGAAAAGTGTTTAAGGGTGTTTGCTTGTGAGCTTCGATCTGATGACCCCCTCTCATGGATAAAATGAGCAGCACAGCTCTGATGTTTCATGGGGCTGACAGGTCCATAACCTGTTATACCCGCTCCATAAAAGACTGCGTGATTGACGAGTCGCTCCCGTTTCATTATCAAACTGGCATTGGTGAATAATTCGTGGCATCTGTTAAAATACAAAAAAAAAAAAAAAAAAAAAAGGTTTGATGGCTGCCAGGCGGCCATCCTGTGACTGTGTCGGAAAGCAGTGAGGCAGATTGGACATGATTTACAATCCAGCCGGCAGTTTACGCAGGATTCTTTTGGCACCGGCTGGGCTTTTATAAGCAATGCCATAGCAACCGGTTATTCCATATACTTTTCCATATATTCTGAGGTAAATCCCAGATTTTTACTGTTCCGGGAAGCCTGCACAAGGCACATAAGCGAGGAATTCTTTGGCTTAAACTTAACACGGCTGTTTTGCATGGCCTCTTAGGTGCCTTGAGTAACCAGGGATACTACGGCTCCCTAGACTCTCTCTTATTTTAATTGACTTTGGCCTGCAGGAGGCTTGTGTCCATTCAAACCTTTCTGGGCAGAGAGAGTGAGGAGGGAGGGGAGGCGAGGGAGGGGAGGGGAGGGGAGGGAGGAACAGAATGTGAATAGAGCTCCCTCAGAAACTAAAGAGTGCAGCCCACTAGAGCCGTCCTTGTTAGTTTGCTCATGGTCTTTGTTCTCCTTTCAGCCCTTCTGGCTAAATGTCTTCAAACAAGCCGTTTGGGGGTTGTGAATCTTTTTCGACAGGTTTATGGCAAAAAACTGGACTTCATTTTTACAGTTAGTGTGGGAATAAGTGCGGAAGTGCCGCTGATAATGTGTGCGTGATGCGATGACTGGATGTGTGCGCTCTTGTGTCTGCGTGGACGTCAGTGACCAAGCCATGTGGGACGGTGCCAGGTGGGAGTCCTGGGTTGACAAGGGAGCAGGTGTCTGTTAGATACAGAGCAGAGAGGGAGGGAGAAGGAGGGAGTTAGGGGGAGGGAGGGAGGTTCATAAGAGCTCTTGGCATCTGCCTTACCTGCTGCCTCCCTTACAGACCTCCTGCCACTGAAAGGAGGGAGTGAGGGGTGGTAGAGATGGAGGGTAAAGATGAAGAGATGAGGAAAATGTTTTGGAGCAAACGGTCAGTGAAGGAGTGACCTTTTCTATTGTCAGCCATGTTTTAAGGCTTATTCTCTCCCACAGGTTGTTCGTGCAACACCTAGTCGATATTCATCATGGTTCAATTGCATTTCCTGTACTTCTCTTTTGAGGGTCGGCTCACCGAAGTTACAAATACACATTTCTATCCTTGTTACTCTACTCCAACCCTAATATTATGGGTTATTTCTATGCTAAAAGTAATGAAAATGAACTTATCTCTATTTAAACAATGTCCCCTCTCTTTGGTGTAATTCACTGAACATTCTGTCAGCAGGTTTTATAGCCATTATTCCTTTGGTAAGATGGATTTATAGTTGACATAAGGAAATAACAGGATTTTCATTGTAATGATTTCAAGCATACGTTTTGATTTATAGCAAAGAGTCGACTGCGACAGTAGACAGATGTATCATTAATTGGTTTATAGTCACAACAGCGACTGTGATCAGATTCTTTTAGTTACTTTGTGATACGAGACATCAGGAAAGTCTGTCCTGTTTCCTGCTAAGCTAAATACTGGTTGAGGAGATAACTTTGCTAGGTGTGTATTATTAAAAAGGAGAAGACTTTTAAGCCTTATTTAATCTTATTTTGTGTTGTGTTAACTCTAACTTGTCTCCTCTGGCATCAGACCCCTGAGAACACAAAAGTCTGAGTTACAGTTACAGTTACAGTTCTTTCAGTGCTTATATGGTAAAGATGTAGATTCTATTGCTCTGTAGATATGCATAGTTTCAACAAAACTGTTTACATTTGAGCCAAAAAAATCACCTTGCTTCTGAAAAAAGACGTTCCTGGTAATTTCATAACATTTTAAAAATCCCTGACACAAATATCTCAAAACACTGCAGAACTAATATGGCCAGAGAAACAACTACAGGTAAGCAAAGGCAAAATATCTTTTTGTACTTAAGAGTGAATTGACCCTTTAATCTAGAGGCTTTCAGTAGAGCGAAAAGAGACCAAATCAACCTTTTTAATCAGCACAGTTTATCTCTCAGCCTCCTGTCTGTATGTGCAGTGAAAGGTGGGATGGGGGGGGGGCATTATCATTGGAAAGAGCATTGAACAACTGTCAGGGATGCAGTCCTCGTCATTTGTCATGCCTCCCCGGGGCTTTTATGACAGAGAGTGAAGCTGGAAGCTGCAGACCTAGCTACCGAACCACCCATCTAGTCCCAGCAGATGCGTTTACCGCCCCTTCGCCGTGGCTGACCATCAGGCTGCGCAGCTGAGCACCAGAATATCAATACGGCTCAGACTCAGCCGGACCCTTGGGACTATCTACAAGGCAAACAGGATAGGCTCCTCTCCTTATGGAAGACAGAGACCCATCGCCGCCAGGGAGACCAATGTAAACAGAGCAAAAAAGATGCTCTGTAGCACCAAACGGCAGTTTGATTCACTCAAGAATAATTGCTGTGATTTAAAAGAGCTACCCTAAGACAGTTATCTCCAGTTTTGGCTCTTCTCAGGGAGGGAAACAGATGAGTCTGCTGAAGGGCCGTCTGTGGAAGGAGAGGAGAAGAAAAACAGTAATCCTTTTGTGTTTATCATCTATCCTAAAAGATGGTGGGGTGAAGGAGGAGTAGAAACGGGTTTGCTGTTCCTCCTCCTGTCACATGAAACCTGGAGTTTATCCTCAGAGTCAATGACAGAGCGCCCCTCCTTTTAAACAGGTTGGTGCTCAGTGGACGTGGTAATTTTGTGTGGTGATGAGCCCTTTACCTAATGATGGGGTAGAATAATTCCTCTTTAAGTGGCAGCGCTGGTGCTGCCCTCTCTCTCTCTCTCTCTCTCTCTCTCTCTCTCTCTCTTTCTCGTAGGTATGTTCTGTCATTTCACAGCTCGGCTCGAAACACCGTCATCGTATTTGTCCTGCGGCTGTTGTTGTCGGCCTCGGCGTGAAACGAGGTACCGTCCCCTCAGCCAGGCGGCCTCACGGTGGCACAGTTTGGGCATAAATTGCGGAGACATGTTTATCAACATAGAAGAAGTGCAAGTTACCCCTTGTTGGAAGAGAATAATGGGACCTAATTGAGCTGTAACATGCTGGCTGGTGGCCAAGCTCTTGAAATAAAAAACTCACTCCATCAGAAGGGGGTCACGGGAGAGGGAGGGCGCCATCGAAACGCTGCAGGACATTTCCACATAGATGTGAGGCTTGTAAACCTATCAGCAGTGCTCGGAACTGGTTATATTTAATTAAAAATAACCTACAAACCTGCACTTCTACCTGCATTATGGTGTGTGTGTGTGTGTGTGTGTGTGTTTTGGGGGGGAAGATGAGCACCCGAGATGCCTTTTCTGTCAACCAAAGCGCAGCCGTGGTAAAGTCAGATCAATCCTCTGGAGGAACAGCACAGCCTGTCTCCTGGCACCTGCCTTGCCAAGAACAGGAGGAGGAGGAGGAAAGAGAGGAGGGGGGAGAGAGAGAGAGAGAGAGAGAGAGAGAGAAAGAGAGAGAGAGAAAAAGAGAGGGAGCATGAGTGGGTGGGAAGGAGGAAAAACCCAGCTGCCTCTGCGCCTGAGCCCCGTGCTGCTTTTAAAGGATTGGGAGGGGGAGGGAGGGGGGAGAGAGGGAGAGGGAGAGGCAGGGAGACTGCTGGCACCATCTGTACATGTCTTTTGTATTCCAGCCCTCATCTTTACACAGAGCAAGGCTGGTGTGCTCAGTGTTCAAATGAAAGGAGAGGAGGTGCCTTTTGGGGTGCTCTGCTCTGAGAGGAGGAAGGTGTGTGTGTGTGTGTGTGTGTGTGTGTTTGTTTGTCGACGATGAAATTTTCAGGTTTTGTCCTCAGAAAATTCGCCGCACTCAGAGGACATCTCTTGTCCTATTTATTTTACCTCTTTGTGTGTGTGTGAGAGTGTGTGTTAATATAATCCAGTGCAGTTCCTCTCCTCATGTGTCTGTTAGTGCGCTCGTACACTGTTTGCAAGCACTCATGTGTGGTCAAATCTCTGCGTTACCATGTTTGTGATGGGAGTCAAAAGCTTTTGTTTGTTCCTCCCTCCCATCAGCCCCATTAGCCTGATGTCTCCTCTCTCACTGACTCACTCAACCTCTTTTTTATCTCTCTCTCCCTCTCTCTCTCTCTCTCTCTCTCTGTGTCTCTGTGTAATATGTGCTGTGGCGGCCCGTCCTTGCATGTGGCAGCAGGGTGGATCTGCCTGCGAGGACCGCCTGCACTGTCTGCTGTCATATTGACGTGGCTTTTTTTTTTTTTTTTTTTTTTTTTGCGCGAAACCGCAGCTGAAATCAGCGAGCGCTCTGTTTCACCCTCCCCGCCCCTCCCTCGCTCCTCAGTCAGCTCTAGAAGTGCTGTGAATCATAAGAGGAGGTGGCTGGCCTGCTCTTTGATTGAATCCACATTCCCTTTCTCCTTCCGAAAGCCGCAGAGAGTGGCTAGAAGGAGGCAAAGGGAAGCATGAGGGAGAGAAAAAGGAAAAGTGAGTCTTTTGTAGTTGGCACAGTACAAAAACATGCACTGCAGATGAAAAGCATATGATTCGATCAAACGCGCTCTGTGGTAGCTGCCTAACCAAGCGGTAGGTAGGAAGGTGGAGAGAAGGGAAGGGCCGGAGTCCATCAGCAGGCCCAGAGTGAACCCTAGTGGCTCAGAGCTGCAGTGACATGCAGGTTTGAAGCTGATCTTTTCTATTGCAGCATAAAGGTGGTTCCTTTTGTTTCTAACTGTCAGAGGGGTTTTCTATAAATCAAGTCAAGTATTTTGTAGTTATTTTGTAGTTTCAAGTATTTTGGAGAGTCTAAAAAATAAGATATTTATTTTCTTTTTATTTGTGCTTTAAAGCTCATTTGTCAACCTGTTGGAAAGTGAGCTGCTCCTAAATCTGAGCTTAAATAAACTACTAAAGCAACACATTTTTGCAGGCTTTCAAGGTTGTATTTCATTTGTTAAAAAATGTGTTTTCAAGTTAAAGGTGAGGCACGCTTGTAGAACAGTATTTAATAGTTGAACGAATTTTTTTTTCAGTCTATTGCAAACAAATGCATCAGTGTGCATATATGGAAAATAAAGCCTTGGGTGAATAGAGAGAAATGCATTCTTAAAGTAAAGACACTAAAAATGACCATGCAGAGACCACATAGTATGACTAGATCACAGTTTTTTAACTAAGAAGAACAAGCATACATTTATTAAAAAAGAGCAAATTACTGTGAAAAGAGGAATGATACTGAGTGAACATCAGTCTCTTTGTCAGTAAAAATGTACAAGCAAATGTATTTTTCATCCTTTTTCTTTTTGATTAAATCAAGTACTTCTATGTTGTTACTATCTACATCAGGCCTGTCAAGGTTAAGTTTCTCACTTCACTGTAAGTGTTCATTTCTCAGTCGAAAGTCTTGAAGTATTTTCCAGGAAATTCTGAATTTGTTTAAAGATGATTACAAGGAGATAAACACAACAGGAAGGATGTCGCTGACAGTAAACAGATATCTAATGTGTGTGTTTCTGCCAGAATGGATAAAAGCAGTAGATTTGAACCCTGTAATCTTGTACATTTTCTGAATACATGAAAAGTTTGATTTACATTTCTGAGGTCCAGTAAACATGCAAGTAAACAAGTCTATAAGGAAAGTAAAAATTCTTATTCCTTATATTTTTTATTTGTGCTTTAATTTTAAGCTCCTTTCGCTAACAGGCTGCCAAAAATCTGATATGGGTCCTTTGCAGAAAAAAGACTTTGTGCATCATTGTGTCAGTCAGGCCATTGCTTTTCAATTTTATGTCCAACTTTGCTCAGAAGCTTTTGTTCATAAGCTGTTGTTTCGTCCGCCCTCCTCTTCCCACATAATCAGTTTTTGCAGGTTTTTTTGCAGCGCTTGCAGCAGAGCGCTATTACCTCTGCAGTTATTTCTCACAGGACTCGGACAGCCCTCACACACTCCTCCTCTGCTCTCCTTCCAGCTCTACTGTCCTCGTGGTGCGAGGAGCTGGGACGCCTCCTCCTCCTCCGTCACCAGAAGAACAGGCAAAACGAGCCTCCAGGAAAAGTGCCCATGCAGCCTCCCATGAGTTCCATGAAGCCCGGCCTCTCACACGGGTCAGTGTTCACACTGCTGTGCTCTTTTTTGGCTTGTTTGTTAGTTGTGTGTGTATGTGTGTGTGTGTGTGTGTGTGTGTGTGATTGGGTGTGTGTTGGATGTGTGAACAGACAGACCAGGCCCTCGGGGAAAGCCCTTCCTCTCCACATGAAGCCTGGTGTTCCTTATGGATCACTGACCAGACAAACTGCCAGACTAACTGCTTGTAGCACAGTCAATAGGGACAAACAGTACTTCTCAACTCAGAGTACATGTAGTTAATAATTACAACAGAACGTTTGTGCATTTCAACAGGAAGAACATGCTTTTATTTTATAATCCTAACAATAAAACCTTTGTCTTTATCTACCATTCAACCAGTGCAAATATACTCAATACAGATGTACTTTTGTCCAAGGCAAATATTTGTGCAGTGACTCAGGGCACATTTTGTTTTTGCCTACATGATGTGTTTTTGTCGTCCCCCTGCAGAGATGGGTCTTTTCCCTATGACTCAGTTCCCTGGCAACAGAACACCAATCAGCCTCCAGGTTCGTTGTCCGTGGTTACAACAGTGTGGGGCGTGACCAACACGTCGCAGAGCCAGGTGAGATCCTGTACCTGTTCGGCAGAGTAAAGTGTGTCAGAGTGGACTTTCGTCTAAAGGGATTTTTGTGATGCTGTTTATGATGTTGTAGCAGCAATAACTCCTGTTTTAACAAGTTCGTGTAAATTCTGTTATTTAATTTTGATTATGATACAAACACGTTATCTCCTCTAAGTCTTAATTTTGTTGGTAATAGCTTTTAAGATGTATTTTTTTTAATTTTCCTGTTGTTTAAGCATCCAATATTTACTCATTTATCTCTCTGTATGTCTGTGTCCAACAGGTGTTGGGGAATCCCATGGCCAACAACAACAATCCCATGAACCCCGGGGGAAACCCTATGGGCTCGGGAATGTCTGGTAACAATCCAGGGATGAACTCTCCTCAGTTCCCTGGTCCTCAGCAGCAGTTTCCCAACAAAGGCAACTCCAATCAGGGCTACATGCAGCAGGGCATGTACGGACGACCCAACTACCCCGGAGGAGGAGGCTTCGGTAGCAAGTAAGTAAACAGTTATTAAGTGCTGACTGTTGCAGTAACTAAAATGGCTTCCAAAGAAACTATCCTGACACCGCCTCCTGATTGGATGTGAACAAGCGATCACAAGTTTGTTAGCTTTTCGCAATGACAATGTCCTAACCTGCTCAGAAGTGACACATTTAACATGATCCATGACAGAATTTTTATAACAATATTCTTAAAGAGGATGATGTTTAGAAAGAAAACAGGAAGCTGTTGGGACTTACAAGTTAAATCTCATCCCCTCTATGTGCTCACTGTATATCTGGGCGAGTTATTTTGTGCCATCTGCAAGAGTTTGTTCGCTAACTGTGTGTTACAGTCAGTGAAAATGATCTCACAATGGTCTGAGGTCAGTTTTCTACATTCTGTTGCTCTGTGTCATAGTTACCCTGGAGGTCCTAATGCTGGACCTGGAGGAATGGGCATCCCTCCACACTCCCGTCCTCCTTCAGACTTCACCCAGCCCGCCGCCGCCGCTGCAGCTGCCGCAGTCGCTGCTGCTGCTGCCACAGCGACCGCCACTGCCACAGCGACCGTAGCTGCCCTGCAAGAAACCCAGAACAAGGACATGAACCAATACGGACCGGTACGACAAGGCAAACAAGTGATAGCACCTGTGTGTTAACATCTTTAGTTCATAAAGGAAATGATTACATTTTTTTTCACCTTGACTTTCTCTTTCACAACCAGCAATAGAAGGAGAGCAGGGAGCTGAGAGACGTGTTGAAAAAGTCTTAATTAATTTAATGTGTGAATAATTAAATAAAGTACTAATGGAGCCAAATAGCACATTTAGCTTTAACAAAAGCTTACATGCGCACAATTTTTCAGAGGTCAGAACATTTTTATCTTTTGTTACTTCAAAGATTTTTTGTCTTTTTTGATTTTCGGTAGACTCCGGCAAAAATTTACCACATTGACAGTCAACTCAGAGATGGTTGATTGAACCCATTTTGTCTTCCAGATGAGTTCCTCTTTCCAGATGGCACCAAACCAGGCGTACAACAGCCAGTTCATGAACCAGCCTGGACCCCGGGGCCCTCCATCCCTCCCTGGAAACATGGGCACAGGCATGAACGCTTCCAACATGAGCGGGCCTCCAATGGGAATGAACCAGCCCAGGGGCCAAGGCATGGGGCCTTTTGGGGCCCACGGCCAAAGGATGCCCCAGCAGAGCTATGCAGGACCCCGGCCTCAGGGCATGGGTATGCAGGGTATGAAGAGACCGTACCCAGGAGAGGTGAGTGGATGGAAATTCAGCACTTTTGCTTTCAAGTATTATTTTGTTTGTTATACGTTAAATATTTTTTCATCACTTCACCCACAGCCAAACTATGGCGGGCAGCAGTATGGACCAAACAACCAGTTTCCTAACCAGCAGGGCCAGTACCCCACACCCAACGCCTCAAGGCCGCTGCCGTCCCCCAACTACCCTGGCCAGAGGATGCCAGGACAGCAGCTGCAGGGCCAATACCCGCCACCCAGCGGTGCCATGGGCCAGTACTATAAGGTGCAGTAACCCTGCTCTTCATCAAAAATGTGACAGTTATAATGATAATTTAATGATTGCATGATTGTATTATGATAAAAACATGCCATCTGAACATGGTATAAGCACTTTTTTGTAACCATGAAAGAGGCTAATTTGGAGAAAAAGTACATTTTAATCTGTTTTTCATCAAATTACAGCAAGAGCCACCTTTTAATGGCCAAACAAATAACTTCTCTGGGAGTGGATACCAGTACAACCAGGGTAACATGAACGGGGTAAGTCCACTTCTTTACATCTTCGCATTATCACAGTCTTAGATATGTTGTTTACAGCCTCAAGAATGTTTGATTAACTAATTGGTTGTCTTTAATATAGCCGCCCAGACCGGTGGGTAACTACCCTCACTCCCCAGTGCCAGGCAACCCAACCCCTCCGATGACCCCAGGAAGTAACATCCCTCCATACCTGTCGCCAAACCAGGACGTAAAGCCGCCCTTCCCTCCTGACATCAAACCAAATATCACAGCTCTCCCTCCCCCTCCAGGTCAGTAAATGTCCGATAACAGAATTTAAAAAAGTGAATAAATTCTCTACAAGATTGTAATAGTCTGACATGGTTCTTCTTTAACAACTCAGCCAACCACAACGAGGAACTGCGCCTGACGTTCCCGGTGCGGGACGGGGTGGTCCTAGAGCCCTTCAGGCTCGAACATAACCTGGCTGTCAGCAACCACGTCTTCCACCTACGGCCCTCTGTGCACCAGACGCTCATGTGGAGGTAAGACAACATGCACTGAATCAATGTACATTCTTCTCAGATACCTAAACTGTTGTTTGAGGTCCATGAAACAGTTTTTTTTCCCTTTTTCTAGTGCCCTTTTTTTGTTTTTACAATTTCAAATTTAGGTCTTTTTACGTTTTTGCAAACAGCTGTTATTTCATTAAGTACTAACTAAACATCCTCTGGCTCAATAAAAGTAGTTTTTAATCACAAGCATTTACTCAAGGTCTTGTTTAAATAATCAATCTATATACACAAGCCCCATTAAATACAACTAACAGAGATCACTGGTGGGAAGCCAGTGAGGGATCATGTTCTGGCTGCAGCACAAACTTGTCCTGTAATAAAAAGTGGAGTTTGTATCGATAAGGAAAACAATGTGAGAAGAATCATGTTACTGAATTTCTTTTTCTGTCGCTTTCTGTCTGATAATTTAATTCTGACTCAAAAGGGAAATTTAGCTTCACATACGAATCCTGTAGAGAACCACTGAGTATTCTTCAGTTCCTCTTAACCTTTGGCAAGCAGACTGAAAAGGTTGTGCAGTCGTACCATCTGCAGCTGAGAATTATTAAAGAATCAAACCATCATTATTCTCAGCTAACGTGGAGAAGGTCATCCGTGCATTCATTTCCTCTGATTTATTGTAATTCCCTCTGCTCCGCTCTCAAGCATAAGTCACTCTCCTGTCCGAAGCTTATCAAGATCACGAAATATGGAAACTTTCTGGTGTCAGAATAAAATCACACCATCTGTTTGCCTTTAGAAGTGATTACAAGGTTGGAAAGGAGGAAACTTAGACACATTAGGGCCCTAAAGGATATAAAAGTAACAGTTTGATGAATTTTATGAGTTGCATGATGAGTAAGAACAGACTGATGATTATTAACACTTTCTCATTCATTTCTGTGCAGATCGGACCTGGAGCTGCAGTTCAAGTGCTACCACCATGAAGACCGTCAGATGAACACCAATTGGCCGGCGTCGGTCCAAGTCAGCGTAAACGCCACGCCGCTCACCATCGAGCGAGGTGACAACAAGACCTCCCACAAACCCCTGCACTTGAAACACGTATGCCAGCCGGGGAGGAACACGATCCAGATCACAGTCACTGCCTGCTGCTGCGTGAGTACACAAAGCCCCAGAAGTAATAAAAAAGAGGTTAACAGAAATCCAGACATAAATGGTATTTAGTGGATAACTAAAAGTTACAACAAGAAAAATTTACCTGCAGACAATGTTTCATGCTAACACCAGTTTTCTCCTCTGGATGCACAATCTGAAAAAGTAAAGACAACATTGAGGTAATTAATCTTGGGAGGATGTTTGTGATAGTGACAGTGATGTTTCCTCCCGCAGTCGCACTTGTTTGTGCTGCAGCTGGTCCACAGGCCCTCAGTTCGCTCCGTCCTCCAGGGCTTACTGAAGAAGAGGCTTCTGCCTGCAGAGCACTGCATCACCAAAGGTAGAAACAAAAGAACACAGTCGCATATTTCATCTTAATGTCTAAGTCCTTCCTCACACACTTTATTTCTCTCCATCCGCATCACAGTTAAGAGGAACTTCAGCAGCGTAGCAGCGTCATCGGGCAACGCGACGCTCAACGGAGAGGATGGCGTCGAACAGACAGCCATTAAGGTTTCCCTCAAATGTCCCATCACCTTCCGGCGAATACAGCTTCCAGCAAGAGGGCATGACTGCAAACACGTCCAGGTAAGCACTGACTCAGAGTCAGGAATCTGATGCCGTAAGAGAGGAAGAATGATTAAAAAGTCTCCTGTCTAACAAACTTTGTTTGCTGTTTTTGCAGTGTTTTGATTTGGAATCATATTTACAACTGAACTGCGAGCGGGGCACATGGCGATGTCCTGTATGCAAGTAAGTTTTTCCATCTTAAATGCATGACAGCGTTTGCCCTGTCTTTGGTTTTGACTGTAATCCAAATAGTGGTCTCTCTCAGCATTATAAGCCCTGTCTGTCTTCTTTCCTCAGTAAAACAGCGTTGTTAGAGGGACTCGAAGTGGATCAGTACATGTGGGGGATCTTGAACGCCATTCAAAAGTAAGCTAAGATGAAAAACACAGTTATAATGCATTTAATCAATATTTCTCTTGTATCATAACCATTTGATTCCATCTGTGCTTCACCAGCTCGGAGTTTGAGGAGGTGACCATCGACCCGACGTGTAGTTGGCGGCCGGTAGCTATCAAATCTGATATCCATATCAAAGAGGATCCAGATGGACCGCTGGCCAAGAGGTTTAAAACAATGAGTCCAAGCCAGATGATCATGCCCAATGTGATGGAAATGATAGCTCAGCTCGGTCCCGGACCATCGCCGTACCCATTACTGTCCTCTCAGCAAGGGGGCAACAACAACGAATACGGCAGTCAAGGTAGGAGACAAATATACTATCAATAAGTAGTATCTATCCTCTAAATGTTGGATGGTCACACTGTTAAATAAGCTTAAAATAAGTTTAACCAATGTTTGCATGTATTTATGGTTTTCATTCTGTGTGCCAGGCAACAGTTACCAGGGGCACGGAAACTTTGACTTCCCTCACGTCACCCCTGGTGGTACATCGATGAATGACTTCATGCACGGCCCCCAGCTCTCTCACCCACCTGACATGCCCAACAGCATGATGGCCCAAGACAAGCCCCTCTCCCACAACATGCCTGACTCAGTGAGTTCAACACCTACCTCAATATTTTCCCACTTCTCAGATTTTTTCATAATGTGTCATTGTTTCTCTAAATTTGAGTTTGTTGTTTATCTTATAAATGATTACTAAATGTGTTTGAAAAGTCACATGTAAGTCATTTTTTGTGTTTTTAAATCTTCCTCTTAATCAAAATAACTTAAAGTCACATCCTTTGGCTGACAATTTCCTCCCTCTCTCTGCAGATACCTCACTCTGCCGGCAATGACCAGTCGCATGGTCCGTTGCAGCAGGGCTTACATGCATCTCCGCACCCTGGGAGCCAATCAGGGCAGCAGCTACACCACAGCGGGCCTCCTCAGCCGTCACGACAAGCTCCGCCTCCTCAACAGCAGCAGCAGCAGCAGCAGCAACAACAACAACAACAGCAGCCCGGCCCCAACAACCACCCCCACGGCGACCTGGCCTTCAACCCCTCCAGCAGCTTGGACAGCCAAGCAGGGTCGGACATGCCTGAGCCATCTTTAGACGTGAGTCCAGCTTACGATTTTAAAGCCAGTCTTAAATAATCTGCGCTCGCATAAGTGCCTGACCCAGTTTCTCTCCTCTTTACAGCTTCTTCCAGAGCTCGCAAACCCAGATGAGCTGTTGTCATACCTGGACCCACCAGACCTCCCCAGCAATAGCAACGACGACCTTCTATCGCTCTTCGAAAACAACTGAGGCAATTCAGACACACATAAACTCTTCTGACTGCCTGCAGTGTCCCTGGGAACCCGAGGTGGTTGCTCAGTACTTGATAAACACAAAGATGCACTCCCTTTCTCTTCTTCCTCTTGTACAGTTTTCATTGGCCAGCGCAGATTGACTGAAAGAGGTTAAAACTCAAAGACACGGCGGGACGCACCCCGTGGAGATACTTTTGAACTGTGCAGCTATACTCAGTTGATTTTTTTACGCCACACACAGGTGTATGTGTGCACATTAGGAACGTGTTGTAGCATTTTTTATTCATGTTTTGTTTCCTTTTAAGAAGAAAAAAAAAGGAATTCACTGTATAAAAATAGAAAAAAAAATGACTGAAAAAAAAAAGACCTGCGCTATCTGGCCAGTGTGCGTTATGTCCATATTGTTCTTTTAATCTGAAAGGCCACAGCTTCCTGGTGTCACAGCTCCATTCCCTGACTGGTCTGGTTAGTCGCACTGTTTTTTTTTGTCCATCACACATCATTTAAAAGCACAAAGAGATTTTGGCAATGCAAAAAAAAAAAAATCTTTACAAGAAGAAAAAGATCAATTCGATCAGTGTACGTCTGTCCTTAACAAAATGTTTCTTAAACAACTTTTTTGCTCTCCTACCAACATTTTAAACAGTTTTTTGGGAATGATTGGCTTCCACTTTTTCCACAATTTGATACAGATTTTTGTCAAAAAAAAGAAATATCCCTGCTCTTCAGTCCTCTGAGGGTTGACAGCTGGAATGGAGATTTTGGCCCCATTAAAACAAAACATTAAAAAAAAAGTTTATATTGCATACCAAGAATAGCATAGCTGCACTTCTACATATTGTATAGTAATCGTCCTCCTGTGCAGTGGGGTGATTTTAAAGGAAACGAAAGGTACAGTATGTATGAGAGACTGGGGTTCCTGTAACGATCCTGCTGCGTCGATTGCTTGCTGCTATAACTCCTTCCATGCCGTCTGCTCCGCATGAGCCTCGGTGTCCGCTCGTGTCAGCGTTTTTTGCAACGTTGCATCTCTCTCCCTGTTAAATGATGTGCTGTTTAAATAGTCTACAAAGTGCATGTGTGCCAAGCCCCTCGTCTAGTGCTGTTCCAAGTGGTTAAAAAAACAAGATAGTGTGTTTTTGGTTTTTTTTTATCAGTTGCTGTTTTCCACAGCTCTCTCTCTCTCTCTCTCTCTCTCTCGTTTGTACGTTTGCTTTTGATTTCTGTCCGATTTAGTATGATTTATTTAACACTAACATTGAAGGGATAATGCTGATATCTGCAATACATTTATCGTGTATTTGCTGGATATATTGTATTATGTTTGTTTGCTCTTTTTTTTGTTGTTTTTTTTTTCCTGTTTATTTTTGTTGCTGCATAATTGAACCATCCATAAATCTCTTGGGAAACTGCTCAACATCACCAAAGTTAGAGGGATGAGAATGGAGATGTTTGTGTTTGTTTGGGCCTGTGTAAGACTGAGAGTGTGTGTGTGGGACTGTTTGTGTGGGTGTGTGTGTGGGTGTGTGTGTGTTTCTATCGGTGTGATGGGAGGTAATATTGATTTCAAAGATTTAGGGGGGAGGACAAATACAGTTTATCCATCACTGCTGTTCAAGAAGTGGTTTTTAAAGCAGTATTGGTGCAGACTTTTTTGCCACATTTGTTTTCAATTTCACTTTTTGAGAAGAGTGCTGTTCAGTATGCAAATGTATTATTTTTTAAGAAATGCTATTGTACTGTAAATATCATTGTGAATATTTTTGTATCATCTTGATAATGTTTGTCCTTTGATCATTAGTCGTCCGACCTAACCACGTGTGCTCCCAAGCTCCCATCTAACCACTGACTTTGTTTGTAACCAGCATACGACAGCTCTCTCCCCTCCTCGTCGCGGGGGGGAAACCGGTCCAAACGTCTCATAAGCTATTTCCTGCAGGTCATCGTGCTTTCTGGTCACTTTTCCTCTCAGTGCACTCTGTCTCACGCCTGTCTTTTACAGACAGGTGACCCTTTTTTTTTTTTACTTGCTCCTCCCCTTTCCCTGCGTCAGCTCGAAGGTGATTGTGTAGCATCATGTCAGTCTTCAGATGTCAAGCTCAGTTTGACGCAACATTTTCTCTCATGCTCAGATGTATTTGATTGAAAGTGATCAATGTTGTCTATTCATGAGTTTTATGTTAACATTTTATCAGTGATACTGAACAGTAATGGTTTTAAAAAGATGTGGTATCAGCTGGCTTTCAGTGTAATTAGTGAGCTATGTGAATATCATAATTGTTGCTAATTGTCAATACACAGTGGTATTTTAAAGATATATCACAACCATATTTTAAAGAAAATCCATAATATTGTTTATATTTTTGTTATAGAAAATGTGGCTTTTTTAAAAGCACGAGACCATATACATTTTTATCCCCTTTTGGTTTTTTTTGGTAAATTATTTTGTACTGGTTTTCTTATTAATCTGTAAGGCTAGAAATCCAATTTCTTTCAACTGTAGCATCGTGCTGGTTTAACTGCTCTGGTTTTTAACATTATTTTAAACGTCATTTAAGAAATATTATTTGTTCCAGTTCAGCACACTGACATGTTGTTTCATATTTATGTCACAAAGAGACATCAAATCAACTTATCTTTTAACAATACACTGCCACTTTTTTCATTTTTTAACCGTCTCAATTGAAACCTTTCATCAGTTCCATGGAAACCGTCATCATTTTCATATCTTTTCAAACTTTCAAATGAGCCAATTTTGTGTATAAGGCAGCACCCCAGATCTGTAGTTGCACAATCACAATAAAGGGCCATTTTCTGTGGGGGGAAGTTGTTTTAAAAAAAAAAAAAAAAAAGGAAAATAGGATTAAAAAAAAATACAGAGAGTAGGGGCACGTTCATCATCCTGGCCTGGAAAGGATGCTAAGGGCAAGGCTAGATCAAACGTCCCAAGGATGCCTGTATATATGTAAATGAATATAGAGACATGTGAACAGAAATTATTCATTTTCCCTGGGAATGTGCATTGTTTCTTCAGAATAATAAAAAGCTTGCAACCCCTCTACTGGAAGTGGCTGAATATGGAAAATGAAACTTGTTAGTTAGTGTCTGTGGGTATCTCTCAGCATTTTGTTCCCCCGCTGTAATATACTTTCACCTCTTTTGTTAGGGGAATTGGGACAGCTATGTTTTACATGTAATATTTAGCCTAAGTGTTCTAGTCTGTCACCTGCATACTCTGAGGTGCTAAAGCTTAAAAAAAAGGACAAAAAAAAACCAAGGTTACAAAGAAAATCGTTTGGAGGGGTGGGAGAAAGGCGGTGGAAGGGACGGGTCCAGAAGATTGTAACCGAATCCATAGTTTGTACAATTTTTGATATCATGAGCAGTTGGAAAAATGATACAATCTAAGGTGATTCATGCAATGTGGCCATTGTCTCTATTGTGTACATTGTATGTACAATCATTTCATATTCTAAACTGGTCAGAAAATAAAGGAACTAATTGTGATTTTTAGTCTTGCAGAACTGTATGTAGTTAGATGATGTGACAACCTAATATTTATCTAATAAATATGTATTCAGATGATACCTGTATGTCGCTGTGGTCTTGTCTTTTGTGTACTTGCATTGTAGTCTGTTGATGAGGCTGTCCAACTCCCACAGGCTGCCAATCCAAGCAGAGAGTGTAAATTATGAGTGCTTAATTTTGCCTAATATAGCTTAAGGTCATCTTGCTATTATTTGGAAATTATTTAAGCCTATATTTAATGACACAACAAAGTAAAGGGGTCAAGATTTGTAAACCTCATAAACATGGCAAGAAATTTAGCTGCTATTGTGCAATCTGTCAGAGGATATGAGGAAAAAAAGAAGAAATGAAAAAGAGATCACAAAACAGAAAGTAAATTGCAGTCTTTTACTTTTGACAGGCAGACATGTAATGCCCTCAGATGATGCCATGAGTTTTGTTTGTTTGTTTGTTGTTTTCTGTTTTGTTGTTTTTTGTGTAGAAAATGAAGAATTCAGAGTAGCAGTGGTCATCTGTCTCAGTCTCCCTTCTCAAATAAGTGGTGGACGCCACAGTCTTAAAATAAAAACAAATATTCCTACAGTATATATTTTCACACATGTGACTTGTTTTGTGGGGCCTTGCAAGTTTATATTTGAAATAAATGCATTCTTATCGACATTTATAATCAAACAATGTCAATAAAAATCCCAAAAAATGTAAACAATTGAGTATTTGCTGTAAATCATCGTTTTGTAACGTTACAGCTGCTGTTGAGTTCATTATCGCGTTAAATCTCGCGAGGTTCTTATCACAGTCTTTCGGAAGGGATGTACTTCCGGTTGTGTAAGAAAAACTTCCTCGGCTCTCACATGTGAGCGTGACTTTTGCAGACCGCTGACATAACGGCACTAACTGAACCGCTTCAGCTGGAAAAATGTTGCTTTTATCAAACAGGATAAAATTTTGTTCTCTCGCGTTTACAGCCGCGCGCTTGTACAGCAGCGGCCCCGCGGCGGCGAACAAAAACCCGACGGTTTACTTTGACATTGCTGCAGACAGCCAGCCTCTTGGCCGGGTAACCTTTGAGGTAAGAAGATAAAAATATCTGCATTTATTCTAGTTTGATAACGTGGTTTGCCCTTAATTGAATGAGAAAACAGCTGCAGACTTCGTATTTTTTTATCATGCTTTTCCTGTAGCATTCACTTACAGTCGGTGAGTTACAGTTTTACAAAGAACAACTTGTTCATCAATGACCCTGAGGCATTTTGTGTGTCTTTACAGCTCAGCGCCGACGTTGTGCCAAAAACGGCAGGTAACCAGTAATTGAGTTTATATAACTGTTTGTACTTGACTTGTATTTTTCCATTTTATGCAGCTATGTTTAAGTTGCTTTCTGTTCTGTAACTTCCGTATTAGTGACTCATCAGATTGCTCTCATTTATTAAAAATCACCAAAAAAATACTGCAAAAATATTAAAGACCAACATGAAAAGAATTACAATAGCACCCTGCATCACGAAGCAATCTTTATATAATTTTTGCATTATCACTCACCCCTAGGTTTTTATATAAGTCTTCATGTCAAACACCACCAAAGGGATACAAGCTAGAATTAAAATCTGCAACTTTATTTAGAAATTTTTTGTAATTGTCAAGATTCCTCTCTTCTTCTTTTGATACCTAAGTTAGACAATCTTAGCACAGTTTTTAACAAAACCCCTCTTCTTCCTTAGAAGAAGCCTAAGCTCTATAACAAAACTTTTCATCCAAACACAAATCACCAAACAAGATCAATGGAAAATACAAGTTTTGTTTTTACTATGATTAAACAAAATAGCAAGTGCACCAGATAAATTGGTTTCACTTCGAAGCACACTTTCAGTGAAGCACATCAAGTGTGAAGGCAGATCCACAGAGCAATTAAACTACAAGAACAAACTTGTGCTCGAGTGTAGGCTGTGCTTAAGTCAGTCCTGTAAACAGGTATCCTTGTTTTTCTGCCAGGATCCTCTGCTGGTCCTGCATCAGATTTTTAGAAAATCAATGACCGTAGAGATAATCTGACTCAAAATCTTTTTCATAGAGAACTTCCGAGCGCTATGCACAGGGGAACACGGCTTTGGTTACAAGGGATCCATTTTCCACAGGGTGATCCCTCAGTTCATGTGCCAGGTAGGTTTCTCTTCCCTTTTCCTTTGTGTCTCTTTGTCCTCTGGCAGTCAGTTACAATGTAATTACAGTGTAGTTACAGTTATAATGTGTTTTCAGGGTGGAGATTTCACCAACCACAATGGAACTGGAGGGAAGTCGATCTATGGATGGAAGTTTCCAGATGAGAACTTTAAGCTGAAGCACACTGGACCTGGTAATCCTCCTATTCTATTTGTATCGTTTGTACACCACTGTGAATGAAGGAGAAAGTGTCAAAGTCTTGTGTTTATCAAAAGGTTTTTTACTGCTAAATTGTTCTGTGGAGCAGCAGCTTCTCAGAGGTATTTTCCAGACAGGGAAAGCCAGTAAATTATAATATGCAATTTTTCCTTGGATATTAGGTAAAACACATGAACATTTCATGTAGATCATGTCACAGGAATATCGATGTCAATCAATTGGTTTGTATTGCATCCATCCCCTTAAATATAATGAATCGGGCTGATTAACAAATTAGATTGAGCCAAAACAGAACAAAGAAGAGGAATAGATTCAGTATTTTATTCGCATATATGTTGAGGATCATGGTTAATGTGAGTACTTCTGCAATAAAAACACTTAAAATTGAATTAAAGAGGAACAAAATGTTCTTAATTATTACCACCAGGTGGCAGCATTGTGTACAAAGTGCTTGAATGACCTGTTATGAATAAACATAAGTGAAGAATTAGATGATGTTTCTTTTAATATGCCATTTTTTACAGCAGATATTTTGACTTGTCATAGTAGAAGAAGGAGATGTGTTAATAAGAACTGTAATAATATTTAATTGCTGTGTTATAGGTGTTTTATCTATGGCCAATGCTGGACCAAACACCAACGGATCCCAGTTCTTCATCTGCACAGCTAAAACAGAATGGTATGTGCTTGCAAACACTACATTATTGTAAAGCTGCTGTTATTCTTTTGCATCTCACTATTGCTGGCCTTATTTAAGGTCTGTTGCTGCAAATATGTCTGTACAGAGTTCAGATAGTTTGCTGTCTGGAAAAGAGAAGACCCCACGCAATGAGCAAAACAGATACATCAAAACTTAAATTTTAAGTATGCAGATTTATAAAGGGACAGTTGTTCTTTTTATTTAAAACTGTCTGTTTCACCAAAAAACTTTTAGCTTGCATTCTTCGAGGGTTTAACTGTACCTGTTGTACATAAAATAATTCGTAAATTTGTCTTTTTAACATATTAACCATGATAAATCTGGTGTTTCTGGCTCTTTTTTCAGACTGAAATGACTTTTATAGAGCAAAGAAAGCACGTACAGCTCAGATTTTTCCTAAATCTGCAAACTCTGAAACAATCAGAAAAGTGTTAGTCTGGCAAGTCCCACACCGCATGGAAAAAGAGAGCAGCTTTAGGAGAAGAGCATACTATATATTTTAGGTTGAGTATTGTTGACTGTTTGCATCTTTTAATTATAGTACAGGATGTGCTTCTACTTATAGCAGCATTCCCAGGATCCAAACAGAAGAGCATTGAAAAATCATAACCAGGATCGTTACAGCCCAGGCAGCATATGGGTCATATGCTGCTCACACAGAAAGTGGGTTTTAATAAATATAAACTCTTTTAAAAATAGAAATCAGTGCCAGGAATTCTACCAACTCGAACAGTTTTCACAACAGCCTGCAATCTTAAAGTTCTGCTACCTTGGAAAGCTCGCCTCTGTTATTGTATTTGAGTGGGGTTTGTTAGTGTCCGGTAACTGTTAAGTGCCGTTTCAGGGTTTTTTTCAACCCTGCTGGGAATGAAATTCTTGTTAGAAGCAGTGAATTCTTGTAATGTTTTGGCATGAAAGCAGAAAAAGGATTTGAACGATGGCCTAGAATAGCAGAATCATTGCAGAAAACAGTGGCATCACCCAGCAAAAAGCCATGAACCAGAGGTTGCTTCACAGATTGCCTCACTTTTCAGGCGGCAGCGATAATAAAGCTTCTCTTTCTTCATCCAGGCTGGATGGCAAACACGTTGTCTTTGGCAGCGTAAAGGAGGGAATGGACGTGGTCAAAAAAGTGGAGTCTTTCGGTTCCCGTACTGGGCGAACCTCCAAGAGGATCACTATCACAGACTGTGGAGAGCTCAAGTAGACTCCATGTGAGCGGCGGACGCAGTCGTAGTTTCATCTTCTGATCTAATTTCAGTGTGAGAGTCTGTGTGAAAGACGCTCTCACTTCAGCCATGGCACAGAGTGCTACCTCTGGTACTTAAAAATCACTGTTAGTAATCAGGTGCTAACTAACGCATTTAATTGTGTCATGCTAGAAAATGTGAACTTGTATTATAGAACATATGAAAATGGAATGACGGGTTCTATTTTGTTTGAAAAAAGCTATTAATTCATTATCATGCATCCATACTGATTTGTAAAAGAGGCATTTATTTGCAAAAAATAAAGTCATTGTTTTCTAAATTTGTGAGTTTGTTCTTGCCTTCAGCTTTATCGTAAAGATTAATTTACACCTTGTCCCCATGCATGTTATATAACACATAGCTTTATTAATGCATTTCATTTGGACGCAAATGCACCTCTGATCACTGAAATGGATCTTCAGATATTTAGCCAAGTAAAGATATTCAGAGCTTGTAGATCTGTAGACAGGGAACACTGAGTTTATGATGCTTTAAGACCAAATTGTTCTCTCTTATTTTTTTATGTTTGATGTCAGAGTGTGCATCGTTTCCTTCTTTGATCACATGACGCTGATTCTTCTGATTGGCCAACACGCCTTTAGCATGAGTGTTTTCTCGCCACCTGGTGGTCCAGCTTGCTCTTGATAGCAAATCATATCTGTTTGGGTTTTCATTTGGACAGATTAAAACCGCTTGTGGTGATGGCATAAATTTTTAAAATGACTGAGGATTTAGATGTTGGTATTTTAAAACTCACTTAGAACTGGAATAACTAATTTTTGGCCGCTTGGGGTCAACAAAAACAAGCTGTGAATGCAAAGTTTACATCACTTTTTCAGTTGATTTGATCAACTTCTCAAAACAAGGTTGCATTTTTATAAATTAGCAGTTTGTTTAGCAACTAATTTAGCAGTTTGCAAACTCCTGAGCAGAATATTTGTCTCTGAGGCAGCCAAATTCTTCACTTTGTTCACCAGCTAGTGGCTAACTGTCTGCCGTTTGGTTCGCGGTCGTGCACAGTGGGGTTTTTTCAAGCTTTTTTATCTTAAAACAATGATATCAGAGTGCTGAGGACAGTTGAGCTTAAAAACATGAACTAAAACTTTGTAAGAGCTGCAGATTCAGGTGCTAATTTTCTGTACGTTTCATCAATACAAACATTACCTTTCACATTATCATTTTGAAAACTTAAAATGTTTCCTATAGCCACTTTAAGGAGAAGTCTTGAACAACTGGCTTAAATAAAGCTGTTTTACAGTTGAAGGTGTGTCAAGTTATTGGAAGAAGGCGAATGTTTTATCACCAGGTGAGGAATGAGATCAGTGTTGTGTCATTCTTCCCGCCTTCGCCTGTTTTCCTCATCATCCTCAGTTGACAAATGATCTTAGTCCACTAAGTATCCGTTTTGCTGAGGCCTGTTTCTTCTCGGTGGGTCGACTTAAATTAACTGTATTTTATTTTGTAACACAATGCACTGAGGTTCTGCCAGCGGTGGTATATGACAAAGTGATGAAACCAAATATGGTTTTGCTTTGCCATAAGTAAATTTTACCAGATGCTTAAAAAATACTAGAAGATATGTTTTATGTTATGGGGGAGGAAAAAAAAAGTGCAACATCTGGATTAGTTAATGTTGAAGAAAGATCGGGTATTATCAGTTGTCAACTAAACAGGCCTGTGTGGACTTTGCCAAATCTGTGCAGCCATACGGATGAATTAAGGCCAAACACTACAGGCAAAAACATAATATTTTCCATGTACTGCTCAGTTTGAAGTTTTTGGGCTATTTTCTTCCATAACATGCTATCTGTCAGACTAGCTGCATGAAAACGTCCAAAAAACACATTTGGGTTTTTGTTTTATTTAAGAATTGTCTCTCTGTAAGACAATGAAAACAAAAGATGTAGTTTGATGATGTCATGACGTAGCAGGGGATCGTGGGATTTGTTTGTTCCTTTGTCTTTGTTAAACAGCAAAGTTTGGATGAAACTCTGACTGACTCAGGCAGAAATGTTCACAGACGATGTGTTGTTACAAAGTTTTACTTACATTACATTCAGTCATGTTTGCTGACTTTTCCCCTAACTATTCCTCAATCTTTAAACATTTTGGATAATTTAAGCACACAAGCTAACAAAAAAAAATTCAAAGATATATTTGTTTTATGCTTTTAATTATGAAAAAGTTACATATTCCAGGTTTTATCTAATAATCCCTAATTTGCGTAATTGAATATAAAATTTCAGTGAACTTGCAATACAAAAAAATTCCATTTTTCCAAGTAAATAACTCAGGAAGTTGAGTGATACAGATTAGTCAGAATTCCTAACCTCTTCACCCACAGTGTTTTGCCTTAAACACTAAAACCATGTGAACTTATTTCTCCTAGAGACAAAAATCATTTTTACAAAACTTAAGAAATAATCCACAAACACACTGAATGACATGTTTCAATACATTTTAATAAAAAATCATTTTAAGAGAACAAGGGATCATTCTTATTGGTCACCCAAATTAAGGCACATTAAATGGCATTTCGAACAGGTTCAACAGTTACAAGTCAAAGGGTTTCTATCGTCTATATTCATTTATCCCCCCCCCCAATTCCGTTAAAATACAAAAGGTCTTTAAAGCAAAACACACGTGCAACCTTCCTCTTAATCCTTTATTATCTTTGGTACATTCATTTGTTCCTTTTTGTCTCAAGTTAATTTTAGACATTATGACCTACGACCCATTAAGAAGCACTTGGTGACTCTTTTTTTATTGGTAGAATATAACTGTGCTGTAAGTTACTCTTTTATTCTACCACATTGCATTGGTTAACAGTTTTTTTAAACTTTGGAGTGACAAACTACCTATAAGATGCCTTCAGGAACGCAGGAAAATAGCATGTAAAGAATAAATGTTAGTCGGCTGATATATTCCCATACAAAGTATACTAATCAACAAGTAATGGCATTAAAATATATTCCAAAATAATGTACCCTTAAGTACTGACAATAATGCAGATACACATTAATTCTGCATATCCTTCTTAGTAAAGACTTGTTGCATATTTTATACAGAGAAAAGTCATTTTATTTAAGTTATTTCTGGAATATACAAACATGAAAAAGAGAATCTTAATCTGCAAGACAGACACAGAACTAAAAGTTTCTTATTTCACAGTTGGTAAGATTCCTCAGGTTCAAAGTTAAGATTTCAAATGAACATTCACAAAATGACGACTGAGAAAATCACAAGAACCCAGCAACGGCAAAGAACTCGTCTCCACTGAGAGATACTGTAGAAAAATGAGCCTCTGATACTGAGAGTCACAGTGTCAAAGGGAATATACCATGAGAATAGACCGTTAGATGCATTACGGTACAATTAAAGTTTATAATTATGTACTTTTAATAATTAACAAAAAGTGTCCCTTTTCGCTAAAACTTTGGGAGAGTATAAATGGTGAGTGGAGTGTGTTATTGCACCCGGCGGCAGTAGTAGCCGAGGACTTTGCATTTTTCACACAGGTGCTGAGGATGCTCTTTGCTCTGGTCCGACACATCTAACCCGTCCGGTTTCTCCAGGGGGCGCTAGAACAAAAAAAAACAAACAAACAAACAAACAAAAAAAAACAAAAAAGGAATTTCTGTTAGTTCTGTTCAAACCAATGAATTTCAATACAATTACTTGTCCTAAATATTTAAGACTGTGTCAAAGCTTAAGAATATTCCAAATGTACATTTTAACTGCATTTAAATTAGATTGAGTTTCAGTCATGTTTAGGTGAAATCATGGTGGTTGCTTGATGGTGATCATGATAATTGAACCAAAGACTTCAGATGGAGGGCCATAAAATAATGCAGGATCTGATATTTGCATGTGTCAAGTTAAAGGCTAATAAAGGCTAAATTGGTTAAGTTTATACAAAATTGTTGGCTTTTACAACTCATGGCTTATTTAGTCTTTTATTATTGACAGTTGGTGGCACTATTTGCACCAAAAACTAACCATTTGGTTTTTTTTTTAACTTTCCATCAAACTTTTACTGAAATCAGGTCACTTTTTTTAACATCCTGCTTTATAAATAACAGACAAACAAGTAGGACAGTGAGTTTCAGTCTTTGCAGAAGTTACTGATTGGTTGACAAAATATCAGAATTAACCATTTGGTTCAATGTTTCAGTCTAACTGCCTGGTATTTTACCAATATTTTACCAATGAAATAGTGAAAAAATCCACTGTTGCACAGTTACACAAGATTTTATCTCAACGGTCAAACTTGTAAAATTGGGTTATAGAGAAAAACATTTAAGCCGCTCTTGGCCTCAATGTCCAAACCACAAGGAAATATACAGTAACATGGTGCATTTGCAAAGCATAATGTGGTTTACTGCCATGATGTATGCAGTGAAGCTGTGTTTTAAGCAGGAGATTGTATGAAAAAGACTTATTTTCATCCATGCCAGTTTTCTCATGCCTTCTGTCTCTAGTTTGGTGCACCGTTACCTGCTTGTGAGGGTAAACATTGATGTGGCACTTGATACACTCTTGTCCCATGTTGGCCCAGGAGTTTCCGCTCATCCACTTCCTCTTGCATTTAGGGCATTTATATTCACCAAAGCACCTCTTCTTTCCCTGATACGGGGTCAGGCCTTCACCTTTGGGTCGAGCCTGAACACAAACACAAAGTAGACAGCAGTTTTTACATCACTGGCCTTCTGTTTAACCCACTCTAGGCTTACAGCATTACTTAAATGCTTAAGAAAATAATAATTTCTCAATGTGTCAACCTCAATTATGTAAACTGACTGAAAGAGACTGACTGGCCTTTTTGGTTTCTTTGGACGGCAGCCAGTTCAAAGCTCTGTGTGATCAGGACGGGAAGTGATAGCAACCCCGTTGGTGGTCAAGAGGGTCAAGTTTACGGAGTAGTTTTGTCTCAGGAATGACACGATTATTTATGGTGTCCTTCAGTAAAAGTTAAGAGGCTCATTTGCTTTGATGCTTGATGAATACTTACGGTCTTGAAAGAGAGAGCTTTACATTTCAAAGAAACCTTTCTTATCTTATCTAAACTGTAAGTGCAAAAGGACAGTGTGGAGGACTATGTAACAAAACAAAAATGTTTGTATGTCAAGGAAGTTGGGATATATATTGTAATTGTGATTGTAATTTATTTGTCAGACAGAAAAGAGGGAGTCTCAGCTTTCCCATTAGAAATGAACTCCCTCCCTCCAGCTGTGTTCCCGAGGGACCATAAAGGAGGCCCCCGGCCTGTGGGGGGACCAATGGGAGAGGCCTCCCTGCTATAGGACAAATACCTTAGGCTCTCAGTCATCCCTCCCAGCTGGACCCAACCCACCTATCAGCACACTAAGATCTTAGAAGGGAGGAAATAAAACCCAGATGAACTCTGCACTTGTATAACATGACAAAATCCCAAACCCATCACAAAGAAATCATCTGGACAAGACTGGTTTAAATTAGAATCACCTTGGCTGAAAAGTAGGGCAAGTCAAAATTAAAAAACTGAATCCGCACCACCGGGGGAGTGCATGTCAAATGTTGTTTTGATTTTACAGCAGGAACATATGTCAGGTTTAAAACTCTAACAGATCATTTCATTCATTTCCCGGACTACATTTCTCTGACAAAACACATTTTAGGTTCCAACAGATAAATCTCTGTTAAGACCACAGTGAAGCATTTTTTTAGGCCTGTGTTTGCATCATTTAGCCACCATGAGGCACTGTGGGAGGTCACTTTTGATGGCAGACCTCTTTCTCAAAGCCCTACAGGGAGAGCAGGCAGAGCATCATCTTCCTGAGGGAGGAAACAGCTTTCAATCTGCAGAACAAGCATAACAAACTCAACCCTAAAGTGTGGAGCCCACAGGGCAGCAAAGGCCATGGCACACTCCTGAGTTTCCACCAGCTCCATCCAAGATGAGACGCTGCAAGACACTGACAGCCGACAAATGAACGTCAAACTCATGACCTGACAGTGAATGGACACTGTTATGGCACGGAGGAAAGTTTGAGTGAACATTGAAAAAAAAATGCTCAAAGCATTAATTTTAACAATAGAGTATTATAATGTTAACATTTGCCAAGTGATGCTAAGCACCGACAGCTGGGGCTGATTGGAACATCATTAGTTTGCAAGGACTTGGTTGGAAACCAAAGTATTTTAATTAAAAGTTTTTTAATGATAATAATATGTTACTGGGTCAACAAAGTTATTGCAAATCATCCTGTGACAAAAATATCTGTACCAGATTTTGTTTTAGTCTAAGCCACAATTATGACTCCAATGGTAGCGCCACCATGTGGAGGGAAAATCAAGGGATAATTTAAGAACCATGAATGTCTGTAGCCTACAAAATTGTGTAACATTGTGTGCCAATGTTCCATAAAAACAACTCCATCAAAAACCAAAAAAGAGTTGAACTACCAGTTAAAGCTAACCCAAGTATTAGAGAAATATTACAACTTCAAAACTGTCTAAAACTAACATTAACCAACCTACTACTAATCATCCTAGCATGCAGCTAATTAGAAGGCAGTCTCTATGCATATTCATGGCGCAATATGTAAAATTCAAATATTTTGTACTGAAATGTCAAGAGTTGGACCAAAATCAATCAAGAAAACTACTAAATTACTACTATTTTTTTTTGCTGAAAAAAAGTGGTTTCAGTGTTTAGTTACTTTTTCAGGGACCCTGTATGTCTCCTCAAAATTTTATGTATATCCATTGAGCCGTTATTGAGACGTCCAAATCACAAATGATTTGCTGCATCGTACATGTAGTTAGCCAACTGAGTGAAAAACATCACCATCCTTGAAGCCACGTCGTTAGCATAGCTAAAAACATGAAGGCATGATGCTACAGGTCAATGACTTATTTTATGGCCCCCTCGTTGTCACACAGTAAAATATAAAAGGCAAACTGACCAAGAAACAGATTTTTCAAGTTTGATGGAAACCATTGCAGCCTGTAACCACTTTTGAGTTTTCTTTTAGGATAAAAAAGAAAGGTATTAAATTCATTTTTTTATGTGCATTACAACTTGCCAATCCAAAAGAGATACTTAAATCAACATCAACTCACAGAGCGACGGAAAGCCAGGTTTTAAGGCTGCAGCAGATAAGCTTGGCCCAGATCCTTGTAGCCTGGTGAGAGAGGCCCAGGAGGTTGGCTGCCTCCCTCTGCCATCATCTGGAAACCATCAGGATAAACAATGGACTACTCCGGGTCCTCATTGGGGGGGGGGGGGGGGGGGGGGGGGGGGGGGGGGGGGGGGGGGGGGGGGGGGGGGGGGGGGGGGGGGGGGGG